>JAODXP020000035.1:9706680-9841680 GCA_027497455.2 Sardinella longiceps | reverse complement strand
ATTATTTTCATTTTTTATTTTTTTTCCATGCTTCTCCTGTTTCTCTGTGTAGTACTGTAGTATCTCCTGTTGCTTGAGAACAGTGTCAGCAGCCACTGTGCAGCTCACCAAAGCAGATCTCCTCACAGTAGACAAGAGGCAAAGGACTCTACCTGCCAACTTTATCATCACTACACAATGCCTTGCTCATCACTGCTTATTGACTTAGAGCTTTTCTTTTCATCTCCCATCTGCTGCTAAGAGCCTAGGTCTGAGGGGCTCTTCACAATAGGATACAGTAGAAAGCATCAAACTGATCGCCGCTAGCAAAAAAGCCACCATGTCAATATACAAGTGTATGATGAAAGAGGAAGCACACTTTCAGAATTGCCTTTCATGCCAGTTGGCGGTCGAACAAATTCAAATGCTTTTCTCACTTTCATTTGGTTTGTTGTAATGCCATATAAGATATATGGTAATATCTTGCGTTGCTTTTTTCTGCGGTGCACTGCTTCACAGTCTCAGTATAAGCTTCACAAGTCACCACTTTCTAATGGTTGAGAGGTTTTTTTTTTTTTTTTTTTACTGTCTAACCCTGCCGAGCAGGACACAAAAAGAGCCGTACAGTACTCCCTCTCCCAAAGTATTTGGAAATGATAAAATTTGTATGAGGTACTCTAGCAGGTTTTTTTTTTTTTTTTTTGCCCTCTTTCTCTTTTTTTCTGAATTTACTAGAGTCGTGAGGAAACTAATACACAAACCCAAACAAGCACTTACTTGTACAGTAGAAGAAGAAAAAACAATCTAAGAATGAAGGATTTACACCTAGTTCCTTGTGTCTGTAATGTTTCATATGCAACTTTTGTATGGTTTTTATAATGGCATTGTACATTAAACACACAAAGGGACGTGTGATGGCACCGGCCATGTGGCCTTGCTTAAAGGAGGAGAGGAAAAGGACGCACAAGTGAACATTATGTGCTACTGCTACAACCTTGGTTTATATGCCATATAAGTCTGCTATACTGTATGTAATATTTTATTTTTTAATACTGCAAAATAAAACACTCTTTATCACACCCTGGCTCTGTATTGTTTAATTTAGTTTAATTTATTTTTTTTACAAAGTTTAAAGAAACAAAACTAATGGAGAGAAGAAAAAAAAACATTTACAGTGCAAGAAGAGGCAAAAAGCCAGAAAGGCTTACCTTTATGCCCCCACCTTAAGTAAAACAAACACATACATTACACATTTATGCATTATGTTTTGTAAACTGCAGTATTTACACCCTTGTAAGTAGGAACTCTTAAACCAATATGCTTCACAATTCTCCCTTGTGAGTTAGTAGTGAAAACACTAAAAACACTGTAGATAGCCATGTAAACACAAGTAGCCTACAATAATTGAGTCACTTTCGTATTACTGCTTCATTTTACCACTTCATATTTACACTTGAAGCTCAAACCAAATACCAGATGTCATGATGTTATCAAAAAGTGAAACTACTGTAAATGTGTTGATTCAACGTGCAATTTATGGGCTTTCTGCTGAAGCATACTACACCTTCACACCAACTAAATATACAATCAGACTCTTTACAGGGAATGTACAGTGGGGGAAATAGTATTAAACATGTCTCTTAAACATTCTCTAATAAAAGGCTTCATATATTTTATTATTCATTTTATTTTTTTGTTCAGGCTGTTTTCAAGGAGTTTACCCCATCGTGTTGAGTGCAGTGCCAGTGTAATGTTTGCTTAGGCTATGGATGGCCTCAGGATTGGAACTTTAATCAATGTATTGATTTGAACACAAATTTGTTATTTCCTCGCATATTGGCCATGGGTGATGGTAATTATAGGCCAGTATCAATTCTGAAAGGCAGATGTTTGAAAGATGTTTGAGTGTCTTGCCGTATTCAATTCAATTTTATTTGTAGAGCGCACAAGTACAGTACATTGTCTCGTGGCGCTTTACAGACAGTACGGGAAGCATCCATGAGAATCAGGGGCAAGGAAAAACTCCCTTCATGAGCATGTATGAGCAGATACAGAAGTATTTAGTTGAACTGGATTGGTGAGGCCGATTCAGCATTGATGAAGACCCTTGATAGATGAGGACAACTTGCATTCAGAAAAATACAAGTCATTTTCAGGGAATCCAAATCAACTTATGATGGGAAGGTGGGTGAGCTGATTGGATGTTGTTGTTTAGTACTATTTTATTTTGTGTTGGTGCATTTAATCGATTGTTTGCTCAAAGAGTGTGATGAGAATTTTAAGCAATCTAGTGAAAAGTGCTCCAGGAAAACCTCTTTAACCCTTCCTTTAACTGCACCGGAGGAAGGCCTACATGTCTTCTTAGCTCACTTGAGCTAATGATCGTCTCTGGCCCTACAGCTATTTGCCATTGATTTTGGAGAGAGAAATGAGATTCACACTGCTGGTATATTCAAGGGGGAGAAAATAGCCCTTAGTCATCCCTGTTCTTTGATGAAGCTCCTACCACTCCCTTTTCACCTTTAAAGGTGCAATATGATTTTCCAAGCGATTTCACTTTTATCTCAAATCGCAGGCTTCTCCCCTTGATTTGCTAGCTGTCTGCCCCCTAAATTGTCTCGGGAGACAACCCAGGGGCTCACTCGGAAAACCATGCAAGAACTCATACTGCGCCTTTAATATGAGATCATCTCCTTACACATGTAAAATGAGATAACGGTCCTGCTCATTTCGTTGGAACTTATTTTCCAGTTGATATTGAGAAATGTACCTGTAATAGTTGCAGAAACGTTGGTCATGGGTGTGGTTGCTGTCCCAGTGGTTGGAGCTACAGTATGGCCTGTGAAAGGATGGATGGACAAGGTTTCCAGGCGGGAAGTACTGTAGATTATAACACACATGGTCTTGTAGGAGAGAAGTGAAGGAAGCCAAAGAAGCAGTCAGTTTGGAGAGGCTCAGAGGGAAGAACTTGTGAGGACCGGTGAGGCTGGTTTTGTGTTGGTGCGTCAGAGAGATTTGCTGTAACTTTGTCAGTAATAAATGCAACAAAAGTGTCGTCAGTGAGGCTGCTTGCGGGAGGCCTTAAAAACACAGCGAGTCACAGAAAACAGCAGTGTGTTGTTGAGGCTAAGGAGATCATAGATTATGTATCTTTTGGACTGTAAAAAAAAAAGAGGAATATCATTTATATTTTATTCATGGCATCTTTTTTGTAAAGCAGTACTCTTTTTCACAAGCAGTAGATAAGACTGTGTAAATTAATGCATGATTGTTTGAAGCAAATATTGAATCTTTTTTTCTCTCTCTCACACACACACACACACACACACACACCTCTCCACTGTGAGCATATCTGAGCAGGTTCAGTGAAATCACACCTTTCATTCAGACAGGCACAGAATCTCTGGGGGGAGTGAAGCTAAATCCACCCCCATTGTGCCGGCTTCTAAGAAAGATAGAAGCCGCATCAAATAACCACAACCTCCCCGCTGGCTCCCATATGATGACATGCAGAGATGTCCATTTTTATCAGCAAACCAAAGGCTTTTACCAAAGGCCTCTGGGTATTTGCTTACCATATAGAGTCGTATCTTTTGGGTAGAAATCCACAAACACAGGTACCCTAACCCCAGAGGTAAAATAGAAACTTAAAATAGTTTTTTTTGTTTTGTCATGTAAATGTGCTGTTCATACTACTTCATAAATAAAAAATATAGTTTTATATATATTTTTTAAGAATTTTATAGAAAATACTAACGTCTTGACCTCTGATATGATTCTCCCTAAATCTCCTTTTAGTGGGTAGAGAATTGAAGCTGAGTTTTTTAAGAATGAGGCATCTTTCTGAATTCCAACGACAAAAGTTCATTCATTTCTTTCAAAGAGAGAAAGCAGTTTTTTCCAATATTTTCTATGTAACTAACTGCCAGTGAATTGTACTGAGAGCAAGTAGCTGAGCAACACGTAGACAGAATCCAATGAGTATCACAGTAACCGACATGGCTCACTGTGGGTGTTACTGTTGTCATGGCAGTGTGATAAACATGACACCTTAGGCTACATCCTACACCTGAAGACTTAGGGGTTGCCTTTGTTTGCTATCATATGGAGGCGAAAGAAGGATCAGCACGTGGATGACAATATTGCATGAAAGGTGCATGAAAATCATTTACATAATCTTTACAATGTTTCAACATGTTGTATAAGAATCTCATACTGTATGGGGTTTATGGGGGAGTCAAACCTCATGCTAGCCTGGCGAATGCCAAACTAAAATCACAAGTGATATTTAGTCTGGGGACCTACCTATTGCATTTCTCGTAGCGGAAGCATCGTTTACAATTGTCCATAGCCGCTATTGGGCGCTACGAATGTCTATCATAGCGTCTGTACATACCTCGGAGCCAATACCAGAGCCACCACGTGACGTAAAATGCAATCGAGGGCCGTACAAATCCCTTTTTGTTCTGCGATTGGATACCGAAAGTAAGCGAGAAAAACGGCCATGGTCACCATGCTCCTCTGCAGAGTGAAATGAAATAAGCGAGCAAAGGAGCATGGGAATTCCCAGGCTAACCTCATGCAGCAAAATGCATATAAAATGCATACAACAGCCTATGAAACTTATATAACTATGTGGCCCATTTAGTATTCTTTATTTTGGTGCAACAGCATGAATTTCAACACTGTTATCTAAATGCACATTGATGTGAATGTGAACACTTTGTAACAATGTCAATCAATACATCATGGATATTTTATTTATGCAAGATAATAATAATTAATTTAATAATTTCCACTGCTCTTATTAGACAATAAAAACATCAAACAGTTGTAGTAAGTGTTGAATTACAGAGCGTTAAAGGGATAACGGCCGACGAGGTGACCAGTTATTCATTTATAATTGGCAAGGTGGAATCTAGAACTCCATTCCGCCAAGCCAATTATGAATAACTGGTCACCTCGGAGGTCGTTATCCCGCTTATCTCCCGTATCGTTCTATCTCTTGTATATTTGAAGAAGTGTATAAAACGTAAAAGAAATATGCAACTCAAATTTAAAAGAAGCTAACCTGTTCGGTTTGGGTACTACTTTCAGTTGAAAGTAGATCTACAAGGCTGCTTATTGTTGTTATAGTTACCATTCTGAAAGGCATTCATATGGAACGGTAATCAGTTATTAGATGAGTTATTTTTTGGAACTACTTCCAAAGTAGCCAGTTATCTATGAAATAATGGCCACCTAGCAGCCAATCAGAGAAGAGAATGGCGTTCTGAAGGGAGATAACTAGTTTGAAAAAAAAAAAATGGCTCACTAGTTAACTAGTGGACAGAAATGGTTTGCATGTACAGTACATGAAAATTATGCCTGATAACAAGATATCTGAATAAATGCTCATTCAGCTTGCCATATTATGCTATGGCACAAATACGGCACCCGTACCATAGATCATGGAATACTGACTCACCTCGGGGGCCAACGCTGTCCGGTCCAGAGAGAGCCCAAAGGGAAGCTTGAGGGGACACAGAGGGCCCTGAAGATGGAGTTGATGTTAGGGTGACGATGGCTCAATTTCCCATCCTCCTCCAACTCCCCACCCCCATCCAATCAACCAGCATTGGACAATCAGAATACAGGCAAAATAATTATGCACTTTTAAATATTAGCACTATGCTATCACCCACTCCGGTCAACCATAGGTTCCAGTGAGACATACAGTATCTGTTCATTATGGTGATTATGTACATGATGTGATCAAACCTAATTGAATGGTACTATGAATAGAAAAAGAGGAGGGCAAAAACGAATTGAAATGGATCAAGTGTTCCTTTAAAACCCACTCAGTGTCAAAGTAATTACTTTTCCTCACATAATGCCATGACACCACTATAGGTAGTCTTGAAATACTTTGAAGTGGGTTTTGAAAGCTAATGTCAAAATTCTAATCAGTGCTGCTGCGAAGGGAAGGAACTACCGTCTGGAGAAAACCCGAGCAGCTATCAATGTGCTGAGTCTCTAGAGCCATTGAAGAGTGTCTGAGCACCACAGGGCCCTTGAGATGATGACTACCTCTATGGAACCACCTGTAGCAGGGTTAGACTTTTCCCCCACAACCTTTCACCATCTCTTCTGCCTCAAACATCAACTCAAACAACTCATATCATAACATAATCCACACTTTTTTGAGCATATTTCTTTCATGCCAATGCTATCAAAATGGTATAAACAATCACACATGAACACATCTAGGTGTGAAGTCATCATATTATGTCATGTCAGACTTTGGATGGCATTGTTTTTTGTTTTTTTTTTCTTTCACTTATACCGCAGAGGGTTGAATAACTTTGCTTTGCTTATACAGTACAGGCCAAAGGTTTGAACACACCTTCTCATTCAATAGGTTTCCTTTAGGGTGTTTTCACATACATATTTATGTACTGTTTAATGCAGTGCACTCACTCTACCCAAAGCATCAGTGGAGCATCTTTTCAACACTGGGCCTTTCAAAACACAAAAATTTACAGAAAGATCCATAGGCAATTTTAGGAGTGGAGTCTAACTAACAGTATATATATAATACAAAATACCATCAAGGAATGGTTTAGTGAATTGAAAAGAAAGATGATTACTCTTGTCTTTTTAAACATCCAATCATCATGTCTAGGAAAAAAAAGAATTGATTGGTCCATAATTCTCCAACCTGGGGAAGCTACATTGAAGATGCTTTGCAAGTTATAAATTGCTTGAAATTGCTTGAAGAAGCTAAACAACAGCAAGTTTTGGTTAGCGATCATTACTTATGATTACAACTATGCCTGACAAATCATGGAGGCGTCCAATTGCTTGCTAATTGCCCCATGGCTTACTAATTACCCCATGTCTTACTAATTGCCCCTGATTAACAAGTGGTGCCTGAACTGCCCACTGGTTCACATGCTACAATTAGATGAGCTACTTGTTTGAAATTGTTCTTGACATCTACTATTCATATTTCTGAACATTAGAAGACTCTATCCTTAAAGGAGCAGTGTGCAAGATTGTGGCCGAAATTGGTACTACTATCATGTTCAAAATATTTTGCTGCTTTCTGTTGTCTTATCTTTCAAAAGCATCTCCTATGCATATCCTTGTTTAATTTCTCACTTTGTCATGATGTATCTTGGAAGAATAATGAGGCCTTGACAATGAAACAACACAAACACCACTTGAAATGCCAATATAAACACTTATTTGTGGCCTGCAACTTAGCTTTTCAAATGCAAATATCCTGGCTGGACTACAACTGTCAGTGATGTCAGTGTTTAAAATGAACATGATTCTTTCATGTCTGGTGACATATCAAGGCCATTTTAAGATTATTTGAAATCAATTTCTTACACACAGCTCCTTTAAGTATCTGCACACCCACATATAGAGTCCAATCCTGTATAAAGTGATTTCATGGAATCATTCCAAAGATACCTACAGTAATGAACAACCGTCTCTGACCATCCTCTGGAGTTTGCTGCCTCACTTGTGGCCTTGTCAGTCTCATACATGAGTGACATGAAAGAGAGATTCACTAATAACCTTCCAGAGACTCTGGACACAGTGCCTAGGGCCAGTTTCTCGAAACCCTCATTGCTTTCTGTGAAACTGTGCCGCTCATGGTAACTACATAATAAGACAACGTGGGATTATGATTCAGTCGATAAGCATATTTGCACATCTGTGCCTCTGTGATTTGAGCGATGGAGTCCTATGTGGTATGATAAAGATGCATGCTTGTATGCTTTTGTCGGCAGGCTACAGCAGCATAATATCAGAGGATGAAGATATGTAATTACATAATGTCCATCTTGAATGTTTTCTTTGACTGTGCCCTGCCATCATAAGCCTATGGGGTAATTCATGGTAAATGAATTGGTAACATAGTTACATCAGTGATACACAATTTGCCAAATAATTTGAATGAAGTAGCCTACTGATCTTTTAAAATCTAAAGATTACGATTGATTCACGATCATTCATGAGGGATTCAAGCTTATCGTGTTGCCAACTTTGTCTGTGGTCTGCCCAGTGTGGAAATGTAATATCTGTGGCCAGACTGAAAAACGTCCTCCATCATAAGTTGTAAAAATGTTGAGTCTGTGTTGCTAGGAAACTGTCCATTTTCAACGACGGCAAATATCATTCTAACCAGGAGTGCCCTTACCCTTTCTCACCCATGATGGCACCTATACTTGCTTCCACTCTATCTTCCTGACAATAATGAGAGGTCTGTCTCTTACCAGTGTGAAGTCAACAGAACAAGCATCTCCAAGAACATCTGCAGTAGGTCTTAACAACTAACCATCACATGATGCTCTAGCCCAGGGGTCTTCAACCTTTTTCAACCCAAGGACCCCTTTTCTGCGAGACAGTCTGCTCGCGGACCCCCATCCCCAAATGTGTATCAGGGTCCACACACAACACCCGATGTATAGTCTGATTTAGTTTGATTTATGTACTTTGTATTTGTATGTATTTACAATTGCAGACTATGAGGAAAAAAAGCCTGTTTTCATACATAGGTTACGCATGACGGAAAGGGATCCTTATCAATGTAGGCCTATAAAAGATAATGCACAGTGATCAATCAAAAAGGGACAAATTGTAATTTTAGTGGGGCAAAGGATTAAGCTAATTGAGTGGGTGGAATATAACAAAAAAATACTTCAGATACAATAATTTGGCGGACCCACTGTAGTACCTCCACGGACCCCCTAGGGGTCCCGACCCCCCTGTTGAAGATCTCTGCTCTAGCCCCCAGCCCACATTCCCTATCAGTCCGTAAAAAAAATCCAGTAATTGGTGAACTCTATTTGTGTGTGTGTCTGTGTGTGTGTGTGTGTGTGTGTGTGTGTGTGTGTGTGTGTGTGTGTGTGTGTGAGAGAGAGAGAGAGAGAGAGAGAGAGAGAGAGAGAGAGTGTGTGCCTGAAACCAGTTCATCCATCCTAAATGTCAAATGGTGCCAAAAGCCACAAGCCATAAATGGACAAGAGCTGATATACAGTCAGTAACCGCTGCAAGGCTCCTTCATCCTCCATAGAGCTGCATTGAAACTAGTGCTGTCAAACGATTACAAAAAATAATCTGATTTTGCTATGATTAATCATGATTAATCACTTTTAATCACAACTCATTTCCTCCAGTAATAATTTGGATGCTAGGGTATGTTGGACCCTAATTTTGCCTGGTAAGACCCTGATGCTACATAGCTGTCTTTGTTCTACTCAAACGGGCCAATTCACACCTGTCCCCTACCCCAAAGATTCCCCAAACATCAACCCTCTGCTGTTGGATATTCAGGGGCTAGGCCATAATTTTTGTCTAGTTTGACTTGATAGCCTAGCCACTTTCTATCTGAAATTGAATCCAATACATGCCATAAAAGTGGAATCATATCCATCCATAATTTTTTTTAATGAAGGTTTTTTTTGTTTTTTTTTTTGATTAATGACTTGAGTTAAAGTGTTAATTTTGCCTGCACTAATTTAAACACATGAGAATAGAGACTCATTACACTAGGCTAAAATGAGAGGGAGCATGATCCATGAACATCTCACCTAAATGCACAAAAATTGATTAATTTCACCCTGCTGTTAGCTAAAGTCAATCCATTGGCACCTATGGGTTGGAACAGAAATAGTGATCCCGTGCTGTTCCACCCACCTCACTCCAGAGTATAGTGTTCCGGAACATTCTGTACATCTTCTACCACTTTTTCACTTCTGTGAATAGTCCCTGAATTTTCCATTAACACCACTGCTGATTGGGATCTGTGTGATTTGGGTTAGTTGACTTTTTATTTTACTTAAAGGAAAAATAAATAAAGAAATGTTTGAAAAATGACTGAATTTATTAATGAAATACCTGACCTGATGTTAGACCCTCAACTAGTAATAGCAAATTGAAATGAGAAAGTACAGGTGAGAAGCATCCAGAGATCACACACACACACACACACACACACACACACACACACACACACACACACACACACACACTCAAGCATTACACATACAAAACCTCCAAATCCACTATAAGGGAAGCTTATTACTGTAGGCTAAATTGATTTGATATTGATATTTCTTCATACTGGTGATAAAGTTCAATAAATAGGGAGGTCAACGCATGGGAATCCTTTTCTTTTCTTCTATCTGTGAAATGATGATGTGAATCGGACTCCATAAGTAAGTAAGGGATAACGGCCACAGAGGTGTCCCTATATAGGGTAATAATGGACGAGATGGAAGCAAAGGCTCTCCACTTCTGCCGCATCCATTACTACCCTGTACATCGGGACACCGCAGTGGGCGTTATCCCTTACGTCAATAACACTGTTACTGTGAGTGTGGGGATGGAGGAGTGAGTGTGATGTGTGTGAGAGCTTATAGTACAGCTCTTATAGTATCCCATCTGGATGAGCATTGCAATGAATGACTCATAGTTTTTAGTATGCCATGGGAGAGAGCATTCCCATCTCCCTGCACCATTACCTGCAGACAGGGAGGAAAACACAAGGAATCTTCTTGAAAGAATAATTTGCTCATCTAGTTTACAAACTGTGACACAAGAGCTTGCCATTACAAACAATGTAACTGACAAACGCCGCAAGCATGACAATGTCAGTAGGCCTATCAGAAACAACTCAACGTTAAGAGGTGTAAATGCATGAGAACGTTTATTTTGAAGCCAATCAATCCAAGGCCAGACCAGGCCAGTAACCATGGGAGATCATCTCCACTCGTCCATGGATCACTTGAAGAGTGTGATGGACACACTCTAGCTGTATGATTCCTTTCAATACGTATGTCCAAGGCATTATGGTGGAGAGCAAAGCATCTGTTCCCTTCTCTTACAGTATGTGGCCAATGTCTAAGTTGTGTCTGTACGTAGTGGATGTCAACTAGCTCGGCTAGCTGGTGGCAGTACAATCCTCACAACCCAATCTTCCTGAAAAACTGCTTTTAAACTATGTTGTTAGTTTGTTTGGCTTTTAACGTTATTGTCTAAGTTTGTGTTATGTTATTGACAAAATGTATGTACAAACATAACTTTTAATAAAAATATTGGGGGGGGGGGGGGGCTGCTTCTAACCGCTGAGTTAGAAGCCTGGGCTTTTAGCTCAGAGGTTAGAGCGTTCAACTCCCATGAAGTAGGCTTGTTGTAGTTGACGGGGTGGCGGATTCGAGATCTGTGACCGCCATTTTGACCGCCACCAGATACATAGTGTCCATACTTGTCATTATCATCATTGTTGCAGATGTGGCATGTGTTTATTAGATCAGTTGGGGCAGAGAGGAGTGCTGAGAGGAAATAGTCAGCGGCACACTATGTTTTTTCCCATGATATTGGACAGGAGTCCAGTTGTGTGCCCTGCCCACTATGTTTCTATTTGCGTCTGCTGACGAGTTGCAATACTATTGATCTGATCAACTGAAAGCACCCACTTCTCATGCTGGTGAGATGGGGATTGATTGGGTACCAGCCATTTCGAAGTGGAGGAGTGGAGTGAAGGAACCTCCCTAAGAAAACCTCCTATCTGCTGTGATTGCATTATTACTCTTCAACAGTCCCACGCGCAGCACTGCGAAGGCATGAGAATGTCAGGTTATTGATTAGAAATTGGTTTCTTTTCTGACCTCTATTAAAGATAAACAAGCAAATGTTTCTTTAACAGCAGGGAGTATTTTACAATTTGGACTAGCAACATGGACAATGTCAGCAATGGAAAATAATAAGCATCCCCCCACAGAAATACACAATCCATCAACGTATCTTGGGTATTTTATTTATGCAAAATCAAGTTAAGAATAATTTCACAAAACACAGTTGCAAAAACACAGTTGCACAGTTGTAGTAAATTGTTTCATCACAGCATGGTAAACTGCAGTTACAGACACTGACAAAGTCAAAAAGTGCTTAACAAACTCCAAATATGTATCACAATGTATTTGTATTCATCTTTCACATAACAAACCAATTATACAGTGACATTTATTTTTTTCAGTGCTTTAAGTGGGTTTTTTTTTTTATTCTGAATATTAAAACACTGTTTTCAAATAAAACCGACACTACACTGCACACAAACACATATGGACCAACAAACTCTATTGTGTCCGCAACCAGTGAACAAAAGCAATAGCACCCAACCAATCCGTCTTCCCAACACTATTAGGTATAACAAATAACACAATGCCTGCTCTGCCTGCTCTTTTTATATATTTTTAAATGAATTTAAGTTTTAAATTAACTTCATGATTTTGGTCTGTCTTCAAGTAAGTCTGATAACATATCACATCAATGTATGGGCCTACATTTAAAAATAGACAGAAGGTTGTCAGTGAGCACCAATCCCTGAATAACCATGTTTTATACAGGCATGTTCTACTGGTCAGTCATCTGTCTACAGGGTTTGGTACCAAAATGCTGTGAAAGCTATTTTAATTCATTTTTAGATTTTTTTTTTTTTTTTTTTTGCATTTTATTTTTCCGTGTACCTTCTTTTGAGTTACTTTAACTTGATTTATTTTCACAAAATAAAATCAACGTAACTAAGTTTCAATACTTCAAACTTCAATCAATAATTACTGTAATACACTGTTTAAAAACATGACTTTTAAATCTTTTCAAAGATGGATTGTTATTAGCATTTTGGAACCCAGGTCTTACACATATTCACACATAGGTACAATACTGTAGGCTATTTACAGCACCGGTTTAGTGCTAGGAAATATTGTCAGTGATAGGTCTGAATTGTGCAATGCAATGTTTTGACATTCAAATGGCCATGTTGTTC
The DNA here is from genome assembly GCA_027497455.2 of Sardinella longiceps. Classification (NCBI taxonomy): domain Eukaryota; kingdom Metazoa; phylum Chordata; class Actinopteri; order Clupeiformes; family Clupeidae; genus Sardinella; species Sardinella longiceps. The sequence continues at coordinate 9,828,878 of JAODXP020000035.1, read as the reverse complement.
TAACCCTGAGATCCTGCTGGCTTCACAAGTATAAGACCAGGGGTTCCTTTCCCAAAAGCATCGTTGCTAAACTGTAGCCAACAAGCCAGACTATCACATAAAATGTATAGTCTGGCCGCGATTGATAGACCCTCGGGTAAGACACCTAAAACCAATCAGAGCAACTGGGCTGCCCGCCCAATGACCCACTGTCCAGATTGGCTAAACAATACGATGTCTGAATACAACCTAGACAGTGTTGTTATTGGATAGACCACCGATGTCTGAGTAAAACCTATGGCTGAGTTAGACATACTCACTGAGCACGTCTAGAGTTCTAGGCTAGCTAAACTATGGTTGGCAATGAGAATTGCATTGCAAAGTTAGCAACTTTGTTGGTTGCAATGCAATTCTAACTTAGTTAGAATGTTAGCAATGCTAATTTAGTTAGCAACTCTGCTTTTGTTAGCTTACTTAATTAGCAACTGTGCTTTCGTTAACAACTTTGTTAGCTAACGTAGCTAGCAACTCTGCTTTTGGAAAATGGACGCCTGGGTCCTCAGTGAGTATCCCCCATCTCTGGGGGTCTGTCCTGCATGAGCCTGGAGGACTGGGACTGTTGCTGGCAGTCTGGGGCCAAGCGCAGGCTCACGCTCCCCTCTGTGGTGCTGGGGTTCCGCACGTCTTTGTGCGTGGGTTGGATGGCCACGATGAACTGCCTCTTAAAGGTCTCGCTGAGGACGATGTAGAGGAAGGGGTTGATGCAGCTGTTAGCGTAGCCCATGCTAATGGCGATGTTGTAGGCGTACGAGAACGCCGGACTCGGCTGCTGGATGCCGAGGTGGACAAGCTGGAGGATGTAGTAAGGTGCCCAGCACACGAAGAAGGCCAGGCAGATCGCCACGGCCATGCGGGTGACTTTCTTAGTGCGTAGCCGCAGGCTTCTGGGAGGCAGCGGCGCCACAGCGGTGGACATGTGCTGGAGGATCTTGAAGAAGACCACGCATATGACCACGAGCGGCAGGGCGAACGCCAGCACAAACTGGTAGAGGGTGAACCAGTAGATGTCTGACGCCGGGTTAGGCAGCAGGAGCGCGCATCCCATCATCCCCCCCGGCAACGGCATGAGTCCCGAGTACATGAGCACCGGCGTGATGGAGAGCAGGGACAACACCCACACCACGGCCACCACCACCCCCGCCACGCACGGACGCCGCACGTGGTTGAAGCGGATTGGGTGCACCGTGGCCAGGTAGCGGTCCAGCGTCATGACGGTGAGGATGTACGTGCTGACGGTCTGGCTGTTAGAGTCCAGGCCTGTGATGACGGTGCACATAGCAGCACCGAAGCACCAGGAACCGTCACCCATGAGCTGGTGGAGGAGGAAGGGCATCCCCAAGAGGAAGAGGAGGTCCACGATGGAGAGATTGAAGATGAAGATGTCGGGGACCGTCTGCTTGGCTCGGCATTTGGTCTTTTTAATAATGGTGTAAAGAACGATACAGTTCCCCACGATGCCAAGGAAACAGATGATTCCGAATACACTTGGCAAGATGACATTGCTGTAGTGTGGACTTCCTTTGGCTGGAAAAGAGATGTGGGAGGTTTGAGAATGAAACCAGAAGACAATATTATACAAGTATAATTTGGCATAAAATGTGGCATACTGTGTCTTCAATGTCTGGCTGAAATCAAGACCTCAAGACTCAAAGCATTTATAGAAATATTAGTCTGTTACTCAAATCTTATGTTATGCATCTATAATAAGTAAACTATTATTAGTTATCATGATACACAAATTTAATCAGATGACAAATGTGATTTTTTTTGTAAAAAGGTTTCATTCCTCCACGCCGTGCGTAATCCAGAAAACCGTTTGGATGTCAGCACTTATCTAGGCTACATATCCAAACTAATTAAAAATAAACGAGATAGATAGTTAGTATAGTAGGCTATTATAACTTTAAGAATGAATTGCACCAATTTATGTTTGACTGACTAATTCCATCTTACCTGTTTTCCCAGAGCGCTCTGAAGAATTGGTCTTGAAAAACTGAGAAGAGTTTTCAAAAGAGGTATTGAAAAAATCCATGTGTGAGAAACCAGATAACTCATTCACTATCTTAAAGATCCAAAGAATGGTAAAAGATATAGCCTACCAAAACAAGAGGATCATAATAAATGTAGGCTATAGTCTAGTATAATCTCAAAGAAAACACATTGAAACGTGAGTTGATTGAAGCGACTTTCAAACATAATCCGTTGTTTTGTGGCAAATTATTGATGCTTCGACGTAAACGCTATCACTATTAAATTGTATCTATCAAGCAGTGGATAACACGAAACTAGCGAACACGCTGTGACTCCGCATGTACAGTATACGCATCCAGCAACAGTCACTTCAGACTGTGTCAGTTCACTGAGCGCACTCTGGCGTATTCCTTCTTTAGAAAGAAAGCTTTGCCGCTGGTGGTCACAGGTTTGAAGTCTGTCAGTCGCGCCTGCGCTGTGAATAATTTATTTTTTTGAGTTCTTGGGGAAGATCTTAGACTTTTATTTTATGGTAGCCTACCTACCCAAATATATGACAAAGCCAATGCCTGTGAAATGTACGATCTGCGAGAGCAACCATGTCACAGAACATGACAACACATACACACACTTTTGTATGAGGTTGCATTGGCAGAGGTTGTATGGATGCACATTGTTTTATAACAAGAATGCGCCTTACAATGCAGAAAATTGGCATAGCATCGACATAGCCTCGCAATCAGTGCACTTGAACACTAGAGAGTGCATGACCGTGTGACATAAGCATCAAACTATAGGCCACAACAAATAGACTGGTAAACACAAAAACAATGGACATTCGTTCAATCTCGCAAACAGGTCATCAGTAATTGAAAAAAGCAAAGGATGCTTGACAGCCTACTACAAGCCAAACATCACCACATGTACTCTCTCTCTCTCTCTCTCTCTCTCTCTCTCTCTCTCTCTCTCTCTCGCCCACACACACACACACACGCACGCACGCACGCTTGCACGCCCACACACACACACACACACACACACACACACAGTAGCACCTGCTGCGTCTTCGGATAACTCGCCCCTTCACATTATTCTTCTGTGGAATCTGTGGAAGAGAGGGGTTGATCTTCAGTTCTGGTATCGAGTGGGCCCATTGGACCCCAGCATCAACTCCGAAGGCCACCTTTTTGGATTGAACCCAAAGTATGTGACTGATTTAGGATCTGAACCCAACACTTTAAGATACGTCTTTGGTACACACATGGCTAATTTGCATACATGCATAGGACTGGCATGGCTACACTTGCCAAAATAAAATCTGATTAAATGTTTTTATTATTCTGAATTGGCTACTGGAACTTAAAACTATAGTGGCCTATTATCCTCTTCAAGGGATTAATCGTAGGTGTGTTTCGTGCACTTGACATTAATTACTGTTGCACAAGGTGTTCACATGATCACATGCGTGATTAATTGTTAGCTGATTTTGTGTATGTGTACTTAATTTGTGTAGCTATCAAGAAATGTAATCATTAATAGCCTACTTTGCCGGACCCTTGGGCTACCAAACCCGCAAAATTCATGGTGTGATGTAGACTATTCAAATACTTTACCACCAGATGTCACTGCGATCCACATGTTAGAGCAGGGGTGTCAATCTCTTAGGAATCTGACCAATTTAGAGTCACATGACCTCCAATCTCTCTTACTGGGAGATACACACAGGTAGAAAATAATTACAACAAACAAAACAAAAACATAATGACACACAGATATTTATGTTACATAACAAATATTTATCAGGGTCAACTTCTCCCAGAGGTCACATGATCCCCAACATCCCATAAGAGCCAGCTACAATCAATGACCGATTAAGTCATTACAATGAAAGTAGGCTACCCGTAAAATGGCATTTTTTTATTAATACCTTTTTTTAGATATCATTTTAATATGCAAAGTTGCTTAAATCAGTGCAGGCTAGCTAATTTGCATAGGCCTATTACAAATACTTTTCAAAGAAACTTACTTGGATACTTTTATTTTGTTGTAAGTTTTATTTTGGTAGGATTTAGGTTATTCAAAATTAAAGTAAAGTAAACGCACACCTTGTGAGGTGCACACGGCAATCAAAGCAAACTTATAAAAAAGAAAAAAGGTGTCGTGGCACACTCAGAACTTAATGCAATAGGCTATTTTATTACCAACGTTTCAGCTTACGCCTTCATCAGGGTCATCTCTACACAGAAATCACTCATGTTGTCTATATGGAATCTCCAGATTGGTTGACAATTAGCAAGGGGTGTGTCAGGAGTCCATTCACAAAATTCACCTGGACAGGCAATTATCCCATCTTGCGGCTGTAACATAGGTGATTTTAGACAAACATTTATGATGGTAGACTAAATTCCTTATAAATACATTTAAACTGTGTATGACATATAAATATAATTACAAAAGACATGTCAAGTTGAATTCAATAGATACAGTACAGTCATAGGTAACATATCAAGTCAATTCGACTAAAAATGGAATACCAATTAATTTAATCAGATTCAGTAAATAGTCATAGGAGACACAGATCACGTATGGAATAGATAAATACAACATAAATACAATCACAAAAAAACATTTAAAGTCAAATTCTGTATTAAGGCCCTAGGTGGCTAGAGGCGAGTCTGTGTATCCATTGAGCTTCTTTTTGTAGCCTAATAAGACTCCATCAAGATTGCCTCCCCGACGAGGAATGTCTACCTTTTCGATGCCAATGTAACGTAAAGAGGATTTAGGTTAAAAAAAATATCCCCATGGAAGTGTTTTATTATCTGGTATGGCTTTATTGGCATACTGTACATCTGGAATTTATGAGAATTTAACATACTACATACTCAACATGGATTTCTTAAGATTTTTAGTATGGAGAAATGATCCAAGCAGATTTTTTTTTTTTCCCTGCAACTATAGTCTGTCATAAAACACTACTTTGCCTGGACTAGATGGCTTATGTATCTGCTACAGCAAGGATGTCTGTCTTGGACAGATAAGACTGTCAGTTATCTGTTGATAGCAGAACATTCATGATTGGACTTTTTGTTCACCGTAGCAAACTGTTCCTTTTCTTCATTATCATTGTCCATATTCAACTACTTGTAGATCAAAACCTACAACAAAACAACAAAACCCACAACACTGCAAATCCTCACAACTCAATTCCTTGAAGAACTGCTTCTAACCGCTGAGTTAGAAGCTTGTGCTTTTAGCTCAGAGGTTAGAGCATTCAACCCCTATGCCGGGGGTTAGTTGTAGTTGACGGAGTGGTTAGTTCCAAGCCCGAGTGCGGTGAAAAAGGCTCAGAGAGATCGAGCTCTCGAGAGATCGCTTCAGTACAATTTGTTTTAAAGGGCTCTGGGCAGTGTGTTGACATATGCACAAAAAATCATTGGTCTGAATTCGATTTTAAGGCCTGACTGGGTCCAACAATGTAGTTGATGCTGTTTAACCAGTTTTGCTTTCTCTCAACCAAAGTGACCAGTCATTGTAAATCAAGTCAACAGCTGTGACATTTTGGCCATTGGCTACCTTTCTGGAAAAACCAGTGAAACAGCCTGATCTATACATGTATGTTCTCCAAAAGCATGCATCAAGACAAGTACCATACTACGTCTCCATACTATGGCCAATGCATAGTCCTCTAAAGGCTATTTTGCACTACATTGTAACACATTGATTTTCAATGTAAATCTTTGAAGCTAAAATAGTCTGTGCATCCTAAAATTGTTGGTTAACGTTAAATCCTTTCTGAAAAAAAAAAACCTGGGAAACAGCTAGTTAAACCTATATTATGCAGAAGGCTAACCTTTCTCCATACTAAGGCCAATGCATGCACTGTATTGCCATGGCGAAATGATTTTATGATTTTTTAAAATTTATTCTAATTTTCTCACAAGCTGGTCAACACAGCAAATAGAGAGCAAAACATTTGAACCTTTGAAAACTTGCAACCAGAATGGGTGATGAATGAGTGACCCCTCACAGAGAAAAGCCTTGGTCTCATCAAAGGCCTTCAGACTGGATCTAGGAGGCTAAGTCAGTTTAAGGAGTTGGTGGTAGAGTGATGCTTCATCCACATGCTGGTAATATCTCAAAGATATGTTGCAATAGAAACACAATAAGGCTTCTGTATAATACTGTATAATAATAATTTATTTGTGTTCATTATGTTGTTGTTATGCTATGGTCACAGATAGCTTACCATTCTATAAAAGATAATAGGAATATCAACTCGACATTAAACAAACGTACAGTAGGTAGCCTTCTGATTGGATGGGTCCGATAGACATGTAGGCAGGCATTGGCCAATCCAGACCCATCGACTCTTTTTCTTGCTCCTTTGTCCCAGTTTGACCATCCAAAAGCAACAAATCAAGGAGAACAGCAACTGGTTTGTGTAGTCGCCTATCCTCCGCACGGACACAACAACAGGTTATCAGCAGCCACCTAGGGCAATGGAAGCCATAGCATTGCACGATTTTAAAACCACTTCAGATGATGAACTAAGTTTTGGAAAAGGATCGGTTCTGAAGGTATTTGCTGAATTTGTTTGTTTAATTTGAGACTTGGAAATCTTGGCCTTTCAGATGATGTGTTCATGATCTGGAAAATAGATTACATTTTTATGAGGGGGTCCTTGATCTGTTACATGAGGGATGTTATTGAGGTTAGTATTGGTTACAGATTAATACTCATCAGACATTCACATGAGTTGATTTACAAACACTAAAATCTGGCTTATACATGCCTGAAATACTTCTCTGTGTTTCACATCCTGAGTATTCAATGAATTCACAGTATTAATTCCCCAAGGCACACCATCACCCCTAGTGGTGGGATGTGTGTATTGCATCCATGGCTGTGGAGTGGATCAGGATAGGAAGAGAGGGGTCTATGCACAGAGGGAGAGGAGTTTATGGAATGGACTTCTAACTATAGAATAGCTTCAATACATTGAAAAGTTCAAAACCTAACAAATTTTTGTGATAATTCACAGCGACAAACTGAATGATGCACTTTCATGTTCAGCCTGTGACTTCCTAATCTTGTTCCTTATTATGAGTGTCTGTATTATCCAGGGACAGAGTGACCTCTTAACTGCAATGCGATAGCCTATCAAATAGATAACTGGGACTTTCAAAGCTTTTTGTTCTAGTGTTGATATATGCATGGCTCAGGCTGTGTCAGATTTGGCTACAACTATGAGACTGTGTGACACCATGTTTACCCATGAGCTTGTTAGTTTTTCTGATCCTGCAGTTCACCACTTAGCCTATTGCTCTAACTTACTTCTGTTTGTTTTCAATTTAGGTTTTACATGAAAATTCTGTCCCGAACTGGCACAGGGCAGAGAGAGAAGGAAGAGAGGGGTTAATCCCCAAGAATTACATACGTATGAAGCCACATCCGTAAGTTTTGACCGTACCCAAAGCACCACGCCTGTTTTGGAGAAGGTCACTGCTGCCACAGATTGTTTTGGTCAATATTTCAGGTTGAGGGCAGTGACCTGTCTTACATGCGTGTATATAAGCCTCCGAATCTTTCATTTTCTCTCCCACTTCCCATTTCTACATGTGACTTGACTTGCAGCATGACACATTCCTTCGTTTACTAACCATCAGTTCTGTTTTTTTTTTTTTTTTTTTTTTCACTGCCCTCAACCTGAAATATGGACCAAAAGAATATGATCATATGAGACCAAAAACAGGCTTTTTTTGTTGTTGTTGCTTCAGAAAAATAATCAGGATGTGTTTTGATGAATGTTTCTTAAATGGCTGGAGGGACCGTAATTTCGATGTGATATTAGACAACTAGACAGGGTGGTAGAAATTTTTAGGATATTGTTGCTGGAGGAATGCGTTTTAAAAAAAAATACTTCTGAAAAACTTTTCAGCATTTCTTAAGGCTACATCTATCCATGTTTATAGTGTCATTTCTTAGACACTAAACCAGATAAAGCTGAAAATTTGGTTTTATTTCAACTGATATGGAATTGCCAAATGTTATGCATGTGGATTTGCCAGGATTTCACAGACATCCAACCACATAGGCTACTCTCTCTCACACTCATACACACACACACACTATACAGGCTATATTATATGGAATATATGTTAGATGTACGTACCCCCGCAAACTACATATTTTTCCTCTCTTAGCCATTGCATTTTTTATAAAAACAACTAAGACTCCAGTTGGAGTAATATGGAAAATTAGGCACACACAGAGTGGAATCCCTGTGTTGTAATCCCCATGGAAACAGGCTTTTAGATGCACTGATAAATGGTTCTTTGGACGCACTGATAAATGGTCCCTTTTTGCCATCAGGTGGTTTTATGGAAGGATCCGAAAGGAAGGGGCCGAGGAGATGCTTAAACAACAGAAACAGGACGGGGCCTTCCTCATCCGAGAGAGCGAGAGTACTCCAGGGGACTTTTCCCTTTCCGTCAAGTAAGGCCACCGTAGAGCACTTACACATACCAAAACATGATACATACACACACAGACACTCCAACACAAGTGAAACTTCTTACTTAACCTCATGACAGACACAGTTGAATCAAAGATAGAAGCTCTGAAAGATACAAGTGTTTGTATGCAATCCCACACATTTGGTTGTTGGAGACGATGCATCTAATGCAGGGACCTGATGGGTCCAGGGCCAGAGCTTCACTTGGACAAACTCTCACAGTCAGTGACCCTAAACAGGCCTATGGGAAACTCTCTCTCTCTCTGTCTCCCCACTCTTTCTCTCTCAGGTTTGGCGATGGCGTGCAGCACTTCAAAGTCTTGCGGGACGGTGCAGGGAAGTATTTCCTTTGGGTGGTCAAGTTCAACTCTCTCAACTCCCTGGTGGAGTACCACCGGACCAGCTCTGTCTCAAGGAGCCAGACCATCTACCTAAAAGACATGGATGAAGTCCCACAGGTGTGTGTGTGTATGTGTGTGTGTGTGTGTGTGTGTGTGTGTCTGTAGCCTACAATGTAACCAGGGCTCTTAAATATTGTGTAGGTATTACCTAATACAAGGAATTTAGCAGTAGAATGTCTGTGTCAGGGATGAACTGGATTCTGATTTATGGGGTTTGGCCAAATGCCAAATCCACTGAGATTCAGCTGAAGCCAAAACCAACTCCCTGAACATCGATCAGGGCCAAAGCTCTCAATTCTCCTCTTAGAAGGCCCTAAGGGAGCTTCATGTAGAACATTTTAATCTTAATGTTCGTCCAGGATCTATATTTTGTAATTATACAGTAATCATAATATTGTCATATTCAGAATGTGATCATCAATAGTCAGATGCCACCCACACACTTAACAAATAAAATATCAGGACAGAAAATTATACATTAATCAAAAAAGAAGAGGGTAAGAGGGACACAGGACTTGCTCTTTTGCAGTTTTTGTACTTTACAGGGTGCAATCTGTGAATGGCTGAGATTGAAAACCTGTGTTCTCTTGTTTATTTATTTCTCCAGGACTGTAAACACGTCCAGGCGCTGTTTGACTTCGACCCACAAGAGGACGGGGAGCTGGGTTTCCGTCGTGGGGCTCTCATCCAAGTACTGGACAACTCTGACCCCAACTGGTGGAAAGGAGTACACAACGGCCAGACAGGGATATTCCCACGCAACTATGTCAGCGCATGTCAATCAAATAATTAAACATGTAATTAAAAAGTAATTAAATATAAAAAATAAAGACCTTTTCACCACCAAATGGACTAGAAGCAACCCCTCCTCCCCTCACCTTCCCTAGGAACCAAAACAAACTTGTATGGGGTTGCCGTGGAAACGGGGAGGGAGGGGGAAGGGGGAGGATCAGGGCTGACTGTTGCCAGGCGGGTTGCTGGACTCTACTGTGGCTGGTGGCTAAGAGGAGAGGCTCGGTGTGGCGCTGGCACGAGCGTTTGCCAGGCCCAGCGCTGGAGACTCCATGAGGGGGGAGGAGGGGTTTGCACTGTGGGGGCGTCTTCCCCATAAACCGAATACTGTACATGTCCGTGGACGGACCACGGAGGGCTTGTCTGACAGAGGGGTAATCAATTTTGATTGGTTGACGGATCCGTTGCTACCTGAAAAGTTGAACATTTTTCAACTTTTCGATGGACGCAACGGAGCCGTTGGGATGAACGGACCCACAATGCATTTTGCGAATGCTCCATAAAAGTCAATGGGATCTGTTGACGGACGTGTGCAGTCTGAAACAGGGGTAACAAATTAGTGGTTAGTTTTCAATTGAACAAATCCATGGGAAAACAGAAAACTCACTCACTCACTCACTATCTAAAGATCCAAAGACTCATAAAGGATAGCCAACCTAAAGAAGAGGATCATTATAAAAGTATAGCCTAGTTATAGACTCTAAAGGCAACAAAGTGAAACATGACATACTTGAGGCCAATATCAAACATAATATATTTCCGGGCAAATTTAGCTCCACATTGATGTTTCAATATTGACAATATCCCCCAAAAATATCTATCAGGCACTGGACAGCATTACTGTAATGAAAGCACTGCAACAGCTCCACATTCAGCAACACCCTCGCTCCTGACTGTGTCTGTTGATGTGTGCGTAGTCCTTCTTAGAGGGCTTAGAGGGCACAGGTTTGAAACACCAGTCGCGTCTGTGCTGTGAATCATTTATTCATTTTTTCAGTCCTTGGGTAAGATCTTAGACTTTTATGTTATAGGCTACCACAGAACAAAGACAAGCCCCTATGTAATGTAAGATCTGTGAAAGGATCTTTGAGGGCATCCTTCTACTCCAAATGACTTGTGTGATATTAACCTTTGGCATTCTAGATTGCTAGTGTAAGGCCACAATGATCTTCGTTTTGTCTAATGGATTATCACATTCATGCATTGATCATGGCAGACTACTCATACACCACCAGGTGTCACTGTGATCTATGTGTTAGAGTAGGTCTACAAGTCCAAGAGATGCTTGGCCCCTCTGAAATATACAGGACATTGTTTGTAAACAAACACCTATCCACACACCTAGTGTCTAAGAAAAATAGAAACCAACAATAAATGATTCAATGAGTTCAATGGCCCATAACCTGAAGGTAAAAACACTACCTTTAAACTGAGACAACTGCTAGATGAACTGAAGAAAGAAATACTGTTTAATTCTACGTTTTACCATGCCGCTTCTGATGGCTATGGGCTATAGTTAATAACATAACTGTAACTATATATAGCGGCAGGTACAAGAACACCTGGCTCTACCAGATACGAACAAGCGCACACACAGTATTTCGTGCACTGTAAAAAATGATTTGCTAGCCATGGTTAGCTTGACAAAATGTGCGGATAACTACGTATGCTCATCCATATCCATGAGTCTGAGTAACTATAACTCTACCTTGTTTAGATCGTAAAGTGCTTTTAACTTGAATAAGATAAGTTGATAGTTACTGTCCAACTCATTTGAGGCCAGACGTGAATGCCTTCTCCACAGCATATTGCGTCAAGTTAAGAACCATCTAGACCATGAATACGGATTTTTAGCAGTGTGCATGTAGCAGTATTTGCTGGCCATAATAGCTTCCATCCCTGCGTATACTGTACCTGTTCAGGCAAGGTCAGGTTAGAAGCTTTGACAGTCTTAAGTTGGACCAGTCTGGTTGACCAGATGAAAGTAAGTCTTGGCACAAACCCATTAATACAACTGAAAAACATAAAACATAAAAATCAGTCAGTGACACTGATAAAACCTCTAAATGAAGAGAGAGAAAATATTTTAAATTCTCACACCTTAAATCAGATAAAACAAAAAGCTGAAGTCATAAAAACTGTCAGTTTCTCATTGAAAACCAGACTGCAAAAATTATTAGTTTAGTATTAGTAATTATAGTATGCAATGAAACAAAAGTATACTGTGATGCACAGGTTTGCTAATAATTTGCGAATAAGGCAGGTTGTAAGATATTTACTTGTATACATCCAACTGATATGAGAACTTAAATACATGCGCTGACATGCGATAGCCTATAGTGTATTCAGTCGCCCATGTTATCTAGGCTATAGAAGAATTCTGACCCAGCACCACTGCCGTTTTAATTGCTTACAGTCTGAGAGAGGTAATGTATTCAACATTAACATTTATATGGTTATGAGGTTCTAAATAAGTACGGCCTATATCAGATATCATTGCAATCATTGACTTTACCTTCCTTCTATGGTCTAACTTACTTACTTCTTACTTAAGTGGGGTATTTTTGTGGTATTTTCCAAATTGTGTAGTATTGTTTTTTGATCAAAATGGACGCATGCTTAATTCACTTTCAGTCAGCTATAGAGGATATTTTTTTATATTTGTGTACATGACGTTACCCACACAACCCATTAGTAAGCACAAAGCACCATCCGAACACTGTAAGATTTTTAGTAGAACTATCTTATAACGGTGTAATGCATGCAGCTTAGTATCATCAGTACATGCACACGTATCCTATGTGCAGTGGATGTTTTGTGTATTTATGCGGATGTTTTGTGTATTGCCCACATCATAGAGAGATTGGATCAAAAGTGCAATATAACTGTAATTAATGAGGTAGTCATGTGGTTGCTGTTGCTTGCATAACCTGCTGCATACTAGGAAGTTTTGGGCTCAATAAACTTACAGCCAGTCAAGTAGAACACCTGTAGCTAATTCATTAATTGGGGGTGGCAATAGAATGTGATGCACTGTGTACGGGGCACGTGTAGCATGTAGCAAAATAGCATACCATTTCAGAATCAGCAAGTCTTTCCTGGAACTGTGGGTTTAAACACTCACATGTATTATGGCCTACTGCTGAAAAACACTAGGGGGAGACTGCATGTTACCCCCAGGGGTCACTGTCTCCCCTGTACTACTACTACTACCACACACACACACTTGCTGGAGATGTGTCCACCTTGGTTATAATCAGGTCCAGAGACAGGAAGTAGTGATGTAGTCTGCGTGTCTAAAAAGGCTCAATAAGTTGCTTGATTTCAATAAATCATGCCATCTGGGAAGAGCAGAAGACAGTGGGCTGTAAACATGGACAGTCATTGGGCCAGTCAACTTTGAAACTGAGGCAGGCTGCTACCACTCTTCTGCACTGCACTGTGACTGGAGACATTTTGGTTACGCATAGATGCATGTATTGTAAATGTTCTTGGTTAGTTCTATTTTGTTTCCAGTGAGGTTTACCATCATCTTAGAAACAACCCCCGCAGTCATAACTATAGCCTGCCATGACATTTATCGTATCTTCTACAAATGGGGTGATGCTTCTTCGAAACAAAACGTAGAAATATGTTGAAGGTCTGCTCACACGGCTGTAATTCAGTATTACGACCTTTAAAACAAGCTCAATCATTTCATTAAATTGACGCTCAAGACGTCAAGACATAAGATCAGTTTTCATCATTTTACAAACTCTAACGTTAGTGGTCCAGAATATCTCGGGCATCATTGACGCGTAGACCATGCGTTATTTTGCGCGTAGTGGTAAAGTCTAGTCTCGACACAGTAACTGCAAGTCAATTAATGTTTTTGTAGTGGCTGTATAGTCCTGAGTCAGTCCGTGTGATACATGTTAAATCCCATACCATTAAAATTCACCCTTTTGACGAAGGTTCGTTCCACATCTGTGATTGGCTGTTCTCGGGATATGGGTGCGCTGTAGTTGGCTGTGTGACATGTCAGCGCCTTCATTTCCTTCCTCCGCTACATGCGTGTGTCTTTCAATGTAGCTATTGTCTCTGGGTGCGGTTTCATCACACTGCTCTGTCTAGGCAGTTTTTACGTTTATATTGCACAAACTTCTTGCTATAGCTACCCTCGGATTCCACACACATTTTATATTTAGTGTAGTTCCTACTTTTCGCCAAGCAGATCGTCAAAACAAGACTGGGGAGCAGTAAACCAACTTGGTCTCTTTCTAGCTCTTCTGTCCCAGTTCGTCCATCCAAAAAGAACAAATCGAGGAGGTATAAGGAGAACAGCAACTGGTTTGTGTCAGCTATCCTCCACACGGACACAACAACAGGTTATCAGCCGCCTTGCGCAATGGAAGCCATAGCGAAGTACGATTTTAAAGCCACCGCAGATGATGAACTAAGTTTCAAGCGTGGAGAGGTTCTGAAGGTAATCGCTTATTTTGCATGTTTAGTTTGAGACTTGCAAACGTTGGTCTTTGTAATGATGTGGTCATGATCTGAAAATAGATCACATTATTATCCGAGACGCCCTGCTGTGCTCAGCTTGGAAGACCAACTGCTCTGAATGTTTGTCTTCGTGTTTGTCATATTTAATTGTGGATTTCTTCAAGTTTCCGAGAGTCCTGCATAATGTGCAAATGAAATGCCTTTCAGTCTGAGGTAACGTTACACTGCAGTTGGAGGGTGCCATCCTGATATTGGCCTGAGCAAAAGACATGTAGGGCTAAGTTAATATAACGTTAGTTGACCCTGAAGCCTGCCTATTCTGTTGATTTACTTAAATTTGCTTGCAATATCCACACAACCGTTCACTCACAATTGTGTTTGTGACAAGATTTCTCTGCTTTCTGAGCATCTCTGATTGCAGTTCACCACCAAGAGAACTGCTCTCATTGACAGTCCTTTTGCAAGCTTCAGGCATATCAAATTACATCTCATGATCAATTCACATTGCCATGACATGTTGCATGAGTTCAAGCTACTGCCTATTTAGAGGAGGAAGCCAGATAGAGCTAGCTAACCCCACCAAAGACCCATGAGATGGCTGTTCTTATTCAGGAGTCTCTAGTTTTCTGACTTTAAGGTCTATTTTTTGGGGAGGCACAGAGATACATTGTCACTGTCTGTGTCTCTCTGAGAAAGCAGACTGATTCTCATTCTGATTTGCCTTTTCCTGTCATTCCACATGAACCCAGTCAGGGCAGTGGTGATCTGATGGGTCAGGAGAAAGTACAGTACTGTACTCTACCTCAGACTGGAATAAAACAACACACATAATTTCTCTCTCTCTCTGGGAGCAGCGAGAGTCTTTTCTGTTTTCCATTTCCCCCCTCCTTATGATAGCAATTTTGTGGTTGAGACAGTAAATGTTCTTGGAACAGGATGTCTACCATTTCACCGGCTCTTGTCAGTTAATGACTCATCTTATCCTTCCCATCAGGGACGGGCTCTGCCAAGTGCCACGCTTCGGCTGACTGATCATGGTGGCACTCACACTTAGCCTACCGCTCAAGTCTGCATCTGCCCATGCGTTTACACTACCATGACTCAGATAGATTATGCCATAGTGCTATCAGATAGACTTTATGCCAGCTCTGCGTAATTTAAAAAGATGTCAATCTAAGGCCCTTGGACATATGAGCAGTGGTTAAAGTGGGATTTGGCAGGAGGGGGAACTCTCAAATTTTGTGTCGGCACAACAAAGAAAAATATATATTACATTTTTGCTGATATTTCGCCATTGCATGAAGGAGAAACATGATAGCGGGATACTGTACGGCCTTACAATTTACAAAAATATTTGACATTTTCATATTTTATGAAAAAAAGAATGGGGTGATATTCTTTGTTGATATATTTATCTATTTGGATTATAACCTGAGGTGCCGGAACTGCGTTTCCCCCTACTTTAACCCCTGCATATTAGTACCTCTGTTTGCTCAAGTGTCTTACTGAGTACAGCAGCAGTTTCCTCACAGCCATCAACTTCATTTCACTATCACTGTCAGAGGTTGATACTGATGCTACTCTTTATTTGTACCATGTATAGACTACATGAATACTTCTGAACCAGAGCCATAGAGAGATCTATACCGTTCTGTTCTGAACTAATCTTTAAAAAAAAAAAAAAAAAAAAAACTATGCACAAAGCCCTTATTACCTCTTCTTTCACCCAAACTCCAGCCCTGATGTTGACCTGAGCTGTGATGTGATGTGGTGTGTGGTGAGGTGTGGTGGGGTAGGAGCATGCCAATTAGCTGTCTCTCACAGGCCCTGTGCCTGTGCATAGCTGGGCATTAATATTAATCAGAGGGTGTGAGGCAACAGATTGACAGGAGTGCCCCTGGGCCAGTCTTTCTCTCTCTCTCTCTCTCTGCCGTGTTACACGGGGAAGAAGGGAAGAGATAAAAGAGAAGAAAAAGAGTGGAAGACTGGTTCACACAAGCCAGGAGCACGCTCTCCAGTTCCTACTTGCTCTCCCTGCTCCTGCCCCCAAAACCGGAGCCCGCCCCCTTCTCCTTCAGATCCCATGAGGCTCTGCTCTGCTTCCCGAGGTTTGGAGAAAGAGAGAAAGAGGGAGAGAGAGAGAGGGGGTCTGGAGGGGATTCAGGAACGCCTGCCATCCAATTCTCCAGCTGTGTAATTGAATTTAGAAAACCGTGGAAGAGGCTGTTTTTCAACCCCCCCAGCCCCAGCCCCAGCCCCCCTCTCTACTTGTTCCTGGCTAACCACACGCATCAAAGCTCTGCAGTCTACTCTGCAAACGGTTTCAGTTTGAAATTGTCAGCCGACTCGAATGTCCTGTTCTCACTCGGCTCCTCTGCGGAGATACAAACACAGCAAACCTTGTTGAGCAGAAGCAGCAGCAGCACCATAGAGTGTTCATGTGCAGCTTTAGCCACTGCTCCAGCTGAGGCTTGTCTTGGCCTCCTCCACATGGATCTTTCCTTCCACTCTCGTTTTTTTTGTTATTTTGGCAGCGCGTGGCAGAGCTCGCCAGCATTATCAGAATTCGGCACAGGCAGCGTTCCGAATCCATTTCCTCTCCTTTTTCTGTAATTTGGGTCAGAGATTTGTGTGTGGGTTGTGTTTTTGATCATGCAGTGGCTTACCCCTCCAAGCAAAAAGATCTGTGGTATTAATATGTTTCAGCTCAAGATGGCTTTTTCATGCTAATTTTTGAGAAGGGGGAAGGAAGAAAAAAAGTGCTTATAGTTTCCCTGTCAGCATTCTGATGTTGTCTTCCATGATAACTAAGCAGTTTGGATTAAAAAAAAAAAAAAAAAAAAGAACACTTCCTGCTAGTCGCCAAGCTCCTTAGTTTTTAACTATTTCACTTAAGTAGGCAAATTTAGGAAATGGCTGTTTTTTTCCCCCCCAGTCCTTTCTTCCAAGGACTTTTAATTCACTACTAATCCCCTAAGCACGTCATTTTTTTTTTTTTTTTTTGAACATCAGCGGGGCTCTAATTTTAGCCTGAAAGGAGGAGAAAGGGAAGGAGCTGAAACTGGAGCCTGGCCACAGGCTGTATGGCAGCAGAAAAGCAGCTGCAGAGATCTTTCTGCAGACCAGAAGAATAGCTCCTTCTCGAAGGACCAATCACACATCTAACAGAAACCTTGTGGTTGGATGGGGAAGTGAAGTGGAGTGTTTTGGTTGATGGCAAGGCAAGCTATGTTCTCCAGAAAGAAGATCTGCATTAATGAGCCTCAGCCTCGGCAGTTCCCAAGTGTCATTTGAGCTGTGCAGCTTTATGGAGAGATAATCTGCTCTCTTGTCTTGGAAGGCTCATGTGACACAGAAGCCTCATGGCACCATCTACCTCTCCTATACCCTACAGCTCCTGTGAGTTTGCTTTTACAGTGCTGTTATGTTGGACTTGCAACAAAAGGCAAAGCAGACCTCTGCTCCATCTCTCTGCTCCAGCTGTTTTCCCCCCACCCGTGTAGGCTGTGTGTGTGTGTGTGTGTGTGTGTGTGTGTGTGTGTGAGAGAGAGAGAGAGAGAGGGAAAGAGGCAGGAAGTGGGGGGCTCTGGAGAGGTGACGGTGTTTATTTTCCCTCCAGCTCCATGGGCAGAAAGCTGCAAACTCAAAGCAGCAGCCTGAGTGGAGAGACAGACAGACAGGCAGAGAGAGAGTGTGAGGGAGAGAGACATACAGAGAGGTATAGACAGACACAGGCAGAGTGAGAGAAAGACAGAGACAGACATACAGAGAGGTAGAGACAGACACAGGCAGAGTGAGAGAAAGACAGAGAAAGAGAGAGAGAGACATACAGAGAGGTAGAGACGGACATAGGCAGAGTGAGCGAAAGACAGTGGTGGCTACTACCCTGAGTCCAGTCTCCCCCCCACCCCACCCCTTCCACTCTTACCTCCAGACCCACCCTATGGATGAAAAAGTAAACACACAGGAGAAGAGGAGGAAAACGTTCTCAGGACCCTGGGCTGGTGACTGGTGGTGGGGGGTCAGGGAGGTGCTCCTGAAGCCCAGGGGGGGAGAGGGGAGGGGGGGGAGGTCTGGGAGGAGGTGACAGAAGGTCACCGGGGCTTAGCTGTTGTTTTTAGTTTTCAACACGCCCCGCTCCGTGCAAAAATGTGGAGCATGTCAGAGTTTGAGGAGAGGGAGGAGACGCAGTTTGGATGTGGCTGAGAAAACGTGCTGACAAGTCGCTGACATGGGAGAATGCCATGAAAGTGGCAGGCCTTTTTTTCTTCCCCCCTTCCAGACTGTGAAAAACCGTTATTACAGACAGTGCAAGCTTTTTAAAAGACAATTTAAGTCATGTTTATGTAAAATAGCAGATAGGAAGACGGTTGATAATTCATGCATGTCTTCTTGTCTGCACAACAGTACTGAGGGGCTGAGCGGGGCAGAGAAATATAGCGTTCTCCAGAGCCCTGTGCCACTTTTTGAAGCACCCATCCCCTTTGGCGAGGCAATGCTGCCTGCCACCACCAAAGAGATGGAAGAGAAATCCTCTAATTACAGTATCATGACTTCTGACTGGAGGGGGGGGGGGGGGGGGTGCTTGTGTTCTCCCCTCGATTGTGGCTTTGAAGGGCTGTTTCTTCCACAGCCTGATTCACTTGAGACGCTCTCAAGGTCTGAGGCCTCCATTTTATTAGCGGCGAGCTTAGGGACCCGCTCTTTGAAGGGAGTCTGGAATGTAAGTAGTAGTTTTGTACTTCTCGTGTCGTGTCTGTGTGTGTGTGTGTGTGTGTGTGTGTGTGTGTGTGTGTGTGTGTGTGTGTGTGCGTGTGTTTTCCCTTCCTTTTTTTCCTGGGTGGTGAGGGGGGATGGGGATGCATATGGGAGCGCCTCTTGATTTGTCCCACTTTTCCAAGGCCACCTGGGATTTTCCGGGAGCTTCAGAGAGTGAGCGAGAGAGAGAGAGAGAGAGGGATCCTCAGCTGAAGGGGGGGAACACGCTGCCAAATACCGGCTCAGCGTGCGATATGCGCTAGTGTGCCAGTCAGCAGTTTACACTGTGTGGCTGCACTAGGATACAATGGAGTCTGTCATCCTTTGGTCATTTGTTCCTACTAAATGCTGTTGTTAATGAGCTTTTTTGGCTCGTTCCCTCCTGTCAGACATGGATGCTGTGGGTAGTCGTAAGATCAGGAGGATTCCCGATGGGATGGTGTTTTGGGAGATGGTTTTAAAAAGGCCATTATAGGAGAACGCTTCCAAATGTAGGCTACCTGTGCGCTATACCATCTAACCCAACCTAAAATCATGTTCAAAACCAATTAACTTAACCAAGATATAGCCTAGTTTTGTCCATAGAGGCTTGTACCCTTCATGATGAATAGACGTAGCCTATCGTTGGAATGAAATGTTTTTCCTGCCTGAGAATGTGAGGATCAACACGAGGAAACGATGAGGAAGCCTATTTAGGTCTAGCCTTCTCAGGTACAGCCTATTGCAGTAGTCCGCCAATAAGAGGTGACAATGCAGTTCCTCTTGGATGGACTTGTTGTTTCTGTCCCTAGTTCGGGTATACGCTCAAAAGGGTTCCCACCTTGTCCTTGCTATGCATGTTAAAACGACTGTTTGCTGCCAGTCTTCATTATTTCTATAGTGTGTGTGTGTGTGTGTTGTGTGTGCGCGCGCGCACGCGTGCCAGTTGTTAGGCTGGATTTATGTTCCCTGGTGGTAAAATCAAAGGTGCGTTTACTGTTTTGTCAATACTGTGTTGTTATTAGGCTCATGTATTTCATTCAGCTGAATCCACTGTCAATTTGGCTGTAGAATCACAAAGCAGACTTAAGCTCCCATGAAGCACTGCTTCATAGACTTGTCCCCAAGTTCTGCTTTAACTGTATTGACCAATGGCTCTCCCTTGTGTGCCTGCCGAAGCAAAGGTCCTGTGTTTGCCATGTGATTATGGCTTTGGGTACAGTTTGTTTTCCATTTGATTTGTTCCTTAATGGAAAACCAGCAGTTTCACTCCTCATATATCACAGGATACTGTTGACGATGGCTGTTTTTCCTCCTCCGTGAGTATTGATCAGAGCTCTGTGTCAATTTCCTGCCGCCACTGAAGAAGAGCGTTCGCCGTGGCTGCGGCCCCTCTGCGGCTCCAGTGGAAACTCGATAGAATCCTCCCAGCGGAAGAGAGAGAGCGAGCGAGCGACCAGAGAGAAAGGAAAAAATCTCTTAATGATGCTTTTTTTTTTCCTCCTCTTTCCTTTTTCACCCAAACCAGACCATAAGTCACGAGTGTTTACTGCAAAGGCCTGTCAACGCTGCTCTCTCAGACACAACGTTAGGAATGTCTAATTGACCCTTTTCATCCCAACTCTTAACACTACCATTTTCTGCACTGCCAAGGGAATAAGCCTGGTCAGAAACTAAGTTTCTGACACAAAGAGGCAGCCAAACAGGGCCTTGAAATCCTCATGAGGAAAATGCTGTAGTAAGACTTTTGTTTTGAAGTGCTCAGTGTTGATGTTCATCGTTTATGTTTAGTGACGTGTGATAATGTGTGTTGATGTTCAGCATTGATGTTTTGTGTATGTTTTGTGTTGATGCTTAGTGTTGATGTTTAGTGTCTGTTTTGTGTTAATATTTAGTGTCTGTTCAGTGTCGACGTTCAGTGTTGATGTTCAGTGTTCAGCTCCTCTGTGCACACACATTCGGTAGCTCTGGGTACCAAACGAAATGGTAATGAGAGCATGATGCGTCAGAGACGGCCCTGAGTCATCCCTCCTCTGATCCCAGCCTCTCTCCATCCCAGCCTCCATCCCTCCCTCCCTGAGGAGCAGCTCTGAGATCAGTGTCAGTGATGATCCATCTGTCACTCCTCACTGCAGCCACTGCAGACTTACAGTAGCAAGGCCAGCAGACAGACAGACAGACAGACAGACAGACTGACAGACAGACCTCTTGATGCGCTGGTGACATAAGACAGGCTGCTACTTGACAGTCTTACTGCCTTGTTTAGTATGATTCATTTTATTGGGACATGTGTCACACAATCAAGAGTTTGGCGCTCAGTGTTGTTTTGGTATGACTACAGGGGATCAGTCATTATGGAGTGACCTCATCCCTAATAGTAACAGTGATCATAGGGATGCATCAGATACTGGTCCGTCTGGTCTTTGTGTGTGTGTCTTGTCTGTGTGTGTGTGTGCGTCTGTGTGTGTGTGTGTCTGTCTCCGTATGTCTGTGTGTGTGTGTGTGTGTGTGTGTCTGTGTGTGTGGTGTCGAGGGTGAAAGTAGGTGCTCATACTAATGCTGTAATCCTGCCAAGGCTGTCTGTGGGCTCGTTAAAAGTGCCCCACTTAATCCGGCATTACCGCTCCGAGATGCCCTCTTGATCACTGGCTCTGGGTAAACAACCCTGATGGCTTAGCGGCCCGTGGCGAGTCTACAGTACACTACAGGCCGCCCAGGAACCACTGAACAAGCCCTTACAGGCCCCAGCCAATCAGTGGCCTCCCTTTAAACATCAGGCCGACAGCAGCTCCAGTCCAGACGCACCGCTGGTGCTTGCGCTCAGGTAATGCTGAGGTAACGCTCAGGTAATACCTGCCCCGGAGTGTCGAGGCACGATGCTGGTGTCTGGTTTTGGGGAGCAGCAGGTTAGTCATGAAGTGTGGCTGGAGGTGCCGACTTTGTGCATCACGGCTGACTGGAAGTCGACAACGTCGAAGCGTGTCTCTCAAGGGGTGTTTACTCGCTGACTCATTCTGTGCTAGAGAATGAGTGTACTCTTCCTGTTTGAATGGCTCGATTAGACGGTTGAATGATTTTATTTTATTTATTTTTTTGGCCCATTTGATTCTTGTAAATTTCCTTGTTAGCCGTGTCTCAGATTGCCTCAGATTGAGTATCGCACCTTTTGTGCCGGACTGAGTTGCTGACGTCAGACTTCTCTCACCATCCCCTAGCCTCTGAAGCACAGGCTTTGTGCTTTTTCTGGGACTTATCCAGGTTTCTCCAAGCGTTGTTATTAAGTTTCCCATGCGTTGTTGTTAGGTTTCCCATGCGTTATTTGGGAACAGAAGGTGTGGGTTTCCAGAGTGAGACTGTTGATGGGCTTCAAAGTGAAGCCATCTCATCTGTGGACACTTGGACTGAACACACATACTTCCGATCCTGCACTGTTGCAGTAGCCTGCCCACCCATAATACTACTGTTCATCCGTATTCATGGTCTGGAGACGGTCTTCTGGGGAGGGTTTAGTCTGTTAACAGACAACCGGCCAATCAGCGAGGCTGATTGGACGAGCTATCCAATCGTTTCAAACCAGAGCTGAGTGCACTGCACTCCCCCAGCCCCCCGCCCTATAATCGCTTCAGGTTAAAGAACCTCATGATCATGAATACGGATGAACAGAAGTATTATAGCTATGTCAGGCTATGTCAGGCTACTGTTGCAGTGCCCTTGGAGATGATTAGAGATTTAGATGACCTAAAGCTCTCTTCCCTCTCTCTCTCTCTATCTTAATGAACAGTAAGCTCTGTCTGGAAGCTCAATGGTTGGTTTGGCTTGGTCTGTATTTCACACCAGTCCATTCTGGTGGTCACGCATGTGCTGTGAATGCCTAAAATGGAGATCACCCCGGACTCTGTAAAGTCACATGACACAGCTGGTATGCTCACACAGTCAAGTGTGAATGGATCAGGCTGAACTATTTCTGCACCCATGTACGAATTGCCTCTATTCAGCTGTGGTGGGGAGTGGGGGGCATTGTGTTCGGGAGGGGCAGGCCTCGTGTCCTGTGTGTGTGTGTGTGTGTGTGTGTGTCTGATGGTAGGTCACAGATGGTGTGGTGTGGTGTTTGTATAAGCATCGAGAGCAGGTTGTGCGGGGCTGTGGGGCGTGTCAGAATGGAGGGGTGACATGACCTATGTGGGTGAGAAAATCTCTGGCGTTATGAAGGAGCCGTACAGGGGATTTGTGGAATCCAGTGAAGCCATGCCAGAATGTTCTTTGCCTGACTGACAGACACCTTCTGCCTACTCTAATGAGCACGAATGTGCCTTTAAAAAATAGATCTGGTTGGTCATTAGCACCTCGACTCAGCTACTCGCAAACGCATCCAGTTTGAGGCTATTCTGTGACTTCTTATCTGTGTGGAAATTTTCACATCCTCAGGACACTCAGTTCTGATCAGAAAGCAATCAGAAGTTAGGGCGTTAGTGTGTTTGACAAGTTTTTATGCTGATTTACAGTGACAAACTGAATGTTCCACATTCAGGCTTCGCCTGCGTGACTTCCCTTATCGTGTCCGCTAGCATGAGTCTGAGTGGCCTGCGTTTGCACTAACAGAGTGACCTATCAAGATAGCCTATCAACAAGATAACACTAACTTTAACACAGGCTGCCTACACTTCTGCCTGTGGCCCTTATACAGTAAGTGAGCACTTGTGTTAGCTTGGATTCTATTAGTCAGAAACAAACATCCTGCGTCTCATTTGTGTACTAACACACTTTTAAGTCCGTGTTTCAAGTGTCCTAAGTGCTGTCCTTGTTGGGTGCCTAGTAGATGCAGTAGTTCTCTTACCATACTGTCAGTGTTTCTCTGCCTTACCACAAACTCCTCAAAAGTCTTTGACCCAGTTTGCTGTTTAACTGTCTTTTTCTTGCTTTGAGGAAGTCACACTCGTTACTACACTAGGTCATGCTCACAACAAGAAATGTCAATCAAAGTGCAATTGCCAGTTGAATTCATTCATTTATCATACACCTCATAAAAGGTTTTGCCACAATTTTGTAACCATCGCTACCTTTGTTGGATCACGTCAACCTTGTTCATCATACAGCCTTTGAGAAAATGATAAACAAATTTCTTGCTCACTGCTGTCTTGGTGCCGTAGGTAATGTAGTTGGCTTACTCTGCATGATCTGTCCTGTCCTGCATAATAAGTAATCAAGAGTTAAGGCTGGAACGTGTGCATGCTTGTGCAAGCGCTGGAACAATGACGAGATGTACAGTACGGTGTTGTAATGAGAAAGTAATCAGGCCTGCATCACTAGCAGAGACAGAGACCTGTGTGAATGCTGAAATAACACTGCTGCGTTTGTGCTGCGTTTGTGCTGGTCTGTGCTGTAAGTATTTTCGTTTGTGCTATTGCAGCTTTTGAGTCATTTAGAAACACATTTTCAATACAAACGAACAGTGTTTTTTCAGCATGTTGGGTTTGAGGAGGGTGGGCAGCCTCAGGCATATCCTGATAGAGACTGTTTGGAGTAGTTTGGAGTGATTTGGACGTGGAGGGGGGCTGCGTGACGTCACATGTCCGAAAATGTATTTTTAAATTACTCAAAAGTGTTAATAGCACAAACGAAAATATTTGCAGCACAAACAAGCACAAACGAACTGCAGTGTTATTTCAGCATTTTGGGTTTGAGGGGGGGGCAGCTTCACACAGCTGAGACAGAGCTGGTCCTAGACTAAGCCATAATGAAGGCTTGTGCCCCACCTGTCTATATGGTGGTCTTAATCAAGGCCGTATTTGTTTTCAGTGCATGGGCTGTGATAATAGTTGATGAGCGGGAGGCCCTCCATCTTACCCCTTCTGTGCACTTAAACTCTAAGGAATACACAGAATAAACTTTGCTTGTCAGCAAAGGGGGGTGCAGAGACCATATTTTTTAATGCTGTTTGATGCTGTACATCAGAAACCCAGAGAACATGTGAAGACCGTGGAGCCGGTCTTTTTCAAAACCCAAGATCGTCACGCATCCATCCTGGCTTAATGATTCCTGAGGTGAAATCTGACTCTTGGATGTCTTGTTCCACACAATTCTGACCTCATCAGAGACAAAGTGAATTTTATATCGTCCCCTGGTGCAGAGACGCTTGTGCAACATGTCAGATTCTCAGTCAGTGCACTGAAAAGACTTTATCTGCTCGGTCAGGAACCCATCCAACAGCCCTGCTGTGTGCACTAGATTCACCTGCAGCCTGTCCAGAGAGTCAGACCTGACCATAGCTGAACACTAAAGCCAGTCAATCCTCATAGCTCTCTACTTGACAGGGATCGACTCAGTTCAATCTTCTCTCTAGACTCATGCCATGAACCAGAGACCCCATTAGTATGCCACCAGTATAATCTTAGATTGTCCCCAATTCCACTCTCTCTTAGTGTCTGTCTGCTGCCCCCACCACCACCTTCCCTCCCTCCATCTCTCTCTCTCTCTCTCTCTCTCTCTCTCTCTCTCTCCCTCCTCCTCTCTCTCCCTCCCTCCCTCCCTCCCTCCTCCTCTCTCAACCTCCCTGCCTGCCTCTCTCTCTCTCTCTCTCTCTCTCTCCCTCTCTCCCTCCCTGGTGGGCTCAGTTAGGCTGGCCCTCATTTCCTAGAGAGAGCCTAATGACTCTGATCAGCCAGTGCTGCTGCTGCCGCACACGGACATGGGCACAGAGGGAGGCGGCCATTAGCTCCCCTATTTCCTTTCTCCGCATCCCTGCTTCTCTCTCTCTCTCTCTCTCTCTCTCTCTCTCTCTCTCTCTCTCTCTCTCTCTCTCTCTCTCTCTCTCTCTCTCTCTCTCTCCAGCCCTGCCTCTCTTTCTCTCTCTCTCCTCTATCTCTCACTTTGTCCTCTCTGTCTGTCCATATCAGTGCAACTGAATGTATTGTGTAACCGGTGCAAGATATTATTTTTATAATTTATTTTGGTAATAGCTAGCCTGGCTTGTGCGACCACATTCAGAAATGAACTGTGGTCTGGCAAAGCTAGCATTGCCTGGAATTGCAGGCAGGGTTAATTTAAATATCAAATGCAATCAAACTTCTATCAATGTTTTTGGGAACGAGCTGGACAGGGTGATCGTAAGCCCGCCTCCCTCAGCCTGCTCGTTTCTCATTAGGTCCTGATTTTTCTGGGCTCGAGAGTTGAGGAAATTGCGTCCTTGGCTATGATACTTCGCTTGATCGCGAAATTTCATACTGCGACAGGAAGTATGGGCAGGCCCAGGCTAGGTAATAGCTAAACTGACAGTAGTATTTTCTAAACAAAAACAAACATTTATTATTATTGGTTGGAATTAAAGGGACATCCTGCATTTCTGCAGTCTGTGATGATAGACCTTTTGTTCCAGTCTGTTCCAAAGACTGTCACTCGGCAGTCTTTCTGACCACGCCCCTGTCACCAGCACACACACACACACACACACACGCCTACTCCCACTGTGCAGATCAAAGCATATGTAAGTGAGTCAGACGGCGTGATCAGCAGCATGCGCTGACACCTCTCTCATGTGGGGATCACATCTGTAGTCTCTATCTGTATCTGCAGTAGCGCTATGCCCTCAGGCCTGCCTGCCGTGAAACACACAGGCACAGGCAGCGCCACCAGTCTGGCGACTCATGCCTGCCTGTCTGTCTGTCTTTTAAATTGGGTCTCGAAGGTCAGCCAGAGTTCATAATACTGAGGACTGGATACGTACCTCGGCTTTCAGTTATTGCATGTTAAAGCCAATGTGCAAATAAGCCAAAGAAAGCCGAAATTCAAATAGATTTCACATTTTAATTGGATATTTTACTCATTCATTGGTGAGGTTTAATACAGTATATATAATACATACAAGAGCTAGTGGCTATAACTACTGATTGTGTATAATTAAGTATATTAACTGTATAATACAATATAATACATACTGTATATGGTCTAAAGTTGCTATAACTACAGATCAAGTAAAGTATGCCATGACGTATCATTCGGTTTAGATTTCTCTGAAAAAGGAAACTGTTGTATCACGATTCAAATAATTTAATTGTGATCAAATGACTCGATTCCATACCTTGTGAGACAGAATCAAATCAGGTCGTCTGTGCCAATACTCCTATTCCCTTGTCTGTGAGACCCTGCAAAGACCGTGTAAAAATGACCTCCCGCTCTCCAGACCCCCTGAAGGAGCTGCCCCAACAGAGGGCTCCTAAAACTGGGCTCTCTTTTCAGGTTTCTCCCTGAGAGGCCAGCCTCAGGAGGTTGTCCATTCTAAAAGGAAAGTCTCATTATGCTACCTTTTCAGAGCGACTCCTGTGGCTCTTAGAAAAATGACTCATGTGGGTAATAATGACCTCCTATTTCTAGTGCTGCCTAATGGGCTAGGAATAGATCTGCAGACTCATATGAGTCATATATAAGTGTAGCCTCACAACCCGTATAATGTATAGGAGACATGGGACCGATACACTTCTTCTTTGGTACTGCATGCTCTTTTTCTCTTGATTGATGCAGGATTGATTGAAAGGCCATACTGTGGTTTATAGATAGATCAAGTTCTTTACAGGGGATATTTTAAATCAATTGAAATGGATTTACGGATACGATTTTGACTTAATTAAAATGTATTTATGCAAATTGATTAACTGGCTTTTTTTCAGCATTTTACTAAAGTAGAAATGGCTATTGAGACCTACTGTGGAAATGGCATTCCGGTTTATTAATTTTACCAAATCATAAAACAAAAATATTTTGTCTCTGTGTACATTTCTTTTTTTACAGTGCAGCTCCTCAGTGACCTAATTTGAGCTAATTGACCCAATATTTATTGCTTCCCTTGCACACTAAGATATTCATGCACGTGTGTGTGTGCGTACACACACACACACACACACACACACACACACACACACACACACACACACACACACACACACACACACACACTCAGCTTTCTCTCTCTCTCTTTCTCCTTGTAGTTCACTGCCTAGCAACAGTGGATTTCCTGAGAGACAGCAGGCTGCTGGCGCTCGTCTCTGAATATTGGATCAAACTGGCATCTATGTGGGCAGCCTCTCTCTCTCTCTCTCTCTCTCTCTCTCTCTCTCTCTCTCTCTCTCTCTCTCTCTCTCTCTCTCTCTCTCTCTCTCTCTCTCTCTCTCTCTCTCTCTCTCCCTCTCCCTCTCCCTCTCCCTCTCCTCCTCTTCCTCT
Source organism: Sardinella longiceps (assembly GCA_027497455.2). Classification (NCBI taxonomy): domain Eukaryota; kingdom Metazoa; phylum Chordata; class Actinopteri; order Clupeiformes; family Clupeidae; genus Sardinella; species Sardinella longiceps. Next base: position 9,800,726 of record JAODXP020000035.1, on the reverse strand, counting down.
GTCTGTCTCTTCAGTGTGGTTTAGGGTTGGGTTGAGTGTTTTTTGAGAGTGATCCAACCCTTGCCAGAACAGACTGAGGAGCATCCCTTTAATCACCTCCATCTTCTTTTTGCTGTTTGTTTGTTTGTTTGTTTGTTTGTTTGCTTATCCCTCCCCCCTTAAACCCCTCTCTGCTGCTTGAGAGGATTTTCTAGAAAGAGTGGAAACTGGGGCAGAGTTTGCATGTGTGTGTGTGTGTGTGTGTGTGTGTGTGTGTGTGTGTGTGTGTGTGTGTGTGTGTGTGTGTGTGTGTGGAGATTTCTCCTGGCTCTCTCGTCTCCGTCTCTACTCAGCTCTGCACTAACACAGACTCGCTGCTCAGACTCAATACAAGTCTTATGGTTGGAACAAATAACAATCAGAGTGGGTCTTGTGGGGTTAAAACCTCACTGAGGAGAATGAGAGGATGAATTCAGTTTGAGTCCAACATTGTGGCTTGGAAGCGGTTTCCCTCTACTAGTCCAACTTTCTCTGCAGCTAGACCACCAGTTTGGAGTATGGAAGGGCAGGGGGCTCTACATTATGTGCTGTAGATGGCCATAACCTGAGATAGTACTTTATTATCTGTTTGCACAGGATATTGTTACACCTCTCTCATAGTTAAACTAAACAGACATAAAACCAGCCACTATTTGACACAAGACAATTTAGCCATAAAAAGTAAGTCCATAAATGCTATAAATTGCACACAGTAGACAAGAATAGGCATCATCTCGGCTTAACTAGAGATGGACTGAAGTTTGTAGCCAGTTTAGTAACTTATTTTAACTCTAAATAGATTTAATCTAATTTGGTTTCTATATTCAAAGGCCTGATTTCAGGCGTACCAACATGATTGAAAAAATCATGAAAAAATGATTGCCTTGAGATATAAAGAGGTGGGATTAAAGTAGGATTAAACTGAAATTCAAAGGTTTTCTTCTCATTCTACCTTATAGAAGTGATGAGGAAAATAAATGACATGATCTGAGTTAAATTTGCATCCTTCCACGGCAATCACGGCCTGTTAGCTAAAGATATGGAATTTACTCAAGTAGTGTTCTAAAAGTGCGATGCAAATGTATCACATCCACCACCTCCCCACGATGGAAGAAAAGTTCAGGCTTGCGATTTTTTTTCACCATCAACCCTTAATTCATCCCAGTGGTGAATTAGTGAAACGCACACCGTGAGGTGAAGCACACACACACTGAGCTGGAGTAGTGGGCTGCCTGCCCAGGGAGCAGTGAGGGGTTAGGTGCCTTGTTCAGCCATGATGCCCCTATGGGTGCTGTGAGGCTGCATCATGTCTATGGCTGAAGCTAATATCGGTCATACTCATTACCCACGAGATAAGAAGTTAAAGTTAAGTTAAAGTCCTTCCTGGAGCACCGGGTGGTGTTCATCTCCGTTTCTCTAACCCGAGGCCACATGGCCACACAGGGCAGTATGACTACAGTGAGGGGTTAGTCCTCTGGGAGTCCCATGTGTTATAAGAAGTGTTTCTTGAAAGACTGATGATTGCGGATATTGGAGAGAACCTACGGGCATTAAACTCACTCCACAGTGTGTGGTAATGCTGTAGATTGTAACACTGTATGCACACACACACACACACACACACACACACAGGGAGAGAGCAGAAATGTGTTTAGACAGCACACTCACTGAAGCATTTCCTTCAAACCAATCCCATCCCGCGACCTTTGATTCCCTGGGAAGCCATTTGTATGGCGTTTGGAGTTGTTCACAAATATAGGTCACTCACTTCAGACTGCTGCTCTTGTTTTTGCTCACATTGTTAGGCCCCCCCTGCTTGTTTACAGTGGGAGTCTCTCCGACTGACTCTGTGGGCCGGCAGCGAAGGCGCCACAGCTGGGCAGCAGTAAAGGAAGATTAATGGGTGTTTACTGAAGGCTGCTAGGCTAGCTAGCGCTGGGGACTCGTCTCCTCTTCCTTTCCCTCTCTCTCTCTCTCTCTCTCTCTCTCTCTCTCTCTCTCTCTCTCTCTCTCTCTCTCTCTCTCTCTCTCTCTCTCTCGGCCGGCTCTCTTTCCCACAAGTAAGAGTGGAGTGGAGCAAAGCAGAGCAGACAGCTCTGACAACAGTGTTGGTTGGTTGGCTGGATGCGATCCGATCCTGTGGCGTGTCCCAGGCAATGGGAAAGGTTCAGCCCCATTGCTGGAGTTAGTGTGTTGTGATGCTTTGAGTGAAAACACTCTGGAATGATGTGTTTGAAAGGGTTGTCATTGTTCTCGGATGCAGTTCGTGGTTACAGTATTTGTGTGTGAGAGAATGACGGAGACTCTGTCATTGTGTGATGTGTGTGTGAGTGTGTGTGTGGGCTCACCTGGCCTGAGAGAATGAGCACAGATGGGCATTCCGTGTGGAGCGTCTGCTGCTGACTAAGCTGGATCTGCACTGACCAGACCAGCAGGAGCTACAACTGGCTCCATACATGGCAGATGCCTCATGCCACACACACACACACACACACACACACACACACTTCAGAGTCAGACTTCCACTAACGCTTACCTGAAATACCATCCAGGCTCTTTAAATGTTGTATCTGAATTAGAGTGGTGTGTGGAGTTGGTGCTCAGCCATATCTAGGTGGCTCAGCGGCTCAGCATGTGTTGTCCTGAAAGCGTGACTCCTCCATGGCAACGACGACACCCCTGTGTGCTGCGGCAGCACTGGTGCCCCCCATCCCCCCACCCCACCCCACCCCATCCCCCCTCTGCTCCTCACCCTCTCAGGAAGGATATTGCACGCTTGTTTCCTGGTGGAGACGCTTTGGTCTCCTCTCCCCGCTCTTCCTCTGGCTATCTAGGCCATCCACATGTCCCTTTTTTTTACGAGCTCCGTGCCTCGTGATGTCGTCTGTGGAGACCTGTCAGAAGAGAATGTGACGTTTGTTGTGGGCCCTCGCTGTGTTTTTGGTCGATAAATGTGTCATTTGTGTGCAGCCGTTCCCTCCTATTTTTCTTGCATGTTTGCCCATGAGCTCGCTAGTCGTTCTGTTCTGTTCTATTCTGTACTGCTGTGCACCACTTAGCCTATCGCTCTACTTACTGTTTTTTTTGTTTTCCAATTTGTAGGTTTTAAATGAAGAATGTGACCAAAACTGGTATAAGGCAGAGGTGAACGGGAGAGAAGGGTTCATCCCCAAGAATTACATCGAAATGAAGCCACATCCGTAAGTTTTGACCAAAGTACCCAAAGCACCACTACACCAGTACTGAAGTAGGTCACCCCTGCCACAGTTTTTTGTTTTCCATATTTCAGGCTTCAGTGTTGTAGAGAGCAAAGAGACCTGTCAAAAAGACGTGTTTTATAAGCAATCCAATAAAATATAAATATAGTTTCTCATTCTGTAAAGTGTTATGACTGCCATCCATAAGAACCTGAAGACGGCTACAGTAACAGTCTGCTATTATAGGCAAGTCAATGGAGAGCCAATGTCCTTCACTAACAGGCTCAAGAGCTGATGCCCAAGAACTGTCCAAACCAAAGTGCAGTGTGTCCTACGCATTGGCACAAATGAGACCATCAGACACTTCTGACTGGCCAAAGCTTGGCAGATGGTTGGTTTGGTGTGTGACAGGCCTCAGTAGTTTTAACCTCTGCCTGGTGAGGCTGTTCTGGCCACAGTAAAGCCAGACCACTGGAGCAGCAGTTTGTTATTATAAATCAGTAAAGCCAGGGGGAGAGACGTGCCCAGTTTTGTTTAATAGGACAGGCAGCCAAAAGCATCTCTTTTGAAATTATATACCATGTAAGAAATGGCTCTGAAGCTCTCCCTCTTTTTTTTTCTTCTCCCCCACCATTTTTCCTCCTCTCTGACGGGGAGTCTTTGTGGTTGGAGGTTTTTGGGTTTGGCTCCTGCTCTGCTCCCCATTTTGGTCGGAGGCCCTCATCATGTGGCGAAGGCTCCAAGCCCCATTCTGCTGAATCAGGCGCCCGACTGAGTCTCCCCCCCCTTCACAGACCCACTGACCCTTGCCCTGGGTTTGAACTGCGCCTGGTGTGGAAGCAGAGCCCGGGTTTCTCTAAGATAGAGACTCCTTTCTAGCGTCACAGAAATGGAAAGCTGTTTTATACCGAGCCATGCGTGCCTTTTCCTGTTGGCTTTCTGGCTCTGTTGTGCTTATTATGGGCTGGTTGACTTTGAAGTGATGGTGATGCATGTGGCTCCCCATTGCATCATGGGTTAGGGTTAGGGTTGTCATGGAGACGGATTGTGGTGTTGGTGCAGTGGCTTTGGGATAGTTGCTAGTTTCACCCATTCGTCATTGTCCATGTAAACGTTGTAGTCCACAGCTGCCACCGTGGGCTTCCCATGCTATGGGATTTCCACATCTCCTCCAGGGCCACCAGGAACCTCCTGTGGTAGAACTCAGAAGTCAGAACCTCCTCTGGTCTGGAATTTTGTTGTCCCAACACCATATTGCTAACTAAGCTAGCAACATTGGTGGTTGCCAGCAATTCAGACAGTTGGGCATTCCCAACCAGATACTGACTGAAGATACTGGCCAGTTAGCAATTATGATGTTGGATAATAAGCTGGTTGATAGTTTGGCTGATGAACTGGCATCTGTTTCCCAAAAGCATAGTTGTTAAACTGTTAGAAACTTAATTACAATGTAGTTGGCAATGGGTAAATGCAATGCAATGTATAGTTAGCTAACTTAGTTAGCAACTATGCTTTTGGGAAAAGGACGCTTGTTTGATAGTTTGCCTAATGGAGGCTAGAGTAGAAGGCTAGTCAGGGGCTGGGCTGTTAAGGTTCACTGTGACAGACTGGAGCAGTTGGTCTGGGGGCTTCACATTCTGGAGCCCCAAGAGCTACAGTAATCCCACAGCTTTCTTGCTCTGCTGTGCTTAGATTCCGGAACCTTCCAACAGAGACATCTTTATGGGAAGACATCCAGAACCTGTACAGTTATACATCCGTTTGATTGACAGGGCAGTGTGGGTGGGAGTTCAGACTGTGAAGTGACCGTTAGTTCATCTCTTCTCCATCAGTACGTCTGCCAGAGTCTCTCGTATCCCTCCCACTGGGCTTGCACAGATACCACCATGTTTTCTCCACAGCAACTGATGCTGTAGCTATATGTACTATGGCTGAATTCAGCTTAGTTGTTTATCTCTTCAGACTGTTACTGATGCCCCAGGCTTACTACAGCAACCCCAAATCAGTGGCGACTGGTTAGTGATGGGATTTTATCACTATCAATGTCATTGTCAATTCTTCTTATCTGACCTATTCTGTATCAATTCTGTTATCAACTCCTTAGTGTTGAGAAGGTACTCTATACAGGCTTGTGATGAAGCCTGTGCTAAGGTGACCATGGCTGCATGTTAGAATTAGGCATCCTTGTAGACTGTTATTCTTTTCATTTTGTATTTAGAAAGGAACTTTGACTACGGGTCTGAAAAACATGCTAGCATTTAGAAGAAAAACTGATAATGTTGCAGGGACAGAGTTCCAACTACTGGTATTTGAATGTATTTGATTCTTAGTCCTAATTGAACTATCCTTACTTCCCGCTCCTAGTGGCAACAAGTGGATTATTTACAGTTAATAAAGTACACTTAAAACGATTGTCCAGAGGGACGATCCTGTGTTTGCTGAGAGCTGATAGGCATGAGGGAATGTGGTGCAATGTGGATCAATTTAGTGTAACTACAGCTAGCTGTTGGGGGCACAGGAACTCAAAAGTGAAACAAAGTTTCCTTGCCCTCATCAGTTGGTGTCTGCTACTGCTGTTCTGCTATTTGGTCTAAGATGGAGCAAGTTTGCTTGTTCCCAAGCCTACTGAAGGCACACGGCAATGTCAAACAGGACTATTACACTGATTCACACCGTATATGTTCATTGTACACCAACATAAAATGGTATTATAAGTCCAAAACAACAAAACATTTATGCTGTTAATGAACGCTGTCATGTGATCCATTGCCAGGGTCACATGGTTCCAGTGGCTCTACATGTTAATGTTTCATCTCCATCTGATGTACAGTAGTGATATTGATTCTTTAAAAAAAGCTATTCAAACAAGCAACTCCCATTTCAAAGGCCACCTCTGTATTAATCAAACCAATGTGTGTTCCCCCTCAACTGATGCATGCACACACACACACACGCACACACACACACACACACACACACACACACACACACACACACACACACACACACACACACACACACACAGGGTGTCCTGTTTTGCAAGCCCTGTGAAAACAGGCCTTTTGATGTCGTGGCACTGATTAACGGTCTCTCTTTGGCGTCAGGTGGTTTTACGGAAAGATCCCGCGGGCGAAGGCCGAGGAGATGCTTAACAAACAGCGACAGGACGGGGCCTTCCTCATCCGAGAGAGCGAGAGTACTCCAGGGGACTTTTCCCTTTCCGTCAAGTAAGGCCACCACAGAGCCAAGCACACACAGACGCACAAGCACATACACACACACACACATACAAAACACACACCCACACGCCAACACAAGCACGGCTTTATCAGTGGTACAGCTGTGTTATTATTTTTATTTCCTCTTTTGACATACTTTTCAATTACTGTTTTATGGGGTGATATCTGCTACATTCTATGAAAGTGCTGCTTTGTTTTAATTCCGCTCAGTATATTGACCCCTAGTGGCGGTTGCTAGGTAGTAACAGACTGAGAAAAGCAAGTATGCAGTTCAAATGTTTAGAGTACACATCATCACAATCTATCCTGCATGGCATAAAATACTACATCCAAGCTGGTGTAAACAACACTGAACTCTAGCTATGATAGATTTGTGCCCATGTGGTAAAATCAATAGGCGGCTTATCACGATAATTGGGGATTTAGCTCCTCAGCTTAGCCCCTGGGCGCCAAACTGCTTTTGCCTATCTGGGCCGTAATTGCTGCTCGTTATCTTGGCGTCTCTACCACCACAACAGCAGTATTGCTACTACACCAACACCCCGTGCTCGCATGTCCAGGGGTCTTTCTTCACACTCTTTATCCTCACAATAACACTTATTCCTTAAAGGAATAGTTCACCTCGTAATGAAAATCGGTTATTCACCCCCTTACCTGGAGTTACATATGTGTGTAAGAGCATTTCGGTCTAGTCTGGCAACCCCAATTTTACCTTTAGCTTAGCATAGGCGCTGGAAAGTAAAGTTGCCAAAGAGTTGCTATCTGGCAACATTACATTCCAGCGCCTATGCTAAGCTAAAGCTAAGAAATGGGTCAAATTGGGGATGCCATACTAAGAAAGCACAAGCACTGATACCAAAATGCTTTTACCCACATATGTAACTCCAGGTAAGGGGGTGAATAACCAATTTTCATTAAGAGGTGAACTATTCCTTTAAAGGAGAAATTTGGTGTGAATCAGTCTGCTCTGTTGCTTCAGTTTCCTGAATGCTGTCTTTAAGAAATAGAATGAGAAATTCTGATTCTACATAGACCGAAAAACAAACCGATTACTAATGCTGACTGACTGGGGCATAACGAAATGAAATAGAAAGTTAGTTGTTATGCCCCATTCAGTTAGTGTTAGTTGCCAGTTGACAGCTCGGTCTATGTTTTATCAAATTTTCTCATTCATTTTCCTACCTACAGTAATTGGTGAGTTTGAGGAACAGAATGGATTGATTTACCATACATTGTATATTTCTCCTTTAACCTTATCACAGACACAGTTGACTCGATGATATAAGCTCTGTAAAATGCGACTGTTTGCAACATTTCAACAATAACATCTGAGTAGCCCCGACAGATGTCTTGAGTGCATTGCATAATGTGGGCTGGAGAAGTGTAAAAGATGCATGCAGTGCAATGGAACCCCACACAGCTGGTTCTGTGAGACGGGGCATCTGATGTAGGGGCCAGATGTCAAGGGACTCAGCCACACATGATCCCTGGCTGATTGCTATAGCCAGATGGTTGGGAACCAAGCAGTCAATGACACTAAATACGGGATATTCTCCGACTCTCTCTCTCTCTCTCTCTCTCTCTCTCTCTCTCTCTCTCTCTCTCTCTCTCTCTCTCTCTCTCTCAGGTTTGGCAATGACGTGCAGCACTTCAAAGTCTTGCGGGACGGCGCAGGGAAGTATTTCCTGTGGGTGGTCAAGTTCAACTCTCTCAACTCCCTGGTGGAGTACCACCGCACCAGCTCTGTCTCAAGGAACCAGACCATCTTCCTCAAAGACATTGAGCAAGTCCCACAGGTCTGTGTGTGTGTGTGTGTGTGTGTGTGTGTCTATGCAATGTTCAAGGGGTTGTTGGGATAGTTGGATCAACAGAGGTTCGTCAGTACCGCATCTATTGCATTAAGTCCATTTGTTATCCTCAAATTTCGGAAGGTATAAAACTACCAGTCTGCCCCTGACAAAGTCTGATAGTTCAGCTACTGAAGATAGATTTGTTGTCAGACTCAAGGAAATTGCATTACTACAATTGGGGTGTATTTGGGGGGTGAGTGGACACAGGACTGTATTGCAGTGGTGTGTAATAAATAAATAGAAGAATAAAAATAGTTAGCAGTTTTGTGCTGTATATTTACAGTGGGTTTGCACTAGAAGTTGCTAACAGTTTTGCACTTCAGTAAATGCATAGACGATGCATAAAAGATGTCAAACCTACTATGACCTGCACTGGCCTTTGTCTAGCTTATACAGAATAATGACGGTGGTCATTGTCTCACCTGTCTTTCTTAACTGTGTTCTCTCGTTTATTTCCCCAGCACTGCACATACGTCCAGGCGCTGTTTGACTTCGACCCACAAGAGGACGGGGAGCTGGGTTTCCGTCGTGGGGCTCTCATCCAAGTGCTGGACAACTCTGACCCCAACTGGTGGAAAGGAGCATACCACGGCCAGACGGGGATGTTCCCACGCAACTACGTTGCACCTGTCAATCAGAACATGTAATAGAGAAATGAAGACCTCTTCACAACCAAACGGACTAGAAGCACCCGCCTCCTCCCTTCACCAGCCCCATAGGAACCAAAACAAACTTGTATGGGGTTGCCGTGGAAACGGGGAGGGAGGGGGAAGGGGGAGGATCAGGGCTGACTGTTGCCAGGCGGGTTGCTGGACTCTACTGTGGCTGGTGGCTAAGAGGAGAGGCTCGATGTGGCGCTGGCACGAGCGTTTGCCAGGCCCAGCGCTGGAGACTCCATGAGGGGGGAGGAGGGGTTGGCACTGTGGGGGGGGCGTGTCCTCCGGCTGCTTCCTGCTTCAACACCTCATCACACTCCTCCCCGTCTCATCCGCCCGCCGTCCTTTTCCTGTCATATCACACACTGTTCTGGCGAGATCTCGCCGATTACCTGTAGTTCTAGTAGTTCTTTACAGAAACCAAGGATTTGACCTAGGCCTGTTTTTTTGTCTGTGTTTGGACTTCATATTGAATTCCAGGGGACCGCAGTCTTATGTTTTGTGTATAAAAAATCTACATGTATTAGAGGTCACTTGTCTGTTGTCGGTCTGAGTGAGAACTGTTGAGTGACATGACCTAGCCTAACCTGACCCCCTCTGATCCAGAATGCTTGCTTAAAAAAATCGATTTTATGTTGAGACGTTATAAAGTCTGTCAATACAAATCACTCTGAGGAGTTTGATTGTACAGATCGCTCAATGAAACGGACTCGGACTCTGAGCAGTTGGATTTTTTTCTTCTCCTCTCCTTCACCGAAGGACCGTGTCTTGTTGACTTTGTAATAATGAACTCTATGGATGTGACATTCAATCATGCAGCCCTATGATGTTGAGTCTTGCCTGTAATTACCCCCCACATAATTCAAACTATCATGAGGTATTTGATGAGTGGGGTCCAGTTAATTGCTTTCTCAGTGCCTTTCCAGCTTAACTGTCAGCAAGATAATCATGACCTTTGTGAGAAAACACAATCTATTGCAATGAAAATGGACAGGAATGTTTGCTCAAGACTACAAAGAACCGATTGACATTACAAGAAAAAAAAAAAAAAAAGACCTTGCCTAACATGTATGATGCTGGTATTTAATTTAAAGAGAAATAAATGTAGTCGATGCATTCCTTGCTACATCCTCAAAACCTTGAACAATCTCACTAGTGAAGTGTGTGTGTGTGTGTGTGTGTGTGTGTGTGTGTGTGTGTGAGAGGATGGCTCTGTTTGAGAGATGAAAAAAAAAACATATGTTGCTCTTTTTCATGTTAATTATGAATTTTTACACTTTCAAGCTTTTGTACTTGAACACGCGCGTAAAGAAAGGTTGAGTCATTTCAACATGTATTTGAAGAAAAGAAGAAAAGACCATTGGTGTGGAGCTCTATTTTTTTTATTTTTTTTCCCCCTTGCTTCACTTGGCTTTGTGCAGATAATGAGGGCTGTTTTCTTTACATCAGTCGAGGCAAGGCAACACAAGCCCAAAGAACAGTAATGGTACATAACAGCAGACTGCAGTTGACAACTAAAGTTCATTTTGTTTAAAACTATGACGACTGGTGAAAAAAAGGAGGTCCTAGCCTATACTTTGGGGGTAAGCATGCTCTTTGGTTAAAGATGACGTTTTTTGAGAATTTTCAGCTCCTTTTTAGTTTCTCTACTATTGTCTCTCTTGTGGTAAATAAAAAAAATCTCTGTTGGTGTGATGGCATGAAGTGCTACACACATAGAGGGGAAGAACTGCCAAAAGAAAATCATGCCATAGCCCTGATCTCCACATTGCCATTAGTGTTTTGAAGGACATGTTTGGGGATGTGATGGGCAGAAGATTATGCAATACCCCCCTAAACACACACACACACACACACACACACACACACACACACACACAAATTCCCAAACTATGTTTTCAGCATCAGTATATGCTTTGCGCCCTTTGTTGTCACGGATGGGAAGCCTCAGTTCCACTGGGTGAACACTGAAGGAATGGACTATAGGAATAGACTACAAAACAAGGGTTGAGGTTTTATAAAGGAGTGGATTAAAGTCTATTAAATAAGGGCTGAGGTTTTCCAACTTTCACATTGTTTCACACAAGTAGGTTTTGGTGATGTTTTTATGTTTGGTGTATTTTACAGATGGCCTTCCTTCGACTGTTAAGTCTGAATTTTGAAGGTGAATTTCAGCATGTCAGCCTCAATCTGCTGTCTTGTTGTGTGAAAGTCATTAAGATTTACAGTTTATTCGTGTCTAATGTTTCAATCTTCTACATACTGTACAATGTAAGGCTGACATGATTGCATTAATGTTACCATTTTTGTGGTTGCCAGGAGCAACCCATATTATGGGTGTGTGCAATAGCATCACAGTTAGATAATATTGGACTGTACCTTTACATGTGTAGAAATTTCTTTTCAAGTAGGTGATTAAATAAATCAACATTATTGAGTACCTGAGTAGCTTTGTTTGATCATCAGTATACTACAGAGTTTAGTAGAGTTAACAGGCTTTCAATTCTCTCACATTCAGTGTGGTAGGCTACTGTAGGTTTTGCATTGCCTCACAGAAAAGAATGGCATAGCCTACCTGTAGCTCAAACCATTTCCCACCTCATACAGATATTAAATCCTAACATGACAGTTTGAGGAATATCTAAAAAATAGGGCTAAGTTCCTTAGTGAAGGGCACAACAGTCGGGATTCAAACCTGCTAGTGCTACCATCGCCTGGATATCTGGAAGTCCTGCCTACTTATGCTTTCCTGCTTATTTACTGTGAAGACAATGCCATTGTACCATCTGGGTCTGTGTCTGGTCTGCTGTTCTGGATCTTTATCCACCCTTTTCTCTCTCTTCTAATTCTTTGTCGGTCTTGTTTTTTGTAGTGTTTTGAGCTGCAGTGAAGGGTTCTAATAAATACAGTACCAGTCAAAAGTTTCGACACGTCCTCTAATTGAATATTTTATTATTATACAATTCATCATCATCATCATCATCATTAGCCTATATTATGAGCCTATTTATTTAGTTTCTACATTGTATATCAACACTGAAGTCATTCAAAATATGAGGACATAGGCTGGGATATTTTGGTAAACAAAATGGTTAAATAACTAAAAAAATATACTGTATATTATTTTTTACTTTAGACCCACCCATATCACATCTTCCCCACCTTACCAAAAATGTCAAATTTTGACTCCTCAGTATAAGGACATTCTTTAATAAATGGACATTAAGAAAAGTCTGCTTTTCAGTCAAAATTCTATAACTTTCTGTAATATTTTGTGACATGATAGATAGGCTACATATCATAACAGCCTACACATAGGCTACTTTCATTTCAAAACTTTCACTTTCAAAAGCCAGTGTCAATCTGTGGTGCTATAATGCCATCTACTGGCCATGTGGGCTAACATGTTAAAATCAATCCAACAAAACTAAATAGCAAACGACGTACGAATACGTTTGAACTAGGGCGCGCAAGATAAAGTGGCAGTAAGAACACACGCACTGATGGTTGTTAATTAAGCCTAATGCACGGCTGTAAATTTCAAATTCGCTTTTAACCAGCATCTTCACTCAATGTACGTCGGCGAACGACCGATCCACGTCTAGAAAAACGTCCGGGGCAAGAGTCATAATTCAAATAACGTTCACGTACGGTGGGAGTGTTTTTCCTCGTGGCTTCCTCTTCTTGGTGCTTGAGTGTTTGCGAACAGTTTGGCTTTACATAGATTATTTCATATCATGCTATAACTCGAGATTTACAGCCGTAGATTAATGAATAAGGTTTTCTGAACGCAGTGTAAGCGTTTAGGTTAATACAAGTAAGAGCTAGCTTCAAAGCTAACTTACGTTAGCTGTTGTCAAAAAGCTGCTTTATTTTGTTGGTTTATACTTCATCAAAATCGTCTCCGTGGAAGTGACAACAATTTCTCTTGAACGACCACTCATAATAATAATAATTCACTAATTTTTTCACATGCGTTCGCCCACCCAGAAGTTTGCTACATCATGGATTCGGTTTGTGTCGAGTACAAACTTCAGACTTTGGATGAAGGGGCGCAGAATCTTCTAAAATCAGCACTGAAAGGTAGGCTGTCTTACACTATGATTTCAGGTCATATGATATAACGTTACACTGTCTGTGATCATATCAGGCAACAACAACAAAAAAGACATTTTAACTATGGACATTCTTTAATTCGTAGATCCTCGCTCAGTCGACCTGGAGAAAGTGTCTAATGCAGTAGTGGATCTGTCACTGAAAGACAGCACTTTCTGCAAAGAGGCGGGCCGCATATGTTACGCTCTGATCCAGGTAAGAGCTGGACGGGTGATCTCATGAGTTGCATCCACTATGCGAGACAATTGCAAAGTGGATGCAAATGTCTTTAATTATCCTGTGCAACCGTGCATGATGTGGCAGAAGTACATCCTAATATATAGACCGGATTTATGCAGGGGTCAGCACTTTAAAGGGAGAAACTTGACAAATAGTTAGGAGGGAATTCGTCCAAAGTCAGGAAGATCGTGCACTTCTGGACAAGTTTTTGATTTTTGGCAGGGTGTTAGATACAGGTATAAGGTTTTCAAAAATCAATGGATACAAGTTGGGGTGACCCCCTAGTGGCTGGTATTCATACAATCCAAAATGGCCCCCAACGGAAAAAGAAAAGACTATATCTAGGTTTCCTTTAGTCTTAAAATGTTGTATAATGTCATTTTTCTACTTAGTTTGACACAAGGAATTAAATTCGGATATGTTCCTCTCATTTTAGATAAAATTTTATATTAAATCTATTATCATAGTCATCTTTAGCTATAATAACCTCTCAATGTCTGTAAAAAGGTCAAACAAAATTGGAGGTAACAGATCATTATAACACCTTCCAATTGCATGCCAAGTTTTGTGATATTCCGCTCATGGGAGGCCAATACAGCAAATTGATTTACGACATTTTATACCAACTGGCCAGCAGGTGCCCAGACATTTTTCTGCAATATCTAAAGAACCATAGGGCCTAGGTGGACCACATTTTTATAGGCTTGTCTTCAGGGGCCAAGTAAACCTATCCCATGATCACCCATTCCATGTATAGTGCCACCTGGTTAAAAATGAAAAAGCTAAAGTGAGGTATTCTAATCAGTGTTAACAGCTATTTCTGGCTGACATGGTCAAAATTACACAAAATAAGGCGTGTCAAAATGCATGCTAAGTTTCGTGTTGGCATGTTGGCAGGAGCTGGTCACTAGATAGTGACTCGATCCCACCCAATATGGCTACAAAAAGTTTGAATGGGAAAAAAAACCCTGGAGTGGGGGTGGAAGATGACTCATAGGCGGACCACATGGTAACGGACCTTGCAACGTAAACAGCAGCTCTGGTAGGACACAAGCTACAAAGCTGCATATGTATCTGGAAGAAAAATAACATCAGAGAAGGGTCTCAAGATCCATCAAGTTAGGAAAAAAAGGGTTGAATCTTGTGGCCAAAATCTTGTCAGAAAAATCAGTGGGGAACCATCAATATAGACATAGTCCTTCTCCTGGAGGGGCTGAAAGGTGGTGTAGAGAAGAAGCTGGACAAGATTGGGTAAGTCATCTACAGCTACGGGGAAGAGAGATTTGGGGTGAAAAGCGAACACCGCAAGGTACTGAAGGAACCAGGTCATTCCAAGTCCAGAGGGCAAAGAGAGATTGAAAGGCTGGTGAAGAAAAGAAGGTGCCTGACAAAACAGTGGAAGAATGCAGCAGAAGTGGAGAGGAAAGGACATGAGGCACTGTAAGGTGACATTAAGCAGCGTCCCTCAACGCTGAGAAGAGCTGAATGCTTGAGAAAGCAACAAAAGAAGGAGAGAACGAGGAGTGCCTTCTACAGAGATCCCTACAAGTTTGTGAAAGCCCTCTTCGTCAAGGAGAAATCTGGGACCCTCAAAGCTACCTTCAAGGACCTACTCCGATAACCAGAGGCACATGCCAGCCAGCATTCCGGGTGACATGCCACCAATCCAACCAGCTGAACACCAGATGGAAACAAGGCCCCCTACATAGAGCAAAGATAATATCAGAGCATAGTAAAGCGGGCAAGAGCATCATCAGCCCCTGGGCCCAATGGCGTTCCATGTAGACTCTATAAGAGTACGCCGGGACTATTGAGGTACCCCTGGAAGCTGATGAGAGTGGGAAAAATGAATTATACCAAGGCATGGTGAAGGGCGGGAGGGATCCTGATTCCCAAAGAGAAGGATTCCTCAACCATCGATCAATTCCATCAGATCAGTCTCCTGAATGTGGGAGGAAAGATAATCTTCAGTGATGTGGCTCAGAGGCTCGCAGCTTTCCTACAGAAGAACAACTTTGTTGACATCTCAGTGCACAAAGCAGGGATAAGTGGATTCTCAGGCTGTCTGGAACACACAACTGTTATCTGGCACAAGATACAGACGACGAGGAAGGAGAAGAAAGACCTGCATGTGGTCTTCCTAGATCTCGCCAATGCCTTTGGATCTGTGCCGCATGAGATGTTGTGGACAGTGTTCAACTTCTTCCAAGTCCCAAGAGGGCATCACAAGGCTGGTCAAAGCCTACATCCAGGACCTTCAGTTTTGTGTCGCAGCACAGGCTAACACAACTGCCTGACAGCACCTCGAGGTTGGCATTATGATGGGCTGCACCATTTCCCCACTTGCATTTACCATGGCGATGGAGCCCATCATCCGGGCATCGCGATGGGTGGTTGGAGGTAAGCAGTTGAAGAATGCGCTGCGTCTTCTCCAATACGAACTTACATGGATGGCATGACAACAATAAAAACAACACCTGTATGCACCAAACGCCTACTGGATAAACTCCAGAAAAACATTCAAGGGGCACGGATGGTAATCAAACTCAGCAAATCCCGCGGCATCTCTATTGTCAAAGGCCAGCTTGCTAATGCAAGGTTCCACGTCAACAACGAGCCAATACCAACAGTTAAGCCTGTCAAAAGTCTTGGCCACTGGTACAGCGCAAAGCTCAAAGATGGACCTTAAAGAGGTGGACTATTCCTTTAACTGGACTGGTCTGGTCAAAACTGAACAGTGATGATATAGTTGAATACTCATTGAGAACAGACAGTTTTTTAAGTAATATTGCACTGCCTCATGAGGCCCTTATGTGCTCAGATATGAATTGTAAGAACACACAACATGCTGATTACCTCTGTGCCATGTATGATGATATTGTGAAATGTCTCAATGCTTCTAGTGAACCTCTTTGTAAAAGGAAATGTAAGGCACCCAACATTAGACCTGGGTGGAATGAGTTTGTGGCTGAGCAGTACTCTGAGGCAAGAGAGGCCTTTAGACTCTGGTCTGAGGCAGGTAGGCCGAGACATGGGCCATTGCTGGATATCAAAAAACAAACAAATGCTAAATTTAAATATGCACTTCGTTTTATTAAGAAAAATGAAAATACAATGAGAGCAGACTCACTTGCCAGAAAGCTACAGAATAACAACCTTACTGACTTCTGGAAAGAGGTTAGAGTAATGAATAATAATAAAACACCCCTACCGGCTGACATTGAAGGTGTTAGTAGCCCAGAAAAAATAGCTGAGCTTTGGCGTGAACACTACCATAGCCTCTTTAATTGTGTCAAAAGTAATCCAGTTACAATCACTCTTGAACATAGTAATGTCTCAGTAGATATGATAGTTAGGGCAGCAGATATCTATGATGCCATTAATATGCTGGATAACAATAAAGCCTGTGGTATGGACTGCATTACTGCAGAGCATCTAAAATATGCAAGCCATAAACTTTGCCCTTTGCTTTCCATGTGTTTCAATGGTTGCCTGGTACATGGTGTCCTGCCTAATGCTATTATGTCTGTCCTGCTAGTGCCTGTGCTGAAAGACAAGGCTGGTAAGCTTAATAGTATTGACAATTATCGTCCTATTGCATTAGCCAGCATCTTGTCTAAAGTTCTGGAGAGAATACTCTTAGCAAAACTTGAAATGTATGTTCTCACTAATGAAAATCAGTTTGGGTTCAAAAGGAAGCATGGAACTGACATGTGTATCTATGCTCTCAAAGAGATCGTGTCTAGATACATGAGCCTGAATTCTTCTGTATTTTTATGCTTTATTGACGCATCAAAAGCATTTGATCGCATTAACCATGAAAAATTGTTTGTAAAACTTTTGGAAAGGGGTGCTCCCAATTTTCTAGTGAGAATCTTAGTGTTCTGGTATGCTCATCAAACATTCCAGGTTAAATGGGACAATGTTGTATCTGCTCCATTCTGTGTGAGTAACGGAGTGCGGCAAGGAGGAATATTGTCACCTATTTTATTTAATGTCTACATGGATGACTTGTCAAATCAGCTAAATAGATTAAAAACCGGTTGCCTGGTGGGCAGCATTATTGTCAATCATCTTATGTACGCAGATGACCTGGTTTTGATCTGTCCATATAGTGCTGGGCTGCAGCAGATGCTGAAGGTGTGCTCCCAGTATGGGTTGGATTATGATGTAAAATATAATCCTAAAAAAAGCCAGGTCATGATAGTTAAAAGTGTTGATGACAGGAAATCAACTTTTCCAACCTTTTACTTGTCTGACAGCCCTCTTGATGTGTGTGAGGAGGTTAAATACCTAGGTCATGTCATATCTGATGACTGGACAGATGACAAAGACCTTTACCGACAGCGCTGTAAGATATATGGTCAAGCTAACATGCTTATAAGGAAGTTTTCTATGTGCTCTGACTCTGTGAAGAGCTCCTTATTCAGAACCTACATAACACCATTGTATACTGCCCAATTGTGGTCTAGCTATAAGAAAAAGAGTATGCAGAGGCTTAAGGTAGCATACAATGATGCAATGAGGTTGCTGCTGTGTGTCCCTAGGTGGCACAGTGCCAGTCAATTATTTGTGTCCACTAGAGTACCTACGTGTGAGGCACTCTTAAGACAGTTGATGTTTGGCTTTATGTGCCGCCTGGACAAGTCAGAGAATCAAATAATTGTGGCTTTGGTCAATCCTATGAAGAGCTGTTATAGATTCACTTCTAGGTTAAGAAGACATTGGTGCAATTGTTTGTATGTCCTATAGGCTGAGTTTTATTTATCTGTGTATTTTGTATCTATTTTTATACTATTTATTATGTATGTGTAAGATATGGACCTGTGTCTGCAATAAAGCGTATTATTATTATTATTATTATTATTTAAAGCAAGGACATCACTAATTTGGAAGAATAGAGGGGCTTAACCCCTTGGGCCTATGGAGTGTGAATAAATCGCCTCCTTTACGTGCTCCATTTCATTTCACTCTGCAAAGCAGCATGGTGACCATGGTTGATTTTCTTAACTGCTTTTAGGTAGCCTGGCCCGCCCTCCCAGCGACGTAACACCTTCAGGCAGCATTGCTTCTCACTGGTCTAGCCAGCTACAATCTACACAGGGTTTCTGAGCTCCTGAAAGATCAGGAACTCCATCTACTTTGTCGAGAATCAATCAACTGTGCAGCTCCAATGGCCCTCATTAGAGGCGTGTTCTTGGCAGTGATGTTACTCAGTCCTGTTACTCAAGCAGTTCCCTTCGCGTCACATACGTCAGAGGAAAGAGTAGTTCATGCTTCAGTATAGCTTTTTCTGACATCGACCGGTAGCAAACTGAGGCATTTGAGGGAGGCCTCCATTTTTGACCATGTCGGACAAGAATACCTGTTAACACCGATTACAATACCTTACTTTGGGTTTTCATTTTAAACTTGGTGGCGCTATACATGGAATGGGTGATCATGGGATAGGTTTACACGGCCCCTGAAGACAAGCATATAAAAAATGTGGTCCTCCTCGGCCCTACTACGGTTCTTAAGATATTTGCAGAGAAATGTCCGGCCACCTGCTGGCCAGCTGGTGTAAAATGTCATAAATCAATTTACTGTATGGCCCCCCCATGGGCAGAATATCACAAAACTTGGCATGCATTCGGAAGGTGTCATAATGATCCGACACCTCCAATTCTGTGTGTCTTTTTCACAGATATTGACGGTTTATTTTAGCTAAAGATGACTATGATAATAGATTTCATATTTTTTTGTTTCTAAAATGAGAAGAACATATCAGAAGTGGATTCCTTGTGTCAAACAAAGTAGAAAATTACATTATACACCAATTTAAGACTAAAAGAAACCTATATACAGCCTTTTTTTGTATGCATACCAGACATTTTTGATTGTATGCATACCAGCCACTAGGGGTCATCCCAACTTGTATCCATTGATTTTTGAAATCCTTAGGCCTATACCTAACACCCTGCCAAAAATCAAAAACTTGTCCAGAAGTGCACGATCTTCGCAAATTCCCTCCTGACTAAAAGTAGTTCATGAGGAGGACATTTCCTAATGTCCCTAGAGAGTTAACGTTAAGACTAGTTAAGCTTTAGATCAAGAGGAGCAATTTGTATTCCCTGCTGTTTCAGATTTTTATTCACTGATCATCTTTACTTAATCAGTATGAGAAATGTTGGTGGCCAGTGGTCAAACAACAATCTTTTTTTTTCTTTTCTTCTTCATGTAGGAAGAAGCGAAGTTTTCCAGCACCACTGTCTTTAGACGGAACCTGCTTACCAGACTGCAGCAGGAGTTCACAGTGAGAGAGGAGACGCGGAAGCGGTCTCTGTCGGAATGGGTCTGCCTTGTCAACTTCATCTGTACCATTTTTGACTACCTCAAGGTATTCTTGGCATTCATAAAACATAACTGTATGTAAAGACTGTCAATAGGCAGCCTTTTAACATGCTGGAAGTGTGGAAATATTGTGTGTAGATTCCAGTCATTATTTTAGGTCTTGGGTGCAATTTCTGTCAGCAAGCTGAAATCCTTTATTGTGCAGGTGAATAGCCAACCCATGGCAGCCCTGGTCCATCCTGTATATGACTGTTTGTTCAGGCTGGTGCAGCCAGATGCACTCAGCAATGAAGAAGAGGTGAGTTGGACCATGGGGCTTGTATTCCCATTTATGTATGCCTATAACAATGAGTTAAAGGTGGGGTATGTGATCAGAAAAATTGTTTGCAATCAAGGTGTGAATGACATTTTAAGCAATAGTAAAAAGTGCCCCAGGGCCCATATTACAGAAAAAAAAATCCTAACTGCTCATTAAGTGCACTGCACTTAAGTTAGGACCTCAAAGATAGGAAAAATCCTAAATTCATATTACAGAAGCAGTTCCTAACTTGTTGGAAAGCATCACATACCCCACCTTTTAAGCATTTCCTCTTCTGTCATGTTAAATCTCACCTTTCTCTGTTGCCCGTCCTCCCACTCAGGTGGACTGTCTGGCCATGCAGCTGCACCGCATCGGGGAGCAGCTGGAGCGCGCGGACGGCGTCCGCATGGACGAGCTCTTCTACCTGCTACGGGACGGCTTCCTGCTCCAGGGCGGCCTCAGCTCCATGGCCCGCCTGCTTCTCCTGGAGGTGCTGGAGTTCCGCGCCGGCGGCTGGGAGCTGAGTGACACGGCTCATCAGTACTACTACAGCGAAGTGGCCAACTAAGCAACTCTGCCTCAGACTGAATCCTATTGGTCCCCTCTTAAAGCCCTTAACCCTCAGCTCTTAAACACAAGATTGGCATGAAGCAGGGCCACTGTTGGCGGATTCATGTCTGTTTAATCTTTGATGATTCAGGGATTAGGATTAGGGGATTAGGGGAAAGTTTTGGATTCAGGTTGAGGGTGTTGCGCAGGTGGGCGATTTTACGGACGAGAACCATTGAGAGACTTCTAGTGTAAGACGGAGGAGGATGGGGAATTGCGTTGTGTGTTTTATGTTAAAACGTGGTGTTGACATGAGGTAGAAGTGAATGCTTTTGCTATGTTGGGAACATTGTTCCCCTGTGAAGCGAACACTGTTCACAAAAACTGAATTTTCCATTAGATTTGTTACTATAATGACCACAACGCTGGAAAACATTCTATTTTTCTGTAATGTGAATACCAGATGGCACAGCACCCACTGCCTGCAAAACAAATACTTTTTTTTTTTTTTTGTCATTAAGGCTCATGCATGTTTTTCTTGTTCATTTTATTTTATTTTTTTCCTGAAATGACACAAAGGTCCAGAAATGTTTTGCTTAAATGTCTCATAACATTCCCTTTTCTTGGCAGCAACTTTGTTCTGCCGTTGCTGCTGCAAATGATTATGTTACTGCTTAAAGTATGTTGCCTGTCTTGGGTTTTGATGTCAGCATTAGATATGAAAATGTGATCTGTTCATATGTGCAAGCAAGTTCCACTGATAATGAATGATCACCTGGTTGCCCTTAGCCAAAGACCATAGATAATACTTGTTAGTGGCCTCTTTAATCCAAGGATGTGACATACCTTTTGGGATTGGGAAAAAAAATGTTTTACTTAGCCTACAGTTTTGCCAGTTTGGCAGTTGTGCAATTGTTTTCATAACTGTA
Organism: Sardinella longiceps; assembly: GCA_027497455.2. Classification (NCBI taxonomy): domain Eukaryota; kingdom Metazoa; phylum Chordata; class Actinopteri; order Clupeiformes; family Clupeidae; genus Sardinella; species Sardinella longiceps. The sequence continues at coordinate 9,779,319 of JAODXP020000035.1, read as the reverse complement.
GTTCTTTAAAGTGATGTGTCATTCAGGGATGTGTTGGTTTCAGGGTATTTTTAAATGATAAATAATATGTACAAGTTGAATTTTCCAGTTTTCAATAAAAGAGGAACATTTCATTTCAGTTTTTCAAGGGAAATCATATTCATGTCTCTGTCTCTGCTTTCACATCCCTCTTTCTTTAAGAAACAGCAATGGCTTTATATTCAGACAAAGTGTAGGAATTAAATCACATAGAGCCTCTGAATATTCATGTTTTATGTTATACATATTTAAGATTGTTGTCACTTTGATTTTTTTATGGCATAGAATTGAAAAAGACTAGCAAATATGATGGATATGCAGCTAGACTGGTTGTAGATGTTGCAGATCCATGTTGTGGTCACGTGCACAGGACTCACGTAGTGACTTCACAGTAAATATGGCGGATCCGGAAGGAGAGTCGCTTGAATCCTGGCTAAGTAAGCTAACAAACAATTATTTTGTCATTAGATTATAATTGTTTAACGAAATGAATTGCGCACATTTTCAAGAGATGCATCATGTCTGTTTAGTGTAATTTAAGAGTTAATTTGTCAATACATTTGTTCAAAATAACAAGCGCTAAGTAGGCTAAAGAACATGCTCGCATTGCCCAGTGTTGTAAATCCTGCAGTGGGAGGCAACTTATCAGTAGGTTGCCTATTAATGCACCAGAGGTAATATTAGCTAATGTTAACGAAGTTGTTCTTCAAACAGCTTGACTATCATTTGATAAAAAGTGACTTTTGACAAGTTGACTCCATTATTTAACTGGCTAACGTTATGTGATGTAGGATAACATAGCGAATGATGCAGCAGCTCGGAGCTCTTGGTATAGTCCCAGCTTAATGCACAAGAGTTTGAAGTTAACATGTAAATGTTAACAAACTGTGAGAAAAGTCTGAACTTCATAGAACATACTACTGGTTAAAGGTTGACTCTGTTTCATTCTCAGACAAGGCCACCAACCCCACTAACAGACAAGAGGACTGGGAGTACATTATGGGGTTCTGTGATCAAATAAACAAGGAACTGGAAGGGTAAAAAAAGAGAAGAGTTTTCTGTTTACATTGTAAGTGGCCCTTTGGCCAAAATGTACCTGATCAAACAACTAACGTTAACTTGTTTCTTTCTTGTTTTGAAGGCCACAGATCTCTGTAAGATTATTAGCACACAAAATACAATCTCCTCAGGAATGGGAGGCAGTACAAGCATTGACAGTAAGTAGCCTACTGAAGAAAGCAATGTTTTATTTTTGTCTTAATTCAGCCTTAAAGACAGATTTGGGCTCTGAAGATAAATATTTACCATTGCTATGTTTCCATTTCAGGTTTTAGAAGCTTGCATGAAGAACTGTGGGAAGAGGTTTCATAATGAAGTTGGCAAATTTAGGTTTTTAAATGAACTCATCAAGGTGGTTTCACCAAAGGTAGGTTTGGCACTTCTGAGGTGTCTCTCAGTCATTCTGTTGTTAAAAGCATTACATTTCATTAACCCTTTTTCATGTTTTCTTCTTGGTAGTATTTAGGTGACAGAGTGTCAGAACAAGTGAAGATGAAAGTTATTGAGATGCTGTACAGTTGGTCCGTTGCTTTACCAGATGAAGCCAAGATAAGTGAGGCGTACCAAATGCTGAAACGGCAAGGTGTGTGTGTCTGTCTGTGTGTGTGTGTGTGTGCGTGCGTGTGTGTGTGTGTGTGTGTGTGTTATAATTGCTTTTCTATTGTATTGCAGATGAACTGTTTGCTGTTGTTTTGTTCATGACAGTATAGTGATGGCTGTTATTGATGTTATGAAATTGGCAGGTATTGTTACAGTAGATCCTGATGTTCCAGTGGACAAAACCTTGGTCCCGTCACCTCCAACGAGACCGAAGAATCCAGTATTTGAGAATGAGGAGAAGAGTAAGGTCAGTCTCAGCTTTAACATTCCCAAACATAGACTTGCCTTACGTTTGGTTCAGACTGTCCGTGGACAGACGACGGGGGATGTGTCTGGTGGAGGGGGAGTCAATTCTGATTGGTTGACTGTTCCGTCGCTACCTGAAAAGTTGAACATTTTTCACGTTTGACGGACCCATCTGTTTCAGACTGTACACGTCCGTCGACGAATCCCATTGACTTGGCATGGAGCTTTTGTGAAATGCATTGTGGGTCTGTCTGTCCCAATGGCTCTACTGCGTCCGTTGAAATGTCCGTTGAGGGATCCGTCAACCAATCAAAACTGTCTCCCCCTCCGTCAGATACGCCCTCTGTCGTCCATTAACGGATGTGTACAGTCTGAAACGGGTTAGAGGTGTATCTCTGGGTGTCCTAACGTTACTAATGCCTTTTAGAATGGAGGTCTTGTTGTGTGGTAGTAGGTGGCACATGTTGTTGGTCTTTATAGTTGTGCATTATGGTTGCATGGTAACAGCTAACCCTCTACTCCTTGACTGTAGCGATTAGCAGAGCTCCTGAAAAGTAAGAAGCCAGAAGATCTGCAAGAGGCCAACAGACTCATCAAGAACATGGTTAAAGAGGTGAATACCAGGCACAATGACATCATTTCACTGCATTTCTTACACACAGTATCCCTGTATATAATTATCTATCATTCAGTTGATCTTAAGGGTTTAATTACTGAAGATAAGCATAGAAAGACCTGTTCGTCATGGTTTGTTGCATCCCAGTGGGCCAACCCTAGTTCCATGGAGCTACAGAATGCTAGTACTCTGCAAAAGGAAGCTGTTTTTTTTTTATTTTATTTTTTTTTTATTTCATTTTAGTGTTGCAGTTGCTGTACTGTTGGAATGAGTCCCAGAGCATTCATTCCAACAAATAATTAAGTTGATTTGCTTGGTTGTCTTTCTTTGTTCTCAGGATGAAGCCCGAGTGCAAAAAGCTGCCAGACGCACAAACACTCTGGCTGAAGTTAATAACAGTGTGAAACTTCTCAATGAGATGCTGAGCCATTTCAATCAGGAGGAGTCCTCTCAGGCAGACAAGGAGCTCATCAAGGCAAGTCCCCTGCCTGCATCATCAGCACAATTCATTGCCACTGCGTTCTAAATGACTAACTGAATACTAAGTGAGAAGTCATGGGCTTTGGGTACATAGGCACATAGGGCGGTATGCTCCCAGGTGCTTAAGTCCAAAAAAGTACTTACTTAGTGCAGGCTGAAATGCATGGAGCTAAACACTTTTTTTAGACTTAAGCACTTGGGAGAATAAGAGCCAGTGTTCCAGTGCTGCAAAGTAGACTGATTATGATTGATTGATTATGAACCAATGACTGATTATCTTGATTGAATGTGTTGGCGATAAACTTTTTCATCATGGAAATAATTTTGTTTGTCTTCTTTTTCAGGAGCTCCATGATGAGTGTGACAAACTCAGACGGGAAGTCTTTAAACTGGCCACAGAAACTGAGGACAACGATAACAGTTTAGGTACAGTAACAAAGAAAGACTTAGTAGTCAATGGAACATACGGTACTGTAGTGAAATTGGGTAACACTAGACTGCAAGCACTCAGTCTATGAGTCAGTCCATCACTTAATCACCAGTAGTATTCAGTTTGTCTCTTCTCATAGACCTCTCTGTATTTCTGTCATCTCTCCACAATAGGGGAAATCCTACAGGCTAGCGACGATCTCTCGCGCGTCATCAATTCTTACAAGGAAATTGTTGAAGGACAGACCGTTAATGGTGACACTCCTGGGTCATCGATGTCAGAGCGTAAGTTTCACTTTCAGTCTGTGAAGTGGGAGGAGACTATGAAACTATGATGAAACGTGTAGACAGCTATACTAAAACCTTCTTTCTTTCTTTTTTTGCTTAATGGAAAAGTAACGCCACAGTGTGGCTTGAACATTTTCTTCCTCAGCCATAAAATGATATTAATAAAGCGCTGTGCTCTAATTTTGGACAGGAACAACTGATGGCAGCAGTTCTGAGATACTGATTGACCTGGCTGGCTTGGATCTTCAGAGCCCTTCCCCTCTCGAGCAGGCACCTACCCCTACCCCTGCCCCTGCTCTTGCCCCTCGCCCTTCTGATGCCCTGCCTCCAGACCTGCTCATGCCCTCTTCCTCCTCCTCCTCCTCCATCCCCTGTGCCCTTCCTCCGTTCTTTAGTCAGCCCTCTGGGCAAGAGAGCTGCACTGCTGGGGGAGGACTCGGCCCCAGTGCTCAAGCTGTGCAATCTTCCACCTCTCTCTCCTTACTGGACGAAGAGCTCCTCTCTTTAGGTAAACTACTGTACTACGTACGTGCTAACAAGGAGGCTACACTGGTTGCGCCACATCTGCTGTAACAATTAGCTTTCATTTTAGGCAGTGGAACTGACTACTCCAGACACAGCAGCACTAGCCTAGAACTCTATACGTACTCTAGCGGACTGGCTAAATGAGTTTTATTACTGAGGTTGATTGATCCTGTCGATTTAGCTCTAAATAAGATCTTGTCTGTTTCAGGCCTTAACGATCCAGTTAGTGATTTCAACATTCAAACCGAAGAAAAACCAAAGGGTGACAACTTCAACAATCAATGGACCACTCCACAGGTACTGATATGTTTTGCTAAGCTTATTCCGTTGTCCTGTCATCATTGTGCTTCGAAAAATACTTGATGTCTGTATACTTACTGCAAAGCACAAAGGTGTCCCAAAGGCTTGATTGCATCATTCAATATTTGGAGTTAGTGGTTACATTTATTCCTTTTTGCTGTGAATATTTGGAAAATTTGTTAGGAATGAAAAAATTGTCAGGAGATTGAAAGATTTTTGTAATTTCCAATGCACCTAGAATCCAAGTTCGTTGCTGGACCTTTTGGAAAGTTCTCCACCTTCAGACTCTCTGCTCCCTATGAAGACCATGGATCCTACCTCAGCCAACGCTCCCGCGGTCTCCTTCCCAGACGTCGCAGCACCAGCTCCCTTTCCCTTCCCCAGTGCGGCCCAGTCCGTGTCTGTCTCTCTCAACCAGGGCCTGCAGGATCTCGCTATGCTGGACCTGGGAAGCTCAAACAGGTATAGTACACATGGATTAATTCACTTACCAAGTCCAATGGTTTTGTATGTTGGATAAAATGTCTGTGAATAGAATTCCCAACTTTACTGCACTTATGCTATGAAGTCTCTGGGAGGATTTTGAAAAGTTTTTTCATGTTATTGAGGTTACCTGATCACTTATTGGTGGCAGACAAGCATTTACTAATTGAAGATGACACAACACAAGAGCATAGTCTCTCTGTCTGATCTATAGTCAGTAGTTAGTAGGCTACTCTTAGTTGACTTGTGAGTTGATAAAACCAGCCGAGTGTCAATATTTATTTTTGTGTCTTCCAGTTTGTCTGGCCTGACTACCTCAGGCTCTCAGTTTGGGATGGGAGAGGCTAACACAGCCACTGCCGCCGCAGCCGTCCCCACCCCACTGGTTTCCTCCTTCCCTGCTCCTGTGCCCTCTCCCGCCCTTGGCCCCGTGCCCGCCACTCTTGCCAGCTCCTTTGTGAAGAGCCAGGCGGCGGGCATGACTCCAGGAAGCCCCGCTTTCCGCTCTCTGTCCCCCATCCTCCCCATGAGCCAGGACAGCCCCGCCAGGGGCGACCTGATCTGCTTGACCAACGTCTTTGTCCCTCTGGACGCCATCAAACCCAGTGAGTAACAGCGCCGGGGAGAGGGGGGAGGGGGGTTTGATCTGACATGCATGAGGCCTACAGGTGGTTTCCTCATTCGTTAACCTCATAGCATAATTGCCTAAGTCATTTTTTGGCCAAATTGAGGTATTTGCATAACTTTACTCTCTACTTTTACCACTACTGCATCATCCTGTCTTTCTTCCTATCTCATTGACCAATCAAAACGCTGTACCGGGGAGAGGGGAGGGGGTGATCTTACATGCATGAGGCCCACAGGTGGTTTCATCATATCGTTAACCTCATAAAAGTAATTTTTTGGCCAAATTGAGATATTTGTATAACTTTACTCTCCTACCACTTCTGCATCATCCTGTCTTTCTTCCTATCTCATTGACCAATCACAACGTTTGGGAAAAAAAACACTATCTGCTTAAGTCAATCATTTGACTACAGCCTCAGTACAAGCTGTCAGGATACCAGCCTTATCGATATTGTGAAGAACGCAACATGACCATAACTATAACGTAACTTCAACCTTAACCTAAAAAATGGTGCAGGGATTCACCCTCAAACTTCATCCACTTGGTGTGTGTGTGTGTGTGTGTGTGTGTGTTTGTCTGTCTGTGGGTGGGTGGGGTGAGATGTGAGTACGCCAGTCTGCTTCCTGCAGACGCCAATATTTGGTTAAGGTTGAAGTTACATTATGGTTATGTTTTTTTTTCTTGTTTGCCAAAAACACTGAAATAGGCAATTATGCTATGAGGCTATGTGTGGCTTTGTGGGTGGAACGACTGTCAGTCTACTGTCATGCAATCCACAGTGTGCCATATAATGATATTGCAATGTGGCTTTCTGAGTTTAATGCAACATTCATACAACTTGGAACTAGGAAACTTCCCATTTTGGAAAAAAAACTGTCTAGTTGAGGGCATTCACATACTACAAACTAGCCATGTTGATAACTTATTCCTTTCCCTAACTTCCTATTAAGGTATCGTAGTTCTTTGTAACTTTAGTAACTGTTCACAACACCCTCTCATATTGTAAACCCACACCTAAAGAGTCATTGTTTTGAAAAACAGGTTATCCAGTTCAGAGGTGATATTGTTACCTCTGCCAAGGAGGTTAGGTTTTTGTTGGCATGTGTCTGTCTGTCTGTGTGTCTGTCTGTCTATCTGTCTGTGTACAACATAACTCGAAAAGTACTGCACGGATTTGGATGAAATTTTCGGACAACCTGTGTGTTGGGACAAGTAAGAACTGATTCGATTTTGGTGGCGATCTGTGATCCAGAACACCATCTGGAATTTATTCTGTGTCTGTGACCACATTGCCTTGGCAGAGGTCTGCGCTCCCTGAGCGCTTTTTTCATAGTTTTCCATGAAACTTTCACAATATATCAAAACATCTGAGGGCATTTCTCTTCACCCTTTACCAGGCAAGGTGTGCCCCGTGACGGCCTACGATAAGGACGGCGTGCGTGTTCTCCTGCACTTTGCCACCGAGTGCCCCCCAGGCCGGCCCGACGTACTGGTCATTGTGGTGTCCATGTTGAACACAGCGCCGCTGCCCGTCAGCAGTGTGGTCCTGCAGGCTGCTGTGCCTAAGGTAGAGTAGAACACAGAACACCAGAACACAGACTTCTCCCTTGTGGGCTTCTAATCTTTGCACTTTTATTTGCAAGCTTCCATGTATGTAAAATACAAGCACACAAAGTAGGGAAACTTGACTTTGGCCCATTATATCTTTCCTTTTGGTTGGCACCACTCACACGTTTGGCTGTGTTGTTCATTCCATGATTGCCCGATGCTTACCAGCTATACCTCATTGTAAAGGAGACAAATCATAGATGAAAATGATATAAAACACTTTACTGATTGGTCCATTATATCTCCCCTTTAGTAATACCAAAGTCAAGTTTCCTTACTTTTTGTGCTTTGTTTATATACTGTATATCTTGATGGACTGCAGTTTTGGGTTATTGCTTATACTATGTGAAACATTATCTTATCAGTGTTGTGTATGGAACGTTTCATTATTGTCAGTGTTATACTTTGGGTTATCAGTGTTATATATGGAATGATTAATTATTTTCAGCATTATTGATTATTGATTGATTGATTTATTATTATCAATGTTATTATATTTATATTTTGGGTGTTTTCCTGCTCTTGTGTTAGTCAATGAAGCTGAAGCTCCAGCCTCCTTCAGGGACTGAGCTGCCCCCCTTCAACCCCATTCTGCCCCCTGGAGCCATCACACAGGTCATGCTGCTGGCCAACCCTCTCAAGGTAAAGATAACTGTAACGAACTATAACAACTTTTCCGTCCACACTGATGTACAGTATGTTGGTCTGTCTTCATGTGAATCAATCAATGCCTAGCAGAATTCAAGTCCTTCTGATGGGCTAATAATAAAGCCTTTTATCGTTCAAAAAATCGCTCTGAAAGTGATCTCCAACGATATCTTTGCGCATCACGTCGTTATAGTTGTGGTGTGAACGTTGTCATTCATGATAATTAGAATGATATTTATTTGTCTTTATAGTTATCGTTCCAGGTGTGAACGATCCTTAAGTAAAGAGGTTTGCTGAAAGGTGTGTGTGTGTGTGTGTTGTCAGTAAGCATCACACATGTAACTAAAAAGTGTTGTTTTTTTGCCCATATTGTGTAGGAGAAAGTGAGGCTGCGCTACAAGCTGACATTTACGTTAGGAGACCAGCCCCACACAGAGGTTGGGGAGGTGGACCAGTTCCCTCCTGCTGAACGGTGGGGCAGCTTATAGCTTGTAGCTACAGTAGCTACTGTCGCTAGCACTTCCTCCCAGAACAGACTCAACTCCGCTCAACTCAACAGCACAGTGGAGCACTCCCATCTGATGAAGCCTCCTGTCACATGACAATGGGAGAAAACAACCCCCCACCCCTCCCCACGCTGTGTTTATGAATGTCTCATGATCTTAGACCATAAAGTGCTATTAGCAGTAAACATGTCATCAGAATAAGTGGTCCTGGTGTGGCGTTCTATTCTGATGCCCCCTCTAGAGGTCACGCCCTTTGTTAGGTCATGTCAAGGTCAAACTCATGCTGCTCTTGCCTGGCTATGTAGAGATGAGGAGATGTCATCCTCGCTGAAATACAGATACCCCTTTCTTTGCGGTATCGCTTAGCGTGACTGTACTTTTTGGTTGACTTGGTCAAGGGTGCCATTAGATCGATCACGTGCCGGGCAACTTCTACAGTAGTACTTACGACTACGATACCCACTATTGAAGTCGCTGACTGGGGACTGTATGACTGTATGGGCCTCCTCCTGCCATGTGCACCAGTGTAGTACCTCATCTTTTGGATAATCCCATGTCCTTGCTCCTCAAGGACAACACTGAAAGTCAACAATCTTACGTGTTTTTTTTTTTTTGTTTGTTTGTTTTCTTGTTTGCTTGCTTTTTTTAAAATATAAATTTCAAGCCAATGTTTTATTTATTATTTGATTGTTTTGTTTTGTTGATGTCAGTGTTACAGTGGGTGTACATTACCTATTTGTGCTTTCATATTTATTTTGGCACTTTTGTTGATGTCATTGCAGTGTTGGGTATATTTAAATGCATTTGTCTGCCTTGTACTGTGATGGCACTCTATACATACAGTAGGTGGGTAACACAGTGTAGCCTCATCATATAGAAGAGAAAGCCTGCTTTCTGTTACTGACAATGCTAATACAGCATAACTATTCATTGCATAAGGTGATTCGTGGCCATCATAATTTCTCTTTTTGCAACTCCAGTTTTGTCCGACTCCTAACAAAAGCGTTGCTTGGACCCGAGTCATTAACATTGTAGTGTGTGTGTGTTTCAGAAACATCCTCTACATTTGCTAACATGTGAATCTGGTCCATACAGTTGTATCTCAATTTTTGTTTAGGCTTCTTTCGGTATGTTCACTTCTCTGTCTCATATGTTGGACTTGAATTACTTGGAATTATGTTTTGGTTGACAAGCACAGTTACCTTTGCAATCCTAGGTAGCCATTTGGCCAATCATAAACTACTAATAGGCACACATATTTCTACTATGCTGTTGTCTGAAGGTCTGCAGTTTATTTGTTACATGCCTAACAAGAGGTTTTATGTGTGAGGCACTTTTGCCTCCTTACAGAAGTACTAGGATTCCATTTTATGACACTACTGTTTCTAGCAAGACATGATCAAATCAATACATTTACTAAATGTGTGGTTCTTAACTAATCTAAAAATGTACATAGGTAAATGGAGAATTACTGCATGACGGATTAAAGTATTGTTTCAAATAAAGAGTATGTCTGTCTGTTTTGTGTGTGTGTGAGAGAGAGAGAGAGCGAGAGAGAGATCCCTTTGGAGGACCTTCTGCTGCCTATAATTTGATCAAGAAAAAAGGTTTGTCAGAGCTAAGTGACAAAATGCAATTTGAAAAGGAGATAAATATGCTAAACAGTGTGCAATCAGATTTTATATGCAAACCAAAAATGTGAGGTAAAGAATTACACATGTTGCTTCAATTAAAACTGTTGTGATAAATTAATGCAAAAAGTAACCAAGACACGAATCCAAGCTTAGACGTAGAAATTCGGGTACGCAACCACGTATAAAACGGCAGGTATAAAACACCTAATACGCTCTTGCTGACTGGCTGAGGCCAAGCCAAGGAGTAGGATTTGATTGGCAGTTATCAGAGCTATCGGTCGTCAAGCAGCAGGCACAAAATAACCATGGCGGACGAAAAACCTAAGGTAACATTGTCGTTAAACAGCAACTAACTGCTTTGGGCAGGCATCAAGGATGTTGTTGCACACTTCGTTCTCTCAACTATGTGTAACATGTTACTGCTTTTTTTGGACGATAGGTGTTTCTTTTCATGCTTTGATAAAGCTAACGTTAATATTAGCCGACTAGCAAGCTAACATCTGTGCTTGCTGGAACAGCCTGTGCAATTTAGCAAGTAAGGTTAGTTGTAATAACGTTGATAGTGTTGCTATTTGCATAAGAGGTGTAGAGCAGCACCCCACAAGGACGGATTATCGTCAATAGGAAATGAGTGTTAATATGATAGGAAACTCTGGTTAATTTGCAGCAATCTAGTTTGTGAACATTAGCTCATGTACCTACTGGAGCTGGACAGGCTAGCGTGAGGCCTGTTCTCGGTTGTCGGCACGCTACTGAATCTCGCGCTCACGTAACGTTAGAGTAATTGGTCACAGGTTGTGCTTGTTTTTTTAAATGAACAATGCTAGATTGAGTCACATGTATTACATTTTTTTCAAGACTCGTACCAAATTTAATTCAAGTCTTACATGGATTTGGGGTGAATGTACTAGCTATCTAGCTAGGGCATGTTAGCTTGGATGGTTATCGTCATGTTTTGCCATCTCTACATCCCTTTCAGCAGATTCTCTTAACTTGCTGCAGTCCGTGGCGAATTGTTATAAACCGATTGTAACGTTTCTGTAACGTTTTTATCCTGAAATGAACCTGGTAGTTTTTATCTTGGAATTTGTGTTAGGGCAATAATGTTGCTCTTGTCGGGAAGACGCATCATTCTTGGATGTCCAATGAATGTAGGCATACACGATAACGTTAAAGGAATATTCCACCTTGTTATGAAAATTGGTTATTCACCCAGTGTTACCTGGAGTTACATATGTGGGTAAAAGCGATTTGGTCTCAGTGCATGCGCTTTCCTAGTCTGGAACCCCATTTTTACCTTTACCTTAGCATAGGCACTGGAAAGTAAAGTAGCCAAAGAGTTGCTATCTGACAACTGTACATCTCAGAGTCTATGCTAAGCTACAGCTAAAGCTGTAAAAAAAGCCAGTATTGGGGCTGCTGGACAGGGAAAACGCATGCACTGAGAAAAAAATGCTTTTACCCATATATATAACTCTAGGCAAGAGAGTGAATAACCAATTTTCATTAAATATGGAATGTTTCTTTAAATTGGGCTTACTGGTAGTAGAGCCTAGCAGAACCTAGCAGAAGTCAAGGTATTGGGGTGGCACCTCATTTCAAGGATTATTCAGCCCGCACAATTAGAATCTTGTAAATCCTTCATTCAGAAATGATTTTGACTTATTTTACAGGAGGGTGTGAAGACGGAAAACAACGAGCACATCAACCTGAAGGTGGCTGGCCAAGACGGTTCCGTTGTGCAGTTCAAGATAAAGAGGCATACACCACTTAGTAAACTCATGAAAGCATATTGTGAGAGACAGGTAAGGTGTTTTCTGAGTGTGTGGTATTGACCTGTCCTGTCCTTTCATTGTAGTATAGCCTACACTTTATGTCAATCTGGGCTGCAAAGCCAATTGGACTAACAGTTAGAAGCAGGATTGAGTTAGCCTGGCGATGCCATCCTACGTACCTCTGCTAAACATTTTATCTCCGTACATAGCCTTGACCAAGCCCCCCTAGCTACCTTTCCCTCGTTTACTACCATAGTTACTACTAAGGTTTAGCCAAACAGCACACAGTTTAGAGCAATGTCTCAAATTTTTTTAGTCCTACAGGATAGGAATGTATTTGTTATCCCCCCCCCCACACACACACACTTTCGAATTATATTCACAAATTGGTTCAATTAAATTCAATTGCGTTGGGCTAGACTGTATGACATAGTCAACAGTCGCTTTCGCCAAGCTAGGATTGAGTCATAGCTGTGATTGTTGTCAGTTGCACAGGTGTTGAGGTTGACTCCTGGGTTTTAAAAATGAGGAATTAAAGCTGTATTTGGCAACTCTTTTAAAGTCAAATTTTGTAGAACTGTGACGTTATTTTGGAAGTAGTACATGAAAACAGAGACACTTATATAGGAGGAGACAAATCACTTCAGAAGTCCTCCCGTTGAAATGCACTACGGCCGATCGTAACGCAAAGATGGCGGAGTAGAGAAACTGGAAGTCCTGCCTTACTGTAGAAATAGCCAATCGCGTTACTGAGCGCTGTATGACTGACGGTTGGCTTTTTGTTTACTCCCTCCGTCACTATGGTGATAGCCATGCCGCGATTGTCAGCGCAGGCGCAGTAAGCAATTTGCCGTTTTAAATAACGTCTTTTTAGCTTTGTTTTAGCGTCTGTCTGGTATATTTTGGCACTGTTCAACTCAGATTTAAACAAGGATTCACACCATATACTTTTTAAGTCCATACGACCAGCCAATCTGTACTTATGGATATTTCCCCATTCATTTTGGAGGGTCTGGTCTTGTTAAGCCCAAATAGCTGCCCGGAGGCGTGTCCAATATGGCGGCCGAGTGATGGGACTTGCCTTAGAAGGACTTTGATGAAAAGGGCTATTTAGGGGGAAAAAAACTGAATTCTCTGGCTCCAACTATAGCTCCAACTGTAGCTTTCCACCAATCGGGTTCGGAGGGAGGGATAGCTACCTGTCGGATCACCGCTGAGAGCAAGCCGTTGACAATGTGCTACACCGATGGAGGGGTTTGAGAGGCTGTTGAGGAGTGTAGTACAGGCTGGGTGAGGAGAGAGTCTTGCCAAATGCAGCTTTTAAAGCATGATTGTCCAATCAATCCACAGCCCTGTTCTAACTTGTTGGAAAAAGAACATTGGTATAGCTTTACATTTATGCATTTGGTGAAATAATGATGTAGACAAATGCCGAAACGGCAGTCAACTATGATGAGGACATGAAATCATTATTATGAAGATTAGGAGAGAGGCTTTATTTGTGCAGAAAGAGATTGGTTTCCTGTATCTTGTATGTTATAAGGAGTGGTATAGTTCTTATTCCTGCCGTCAACGCTCAGCAACCTCAAACCACAGAAGGCTATTGGTTAGTTGGTGCGGGACTAAGAAGAGAAGAGTAGTTGTCCGCATGCTGCATTCTCCCAAAGAAGCTTATTTTATTGAGTTAAAAGCATAACGCAACGTTTCGACCCGCCAGGGTCTTCATCAGGCAGGAAGACATTGAAGTCCACTCCTAATTATTAACTAATTAGATGCTCTTCTCTCATTGGGCACAGCTGATTGCTTACCTGTGTGATGTCAGCACACCTTAGTTTATATGTATATCCTGTGTAAGCAATACACCATACCCAAGCCCGATGAAGACCCTGGCGGGTCGAAAGGTTGCGTTATGCGTTTAACTCAATAAAGTAAGCTTATTTGGGAGAATGCAGTGTGCAGACAACTACTCCTCTCTTCTTTGAAACGGCTTCTTGTCCTGCACCAGGCCTCAGCGAGGTGGGATGTGCATACATTTACTTTTTCAAAGACTATCAAAGACCATCCCTTTAATGGGTCTACAGAACATACAGAACAGCTGCTGTGAATTATGCTGAAGGCTATTCTGCATCTGCCATGCTGGGATTTGTTTCAGAATGGGTCCTTGAGACTTTAAAAAGCTAAAGCAATTTTCTATTATGTCTCTTGATTTCAGGGCTTGACCATGAGGCAAATCAGGTTCCGGTTTGACGGACAGCCCATCAACGAGACAGACACGCCCGCACAGGTATAGAATGCCTAATTAATTGAATAGATTGTTTGATTTTGTGCACTTTTCCTTCATTTGGCAGTTCCTTATCATTACCCTGAATATTACTTGTGTGTTCCTAAATAGGTACAGATATGTATGAGGTAATATGTTTGAGAATCAGCTGTAACAGAAAATGTTTCCTATTTGTTCATTGGCGCTTCTTCCCTTCATCATATGGTCTGTCATACTAAAAACACTTGTGTGCATGCACATGCCTGACACAGATCTGTGCTTAAAGAAATAGTCCACCTTTTTATGAAATTGGGTTATTCACCATCTTATCAAGAATTGCATATGTGGGTAAAAGCATTTTGGTCTCGGTGCTTGTGTTTTCCTAGTCCGGCCACCCCAATTTTAGTGTTAGCTTAGCATAGGCACTGGAATGTAATGTTGCGAAAGAGTTGCTATCTGGCTACTATATATTCCAGTGCCTATGCTAAGCTAGTGCTAAAAAATGAGCTATATGTGGATTGGCAGACAAGGGGAATGCATGCTTTGAGACCAAAATGCTTTTACCCACATGTGTAACTCAAAGTAAGGAGGTGAATAGCCCAATTTCATAAAAGGGTAAAGTATTCCTTTAAGTATGGTTAATAAATGAGCCCCCTGGATTGTAATATCTTGGGCTGCAATCAGGTGTCATTCCCTTGAGTCCAGTACAGGGCATTCCTTCTCTTTCGTCCACCTCTCTACTGCCTTGATATGTTCTTCCATTTGCATGTAATGGTCAAGATTAATGTTTTAATGTTTTGTTTTGTTTTTGTCTGCAGTTGGAAATGGAGGATGAAGATACAATTGATGTATTTCAACAGCAAACAGGAGGTCTTAAGTGAAGCTAAGAGTCCCACGTCTTCCCTCATCCCTTCCCAGCAGTGTGGCGGCCCCATCCTTATGCCACTTACTGTAGTCCCTTCCTTTTGCCTCTCCTCCTCCCCATCCTCCTGTCTCCACAATGCCAAAACCAGACTGACTGACATTTCTCACAGTTACACATGAATACGGTTGTACAGTGTCTTTTTCTTTTTTCTTTTTTGTCTTTATTTTTATACATCAAAGTTCCAAGTTTTATCAGATTTTGACCACAAAGCAGAAAATTTAACAGAACAACAAAGGGTCAAAGCTCTAAATTTTATGATTTGCATGGTAGTCTGTGGCCAGATGTTTTTGTAACAGCGGGGAATAATGATAACCAGTGAAAGGACTGTTTGTTTGTTTTCTCACAAAATGGGGTTTTTATATCTTTTTATATATATTGTAGTTGTAATGTCTTGTATGTCACGTGTATTACTCTGATTTGGTCACATGTAGAGTGTCATGTGGAATGTGTTGTTAAATGAGTTCCTTGTTAGAATAAAGTAATTTTGTAAAACCGATGTTATGATTAAACAGTTGATTGGGATAATCAACTACTGTAGTCTTGAACTTATCTAGGCCAATTTGCTTTGATCTTGGTCATGCATGGTTAGAGCATAGTGAAGGTTTACTGTTAAGAGAAAAGTAGATTATATGACCTGAATTATTAGTATTATAGGGGAGAGCTATTGATTACAGCTGTTTCCTGCAAGTAAAAAAAATGATAAACCCTGAGTAAATAAAACAAAAGGCCCCTTTGCTTTTCGATGAGACTGCACCTTTTTAGAACTGGTTGTCTTTTCCATAAGAGCCAATCACCGTCCGAATTACCAAGTGTTCAGCCAATCCAAATGGGTTTGGTCTTGTGGGTGGGAACCGGATGGTCAAATGCCATCCTTACTATTTAGCAGCAGATTGATCAATTTAGTATGGGCCGAGTCGAATTGAGTATGAGGCGGTGAAATCAAGAGGATCAAGCTGGCGAAAGAAATTGCGATTTAATACGAACATATACCAGTCCTTCTACACAGACAAAATGACGACGACGACCACATTTAAAGGATTGGAGCCAGGATGCAAAAGTAGTTCAAGGTAACATTAGAAATAGCCCATGTCTAGGTTTAAATGAATTGTCGGTTTCAGCTAGCGGTAGTAGCTAACGTTAACTGCTAGCTAGCTCGATAGGTTAGCGTTCTGCCAAGATTTTGATGTGATGGCTACAAAGCTAGGAAACAAAAGGAACATGGTTGTCATTAAAGAAGACAAACGAGTCTTGCATCCAAAAAATGTCGCATTTTACTGACCACATGCATATTTTGACACTGGGCCCCGAATTTATTTCTGACTGTCGATACATTTTTGCCTTTGTAACGTCGCGCTGCATAATGCTGTAACTAGCCATCCTCTTGCACCTGAACAATGGCATATCTCCACCTCAGGTGGTGATCTATGATGGATGTGTTAATGTAGGCCTAATGTTATTCGTATCGTGCAACAGCATTCATTGCACAATTAATTTAACACGGCAAAGTTTTATTTTGGCGTATAATTGATGCATAAATAAGCCTTAAAATATATGGTATCAGGATCCGCACAGCTGTCTTAAAACCATTGGGAGTGGCTGTCATCTACACACCCATCTTGGACCATTTTGCTAAATTCTCTGTGTCTGTATTAACTGTGGTCGTAATGGTCAGCGAATTTTTCTACAATTACGTGCATATTTCCATTATTTTACGTAGTCATTTACAATGTAAAATTTCGAACCCTATGTTTCAATGGGCATGGTCATCTTGTCGTCGTTACAGGTATAGATTTGGCTGCGTAATATTATGTTATGTATAGATATTTTCATATCTACTTTAGAAAAAAATAGACCCGTGTTAGCTATCTAGCTATATTACAAAAATATCAAGGAAAGTTTCGTCTAACGTTAGCTAATCTGATGTGAAAAGTCTGGCATTGGATTAACGTTGGCTGACATCTATAATTGAAAGCACGTGGGTTGCGTGTTATCAATGAATCCTAAACTATAATGCCAACATTGCAATTAGGCCTATGGTATGTTCACGTAGCGCCAGACCAAGATTTGAGAGAAATGACCAACACGTGTCATGTATTCTGTCTTTAACATTAGCCTACCTAGTTTTATGACGTTCCTCCATATGATGATAGGCTTGTGATATAGGCAAATCATCTGTTTAAGTGTTTGATTTCTTGCATTTTGTAAATATAGCCCTGGTATCCTTCTGCATCACTCAAGTTCTTATGCGGCACATGTCTGTTGTCTGGTACCGCTTACGTACTGTGTCGGATGGCGTTTGCTTATTTGACAGTTGCATGCATGGCTAACCGAGAGTGCATCATGTAACAATCGTGCTACAGATGAAGTCTGCTGCTTTCATTTTGGAGCAAACAAACATTTGACTTGTATATACCGCTGTGCTATGTTGTTGTATGATTGGGTGCGGTCCACGCTTTGTAGTGGATTTTAAAACCCGCTCCAAGACGACGCACCCTCCATTCTACTGCGGTCGCTGAAAGACCGTTGTCGAATTTGGGTCATTAATCACGAGCGCTCTTTGTCGGCCGTGCGATATTAACCACGATTCACTTTGTATCGACTGGTATTTCTATAGTATGAAATGAAAAGGGGCAGAGCTCTAGGAAAGGTAGGCTACTACAGTAGACTAATAGTAGATCGTGGTCTGTTTTCTGGCAGAAAGGGGAGGCTCCTAGACCGCAAGCAACATTATGCTTCCTTTCCTAATTTCCCGCTGGCTGACCTGTTTTGTTGTAAACTTGTGTGCCTAGTTTTAATGGATTATTTCTCACATTGGGTCTGTTTTGTCTATTTTTTTTATATAATGCGTAGTAGTGGTCCATAGCAAAATGACCAAGAAGGGGCCTTCAAATTGATTATTGGAGTGACCGTGTGGGCTAAGTTAGTGGTGGTTTGGAGACCTTTGTGTTCAGTAACTTACTGTCCTGTACCTCCACTGTACCTCTATAGCACCAACCAGAAATGGATCCTTCTTTAACCCCAACATTCAGTGTGCATAAGTATCCTACAAACTGTATCACCCTGTTGTTCGTTGCAGGGTGTTGCGTCCTCCGGGTGGCGGTTCCAATATCTCCTTTGGCGCAGATGAGGACAAGCCTGCCCGTAAGGACAAAATGGCCTCTAGCATCTTTGCTGAACCTGAAGACCCCCATGCCCACAGAAGGAACAACCCACCTGGTAATGACCATTTTGTGCTCTTCCAGAACATTATCAAAGTATTACAGTATGTGGTGGCAGTCCATTTGGCAGTAAACACACACACACACACACACACACACCACTATGGTACTTGAATACTCTTGAATGTCACTGTACGGAGGGGAGTTTTAAGTTGTTGAAACCAAGAGTCCCCAACCAAAATGTGTCCAATGAATGTGTGACCAAAAGAACGCCAGCTTACATCCAGGCATCAAGCCAGCCCAAGCAGGTGTCTGGGACAAACGGCTCATGTCTGGAACTCCTCTCCCAGCAGCGTTCAACAACCAGACTTGTCACAATGACAAATGAAACGGAACGGGCCAAACGTGAAAACAAAATAGAACGTGAGTCATGTTACATATAACAGAGCTTTAGTCATTGCAATTCAACTGGTGGCAAGTACCTTCCACGCGCTGTCCAATTGGCAAATTGAATCCTCATTCATCAGTCTTTGCTGCATGGATTTAAAGTGGCCTAGTGACCCAGAAGCGAACTGATGCCCTCTTGTGGTTGAGTTGGGTACAGTAAAATGTTCTCGAGTGCCACTAGCACCCCTCCCTAACCAGTGCACACAGTGTGCTCTGCACGCGCACACACACACACACACACACACACATACACACAGAGTAGCATACTCACAGATCCTAGAACAGTGGGTAGTCATCTCAGTTTGGTGCAGTGATAAAAGAGCATTTCAATATAAAGTTGCTAAAATTGCATTTCCCATATCAGTGTTTCTGAAAGAGCATTTCATGTCTCAAAGACTGCACTGTAGTCATGAAGCTCCACCTCCATTTCCTCTCCACTGGTCATACAAATCTTTGTTAGTGACATAACGGTATTGTTTGTTGGCTCAAACCGAAGCAGAGCTGCTGACCCGTGGATTGGAATGTTAATTGGTCAACTATCAGTTGTACCGAACACAGCAGAGACGCTGATCTTCCTGCATCTCTTTGCAGTGTCTGTTTTGTGTGTGGAACATAGGCCGAGTTCAGTCGCTGAACCGCTTTGCTACGGTTTACTGACTGGACGATGTTTTTGGGCGCCACATAATGAGTGGTGAAAGTGGGATGCGGCAGGAGAGGGAATGTTGTGTCAGCGCAATAAAGAAAAATGACTCGTCCTGTTCAGCGATGACAAGTGTCGCTGTCGTTCCGTTAGGCCTAGTACACTTTTAATCTTTTTTTTTTTTTTTTTTTTTTTTTTTCATTTTTGCAGATATCTCAACAGTGGAAGCATGCAAGATATATGATTATGAATGTAAATTCATCTATCTATTCCTTAATTTATTCGAGGTGCCGGAATTACGTTCCCTCCCACTTTAATCCCTCAATGGAACGTTGGGCAATAATCTGCCAAGGTAGTGAGCGCAGTGTTCACCTCCAGTTAGAGAGTAATAGTGAGTAGGAGTCAAATCCCTTGGCAAAAAAAACACAAAACAAATGATTTGTGACAACGCTCTCTGGGGCGCTTGCACAAGCAAAGTGTTCAGCCCACCTCTGAGTCTGTTGAATTAACAGTGTTGCACTGGTTTATGCATCTTGAACTCGACCCTGAACTCATCTCAGATCCATCGGGCTGCGTGTAGGCCCTACTCTGAAGAACTGTTTGTTCCTAGTTCACCCGGTAGGTGGTAGTTCATTGAAACAATGTTGGCTTCCAGTCTCAAAGTGTCAAAGATGCATCTCCCACAAGTTTGTGGCCTTTGTGTTGTGTGCATAAGCTTGCTCCCCCCCCAAGTCAAGGGCCGCACGAGCACATGCATTCCTTTTCCCCAGCAAGCCACAAGATTTGTCGGAGGTTGGCTGTGTTTTTGGACCTGTTCTCCACAACCAGTGTTGTGCCAACGATAGTCATCGAACAAAACTACCAGTACTTTCCCACTCCTAGTTTCCTTTTTTTTTATCTCTGTGTGAATGGAAACTTTTGTGTCCTGGCCTCCAGTCAAAGATCTCTTTTGTATGCTGAATACATAAATGAATAAGCCCACATAAATAAACCCACAGTGTTTAGATTGAGATTAACCTTGAATGTAAGACAAACAAAGCTGCACTCACCTGAATTGACCTTGATGATATTCTTCTGAAAAGTTGCCTAGGCAACAGTTTGCCACAGAATTTGTTGGTGTGGTGCATAATTTGTGTTAAGCAATTCTTGCAGATGATATTGACATGCACAAGTAGCCACTTGTACAGCTCTTAAATGAAGATATTATTTTAAAATATTGTTTTAAGATAATGAAATTATGTGCTTCTGAGAACAATAATCTAGAAAACTGTGTGAATAAACATTCAATCAACATGAATGTCCTAAATATATGAAATTATGGATTGGTTGGGAGCGCCTTAAACTCACTCCTACTCAACCCCTCTCATTGCTGCTTGGCGCGTCTTCCTGGCGTGTGAGGGAAATTGAGCTGAGGGCTTTGACGGGAGTCAGCCCTAGTACCTCCATAGCATGAGCAGGCGGGTAGGTAGAGCCAGGCTACTGAATGGACTGATGACGTGTTCTGTGCTGAGCTGAGCTTAGCAGGCTGGTAGGTAGGGCTAGGCTACTGAATGGACCGAGGAACTGAGCTTAGCAGGCTGGTAGGTAGGGCTAGGCTACTGAATGGACCGAGGAACTGAGCTTAGCAGGCTGGTAGGTAGGGCTAGGATACTGAATGGACCGAGGAACTGAGCTTAGCAGGCTGGTAGGTAGGGCTAGGCTACTGAATGGACTGAGGAAGTGTGCTGTGCTGAGCAGGGAGGTAGGTAGAACCAGGCTACTGAATGGTCTGTTGAAGTGTGCTGTGTTATGCTGTGTTTGCAGGTGGGAATGCCACTGGGGTTCTCTGTGGAGAATCTTCGGCTCCGCTGCGCCGATGCCAGGCCCAGAACAACCAGGAGAACCACCAGGATGGCTCAGCCTATGTGAACTCTGCTGAGGTGAGTGTACACACACACACACATAGACACAAACACGCATGCACTCACTTTTTCCCACAGAAATAAAAAATTGTATTTCACCAACACACAATGACTTTCTTTGTTTTTTGTTTTTGTCTCACAGGATGGTGAACATGAGACAGTGAATGCAGGTTAGTTGTTGTGTATATGTTGTGCTCAGTCAAGTGTGATAAAGTAAGCCTTTGGGTTTTTCTAATTCAAACACTACACAAGCAACTACTTCGTAATGAGGTTTTTGCCCTTTGTACACAATGATCTAGTGTGGAATGTGGTTGTTTGTTTTTGAACACCTTCTATTCACTCCATCTGAATACAATAATCAGTTTTTTGTATGAATAGGCAAGACCTTTCAAAAAGGCTTGGTTCGTGTCCAGTATAATTGACTTCACGCAGCTGTGGATATGTTTTTAGAGTTGCGATCTGACGGGCCTGTGCGTGTCTGTCTGTTTTCCCTTCCAGCCCCAGCAGAGTGCATAGAGGAGCCAGAGGCCCCGGAGAGGGAGGAGTCGGCGCCCTCTGGTGGCAGCTCCACCCAAGCAGCTGGAGTTCCATCTGGTCGCAGGAACCCCCCCGGGGGCAAGTCCAGTCTGATTCTGGGCTGAGGCTTTGGCCTTTTTTTTCCCCCTTCGGCCCCCCCTCTCCAGAAATGCCTCCATTTTCTCTGCGATTGATTGTTTCTGTTCGTTTTTGTTTTGTTGTTTTTTTTTGTAATGATATTGAGATATGAAAACATGCTGCCATCCTCACCCCAAGTCCCAATCTTTGTGAGTCTCAGACCCCCCCCACGTGACCCCCCTACCCCTACCCCACCCCACTCCATCCCATCCTATCCACTGGTCGTCATTGTTTTGATATGCCTTTTTTAATTTTATACTTTTTGTTGATCAAAGCACTTTATGTACTGTATTTTCACTGGTTCTGTCTTGAGCTGTGCTGTGCCAGGCCTGCTGGTAAAGGCGTTCGGTTGGTTTCCTCTCCATCTCTCCCATAAAGCCCCTGCCAGTGTATATGGGGAAACGACAAACACAATTGCGTGCTGTATTTCTAAGAACATTAAAGTTATTGATATGACGGTAATGTTTTGTTTTTCTTACGCAAGTCTACACCAAACCAAACGTCAGTGTATATCTATCCATTAATACAAGGATGGTTGTTTGTGTGTGTGTGTGTGTCTGTCTGTCTGTCTGTCTGTCTGTCTGTTTGTGTGTTCCACGCCTAACTCTGCAACCGTTTGTCCGACTGACCTAAAATTTGGCATGCATGCATCTGGCTAATGACACAAATGAGTACAGTGCCAAGTTCGATGTTTGGACGAAGATTAGTAAAGATATTGTTAAATGAGCTCAGTAGCCTCCTGCTGCTGTAACTACGTAGCCACTCCCCCTCTCACTCCCGGCGCAGTGCTTTCCGTGGATAAAAAAGCCTTTGCTACACGGGCAGTTCACTAGTAGGGAAGGGCTATGGTCTGGCCCGGCCCACCTGGCATATACTGTATCTAAACAACTCCTGATGACCCACCCTCTCTCCTACCTCCTGATCGCTTTCTGTCCCTTCAACAAAAAAACGCTCCAGCATAACACATGAATATAAAGCCATCACAAGAGCCTGCTTCCATTCCATTCAATTTCAATTCAAATACAATTCAATTGCCTTACAGCGCTGCCCTACAGACTGCTCAAAGAGCACTCATGATGAATAACCGGTGAGACAAGGAAAAGGAATTCTTTTTAGGAGGAAATATTGAACAGATCCACACCTCATGGAAATATTGAACAGATCCACACCTCACCACAACCCAACTGCCAGGGGCCCATACCTGACCCGTACAGTCAGTAGGTTAATTATGAAATAATTTCCGTGGCTGTTGCCAGGTTAGTGAATACTGCACTGGGAGAGCGAGTAATGTTTTCTATGTTGAATCCTCCAGCGTAAGAAATGTGCCAATTGGCCATTATTGGTGTACAGCACATTGTAATGCAAACTTTTCCACACTATTACATCCACATTTGTTGCTTTTCTGGCCAAACGGCACTCTAGTTGAGGACCGGGAAACGGAAACAAAGCCCACCAAACAACACAGTGCTTGGGAAGGAAATTCAGAACAAAAATTGTGCATGTTTATTGTTGGGTATATTTTTAAACTTTTTATTTATTGACCTACTTGGGCAAAGGACAGGTCAGTCACACAAGTTAACAATGAAACTCACACACTCACGTGCAAAGTAACCTTTACGCCAACTATCATGTAGGCTAGGCCAGCAACATAAGTCCTTCATTTTCATCTGGTTGTTGGGTGGGTCCCCTTTGTGTGGCGGTAAGCTCCCTGTAGTCTATGCCAGGTATTCTTTGGCCTTGTTTTCTTTTCGCTTCAGCAGCATAGAATAATAGATGTAGATCTACATCTTTAATCGTCCCAAAGGGAAATTGTTAATTGTCAATTGAAACAATTGTCATTGTTTCAGCAGCCTTAAAAGTCTATAGAGCTCCAAACGTGACTTGAGGAAAAGGGGTAAAAATTTCAGGGGTGGGCATGACACTTCAAGGTGCCAGAAATGTAGGCTCCTTTAGGGGCTCCAAAAAAAGGCCATACTGTACATGGCAGACGTACAGGTAAACAAGTAACAAATTTTCAAAACAAACAAGTAAAAACATAGGTATTTAGGGGTACATGTTGACAGTGATCTTAGATGACCAAAGTCTGCACAGAATTCATCACTTAATTCATCGCTTAAGACCCATAATGTTTGGAGCCTTTTAATAAAATAACAATTGTCAGTCCTGTTATGGCATCACCAGCTGGTTTGGTAATCTAATTGTTAAAACTAGTCAGCATTAGCCAGATTATGGGAATAATGCCACCCTTAATCCACAGGATTTTTTTTTGAGCAGGCAACATTCAGATATAGGCAAATGCTAGTTTCCCTCCCTGTGTAGACACAATTGAGCCTCCTTTAAATAGTCAGAAATTAATGTAATGGCCTGAAAGGAATGTATATCTTTTTACTAGTGTTTAGAGTGAATACAATGAATATATCTGCGACCAAACGGTAGAATGAAGAACTGGTTTAGGGAGTGGTCAGGACTGCTTACTATGACATAGGCAAGGCATACGGAGGAGTAAAATGGGCTGAATGATGCTTTTGTAGAGAAGCTGCAGGAGGTGGGTGCAAAGGACAGTGATCTCAGTAGTTTACATATGATGCACATTTCTTTTTTCTTTCTTTAAAAAAAAAAAAAAACCTACTGTGATCTTTGGGGTCAATGTCTTTCACTTTCACTTTTTTTCTCTTGGCCTCATATTTCATGACTTTTTCTCATTTGATGGAGACAGTAGACAAAGCATGAAATTTGTGCAATAGTAGCCTATATTTTTAATGTCGTGTACACAAAATGTATACATGAATGGTCCTTTGGGGTCAATTTGACCCTAGATTGATTTAGCTACGTAGCTAACTGAGTTGACTTAAGCTAATGCTACCAATGTTGTAACAATGGTCCCACACCCCATCAGATACTGCCGGCTGTATTCAAGACATAAAAACAATATTTGAGCTTTGAAACTGTCTTTGTTTATTGGCAACTTTTTTTCATCAGAATCAAACGGGTCCCTGGTTCCATGGCATGGCACCCTAGTCAACTGAGCCACGACGCCCCCGCATTTATTTGTTTCAGTGACATGATAATTGAAGTTTTCACATTTTGTCTATATAAGTCCAAGATATTTGAAACTAGGCCTACTGACCTCTTGTTCAACTTGTTGGCCATTAATGGCAATGTGATATAAGTATAGGGGATGATTTTGATGTGTATATCCAGGAATTTCTTTTCCGACAAAATGTAAATATGACAACAGAATCCAAAAAAATAGGCTGCCTTTAGTTTGGTCTTCAGTTAAATAATCTATTGCAGTGTTGAAGAGGATAGGCTACATCATATATCCTTGTCCTGACTTCAGCCTGTTAGCAATCTTTAAGTTGTTATCAACTCTGTTGGCTGTTGAGAATTTCAATTTTTAAATAAAGTAACCTTCAGCTGCCAATTCTTAACTTAAGTTTATAGCTCACCAATCAAGCTGAGGCACGCATAGTATTTTCGTAATCTACATAATCAATATGTTGATTTTGGTTGTTACAATCACAATCTTTAAATTCTTTTCATTTATTAATTTTTTAAACATTGTAATTATGTTGGAATTAGTACACTTTGCAAGTACAGAAGAGTCAGCAGAACTATCAGAATTAGTCACTTTCAGACAAGATAGTAGAAGAGCTGTAGGAGAGACAATATGAGAAATGCTAATGGTCTAATCTGATTCAATGAACTTTGCTAAGCTACAGCTAAAAGTCCTCAGAAAGACTCAGAGAACGGCTGGATGGCCTGGACAAAGATACGACTCAACTGTTTAACTCAAGGGGAGTTGGAAAATGAGCATATTTCCCAAAATGGTGGTGTATCACTTTCAATCTGAGGTACATTTTTCATATTATTTTTTAATACATCCTCTTTTATCCATCACACTTTAAGATCAATAGAATTATGGTTGGAAGTAAAGAAAAAAATGTATCTGGGCATTTTGATGTCATGATTATTATGTTGTAAGCAAAGATCATGGAATACTGGGCAAGATATGGCATCATCATGGAATGTGTTAGTATTCCATGATCTTTGATAATAAATTTCAGTGGGAGCAACCAGAGTTCTTCGAGCTGTTCCAAGAGTGGATGGAGTGGCTGATGTGAGACGTTTTGAATGCGGGAATTTTTGCCACCTCCTTTTGGACTCTAATGCCCGATGACTCAGGATTCATCAGGTGACACACCAGGCATCATGGAATAGTGAGCTCCACTTCAACCCTTTCTGCTTTAAGTTTCGACCTCATCACTGTGACAGTACGATCCTACACTATGATCCTTTATCCCCAGGGGTGAAAGTATTTCCAAATTCTATGGTTAAGTTAGCCTGGGAGTTCCCATGCTCCTTTGCAGCTTATTTCATTGCACTCTGCAGAGCATGGTTAAGTAGCAATACTTGAAAATGTTAGTTGGGTCAGTTGCGCAGGTCATCATACAGTCAAAAAAAATTAACCTGCAATTTACACGCTCTCTCTCTCTCTCTCTCTCACTCACTCTCACACACACACACACACACACACACACACACACACACACATTGTGGCAAGGCAATGTGTTGATCCCAGACTCTACAGCAGGGGTTCTTAAAGTTTTGATAGGTGAGGCCAATTTTTACACCACTCAATGGAGAGCCATTCTTTCAAAGCAAAGTACATTTTTAACAGTTTTACAGACATTATCCGGGTAGATCCATAAATGTTTCCGCACTTTAGAGAACCATGCTCTACTTATGGTCCGCCCACGTCAAGTCATATCGAAACCGAAAGTATTTAGAAAGACAAGACGAGACTGCCCATATCATGATCAGTCTGCCGCCCGAAGAGCTTTTAAGAGGTAGGTCGTGTTCTTACAGTCTTTGAAAAACAATTTTATGCTTGTTGAGTGACAGATGTCGGAATGATTATCGGACAGATTTCCATGGTGCGTCGAATTAGACGAGTTTAGCCAGTCCTGAGAGTGTGGAAATAGTAGCTTACTGTTTTTTGCGACACATACGTTAAAATATTTCCGGCGAGAATGCCTATTTTGGCCTAAGGACTTTGGCTATATTCCTTTGAGATAGTATGCCAAACGGCAGTTAGGCTTTTGGTTACAATGCTGATGTTGTTTCGCGAGTGTAGACTCTGCACCAGAGCGGTAGAAAAAAATGTCTCTCTCTGCTCTGCACCTATAACTACACACCGACATGGAGTCGCCTGTGGCTGCAACTCGGACGTAGCCTAGGCCTATCCGATGTAGGTTGACTGGAATTAGTAAATAACATAGCTACTTAAGCACATGATCAATCTACAGCACTGATGTCTTATTTATTTAATCCTAACAAGCCAAGCAAAATTCAAATGCACGACCTGGTTTTGACGTGGTTCATTTTTCGTTTTGTTAGGCATAGCCTTTAATTTCCCTAGTCAGGTCTATTTTTGCATAGATTTCTCAACTACAGAAGCTAATAATAATAAAATAATTTCTATTCCTATCTGAATGTTTGTTTGTTTGTATATTAGCCTACAAATCTTTTTTTTCCCCCTCTACTCTTTAAACAAGTAAGCCGACGAGTTTGAAGTCTTTTTGCCCTTTGGCCCAGAATTTTATTGGTTATTGCAGCCTATGGGTGAAATAGTAATCTTGATCTGTTTGGTTGTCAGCATCCTTGTAAGCTACATTGTATATTATGTGTGTGTGTTTTTCCACTTTCACTTTTGTTGGTGGAGGGACAAGGGGATTTCAGAGAAACCGATCACTTTTCAGAAAGAGCAGGACTGTTTTCGTTGCTTTCACATTGTAGACCAAAAAGGTTTTGATGCTTATCTGTAATTTTTTGAAAGTACAAAAAAGAATTACTGTCATGTATTACACTACTTAATGTATAAGTTAGTTAGATAAAGTTTAATTTTTGCCTATTTTCTTTTTGTTTGTTTTATTGTTGTGTATAGGTAAATTGTGCTTTATAGATAAATTCACATAGCCATGTGAGGCTAGGCCTACTTATTTTCAACAATAAGCATAACTACATTTTAAAATAGTAATACTTTATTGTATTCCAAATGTTTTTGTTTCTGTCTGGGGATGTGGTCTGTAGCCAGTGAACAGACGTAAACATAAACAATTGCTTCCACATATTATGCCTTATCTTAGTAAGCTGTCATTCCACATAGGTTGCTGTAGTTTTGTACTTTGTACAACTTTCATCAAATTAAGGACAACATTTTACAATGCTCAAAGGTAGTTTATTGCAACCTACAGGTCCAGTGTGTGAGCCGTGGTGCAATGCAGTCGGAGTAACTGTCAGAGTAACAAAAACAGACAAAAGTCTAAAGTCTGCCTATTAAGCCTAAGGTTGTTCATGACTAGAGTGTAATTTTAGTATGTGAGTTAGATTGACTTTAACTACTGTTATGTTAATTGTCTCTTATGAATTGGAAATTAGGATAGTACATGTATCTGGCAAATTTGAAAGCAGTCTCACCTTATGTTCACACTGCATCCGTCCATTGACGGACGACAGGGGAGGGGTCTGACGGAGGGGGGAGTCAATTATCTCAATCCCGATTGGTTTGACGGATCCGTCGCCAGCTAAAAAGTTGAACATTTTTCAACTTTTTGACAGACGCAACAGAGCTGTTTTGACGGACGGACCCACAATGCATTTTGCAAAAGCTCCATTCAAAGTCAATGAGATCCGTCAACGGACGGATGCAGTGTGAAAGCCCTGTCAGTGATCTGCAACTGCCAATTACTTTAGATCAAGGATCTCCATCCTTTTTTCCTCTGGGAGTTACTTTGACCAAAATCAGTGTGGCTGAGAGCTACTCAACTATTTTACTTTGTTATCACTGACAGGCATGGAGAAGAAATGTTAACATCCATTAGTATTGACCCACTCAGTGCAAACTAACAGTGCAAACTAACATCTGAGGTGTCTACTTTAAATTTGTTTCTACTGTAAATTTGTAGCCCCTCATTTTGTGTTGTTATAGCCATATTTGGTGCACTCTATCAACAGAAATTCTCTGTTTGAATCTGCTTTCATATAGATTTTAACAGATTTGGTGACTATGTTATGAAATTTATTTACATTTTCGTTTGACCTTGTGGAGAGCTACTCAGAAGCAGGTGGCAAGCTACTGGTAGTTCCTGAGCTACCTGTTGGAGACCCTTGTCTTAGATGCAATCAGTCATTGTAACAAATTACCAATTACTGCAGATGCAACCAATTACAGTAGATGCATGGTCAATGCTATCTGAACCATCTACAAAAACAGATCTGAATCTCTCACACTGATAATTTACGGCGCTCAGCCTTAGGTTTCGTGCCTGCGGCCGAACCACACCCGTGAGGATATCAGCAAACAACCCCACTCCCTCTCGTGTTGTATCCTATTGCTTGAACACAACAATAAAATACGTGTTCTCTTTTACTCATGGGATTTTTTCTCTGGTGATGCTGGTTTTTCCCTTAAAAATCCTCAAAAATGCTAGTTTCCCTCCTCAAAAATGCTAGTTTCCCTCCTCAAAAATGTTAGTTAAAATGCATAGCAACACAATTACTGAGATTATCACAGGCATTTACCAGAAATGTCAGAAAAACGTAAGAAAGAAAAAGTGACACTGTATGGCTATGCAACATTTTATCTCACTGCCCTTAACAAAAGTGAACTGTAGAACATGGGGAAGCATTGAGAAGTCCCATTGAACTAAATGAAGCATTCTGCAACATTATAAAGAGCCGTGTTGAATCAAATAGTCATACATTAGGCCTATATTTCAATAAAATTGCAATATCAGCAGCATCCATGAAGCAATTTGACATCTAGACTTCAATCAAGCTTTATCTGTTTTGCCAATACAGTATCAGTGTACAGTATCTATGTCTTGCTTGATACACTTGTTAATTCAACATGTTGTGTGTATCCTCAGGTTAATATGGCTTTGGCAATTAGGACTCTGGTTGTTTGCTTATGCACTGTAACTGTCACATGTAATGCAGGTGAGTGTCGAAGAAAGTTATGAGAGTCATAATACAAGTTGTTTAACATTGTATACCTTATTTCTCCCAGCATCTGACAATACAGCGACCTTGTGTATGTTTAATGTGTTTACACTGTGTTTCTGTTCTTTCCACCATTAGAATTTGTCAATGTTAAGACCGAGAGCAGCACTGGCTACGTTGGTCAGCCCTCAAAGCTGGTCTGTGTGGTGGAAGCACAGAAGGAAGTAGAAATACAAAAAGTCTTTTGGAAGAGAGGTGACATTGTATCGAAGAAAATGGACAATGGAGTTGTAGAACCAAAAGATGACCGATTGCAGTTTGCAGACACCAACTGGGTGAAAAGCAAAGATAAAGATGTATCCTTGCTTATGAAGGACACAAAAATCTCAGATGAGGGGACCTATGAATGCCTCGTGGTGACGGATAGAGGAATTGCCAACGGATATGCCAAACTGGTTGTTAAAGGTAGGTTTGGGGGGTTTTTTTGTACGCTTCAGTGCCTGGGAAAGTCTGTGTGTTCTTTGCGTATTTTATCTTCTTGGCATTCTCTGAATGTGATCAAATAAGAGGACTCTGTAGCTTCTGAAGATGAAACAGAAGTAAAGACTAAAACATAAGCTTTAAAATTGGACACTACATACATAAACTAGCATTAATTACAATATAGTAATGACACACAGGCAGCATGACATTGTTATGTTTATGAATTATTGCTTGTATGTACACTATACACAAATCTACCAAGTGTTGTTTGTTAAATGATTGTATGAATAAGGTGTGAATGCTTGGCTAGTGACGCATGAGACTACCGCGACTGTGGCCTGGCAGGAGGTCACATGGCATGAGGAAGGAACACTCTGGGTTCGGCCAAGAAGAATAGGCTACCTAGGAGGGCAGTCATGTGTTTAGGGTTGTGGCCGATATGAAAACAAAAACACAATAGGCCTACTAGTTTTGAGGCACAGCAACCGGAGTAATACAACTGTTCTGCCATCATCACAGTAGTATCAGTCATCAAAAGTGATGTGGGACCTGGGAATATTTAGGTCATTGCAAAAAAAAAATTAATGGGCATTTTTGGTGTACAGAATAGATGGTTGCGTGATCAGCAATTGTTGTTATATTCTTTTTTCACTTTTGAAAATAAAAGTCAGTCATTTACTACCATTCAGAACTCAAATGTCAAGAATTGAAAATGTCACTGATCTCACTGACCTCAGAGCCTAAGGCCCTCAGTTTGGAAGCATCAATAACTCATTGTCATTTCTCAAGGGAATTTTTCCAGGCTTTCTGTGATGCACTTTTGAAAAAGAAAGTTGTAATCTCACAAACTCTGTAGCAATTGTTGCTCTGTTTTTCCACAATAATACAGAATGTATTTTTTGTTTCATCTACAGGGAAATACAGTGAGCCAGACATGACCTTGAATCTTAGACCAAACCAGAACATAGTGGAATTGACCTGCGTTACATCTGGCGGCTACCCCAAAGGTGCTATCCATTGGTTTGATGGGATGGGTACAAACTGGACCAGAAGTGCCAATACTGAGGACATTCAGATGGAGGACAAAAGCTTCAAACTACAGAGCATATTTATCTCATCGGACATCTCACTTGCCCCTTACACATGTGTGGTGTTCAACAGTGAATGGAAGGAGGAGGGCAGGGTGGGAAAAAATCTCACTGGTGTCGCTGGTGAGTGATTCTCAAGGTTCATGAGTCATGAGTCATGATTCAAGAGTCATGATTCTCAAGGTTTTGTCTAGAGATCTAGAAGGTTGAGAAACCAAGAGAGGGTTCAGATAGCCAAATATTACTGTGTGCATTTGACCTAACCCTAAGATATCAAGAAGTCCATAAACTGTAAGACTTTGTCCTTCAGATGTTATGTTATAAAATCTCAGAGGAACTTTCATAAGAACTTGCTGTCAGCTGTTCAGTGACAAAGGTCCTTATGCACATTCTCGTAAAAATATCTACAGTGACAAATGACATTACATTTTTTTTGTTGTGTTTTAAAATGTTTATTTTTATGTTTTGTGTTTCTATAGGCTCCCAACACGGGAAAGACTCAAGCACAAGTGAACAGACCAAAAACATAGCAGCCGCTGTGGTGGTCATTGGATCCCTTATTTGCGGTCTGTTAATAGCGCTGCTTATTTTCAGACGACGCTCTCGACGTGAGTACATCTCAGCTGTCACATACAACTCATATTACTCAAACATTACACAAAAACTCAAAAATTACACTACTCAACAAAAGATACTCTTCGAAAAAAAATTCTGTTTCAAACTAAATTGCAAATATGACCCGTTCGTCAGTGTTAAGGAAGTAAACTTGAATAGTATAAATCTGTCATGGACACCTTGATGAGATGTCATTCTCAGTGAAATTACAGGTGCCCAATCCTGTATGTCTTTCAAGTATGACAAGTCTGATGCAATACAAAGTCTCATATCAGAAACTGCTGTGTTTATCTTGGCAATATCTGATCTTGGCACTGCCTTAAGGGGAAGTACACCACAAAGCTATGCAAGGTGCTGTATAGGTAGTCCGTGACTTACTGGAAACCAAGAATGGAGGCTTTAGTTAACACTAAACACACCGCCACAGAGGAACGTGAATAACCTGTTTGTCACAGAATGTGTCAACAACTCAAGATTTATTTCTTTGTTGATGATAGAATACCTTTCAGCATTGTCATATTTTCTACATTTGTAATCAACAGGTGCCAATCGAAGGCCCTCCACCCAGCCAATGCTGAGTATGTGTCTTTTAGGTCCTGTTCTGTCATGGGGTTTTTCGCTTCTTTGGTCTGAACTATACTTACTCTTCCTATTCCTAAAAATGGTTGTTCATTAACTTCTGCTTAACTAAAGCCCCTTTAGAAGGACCAGAGTAGCAAGCTTTCGCACATTCCAGTTTTTTTCCTGCTGCATATCTGAACCTTTTGGGTCTGGCTTTGAGCCAGGTGGGGAAGGCCACAGCTTGGGAACAGAAGTCTGTCATGTTTAGAGATGAGGAACAATGAAGGGGGAAAGTACAGACATCCTCCTTTCGGTTTTTACATGTCCCATGTTGTGGTGGCTGGAGACATTTAATAGCGTGGACCTAAAGTCGTGGCTGGTCATATGAGAGAACATGTCTCTAGAGAACTAAACCTTTCCACTTTTCCACTTTCACTTCCAAAACTGACCCATCGTTCTTTTGTTTCGCTGACCGGACGCTCTGCAGATGGAATGGTGCCAAGAGTGTGATAAGCATCATGATTAAAACAGCCATGTTCTTTTTGTCCTTTCAGATTCTAGCCATGACTGTCCAGGAGAAGAAGAAGAAGTTGAGAATACTAGTAAGTAGTAATAGCACTGTACAAAGCAAATGAAATGCAAATTATCAGTGCACCTACGAATACAAAATATTATTGTCCACGAATGGAAATTTGTTTTCAGTTTCACCATCACATTTGCATTGAAATTTGTGAATGTTTGTTTATTTTTGTTTCCTCCTTTTTACCCTTTCTACCTTACTTACTGTAAGGTGGTTGATAAATGAAACTTGAATTAATTCATATCTTCCGCCATGTCCTGTGATCTTATTTTTTTTTCAGTTGTGTCTGATGGTACCCACAATACCCTCACACAGCTTCAGTTGGTCATGATTGCAGTGATCATAATGTGTGTTTAAACTGCTCACACTCTCAGTCAGATGGCTAGAAAATTCCTGACATGCCAGCAGTTTATCCACATGCAATGTGACCTGGATGGGAATTCAGTTGTAATGTTTGTGGGTTCTCCCTATTAGGGCTGAAATTAGGTCAAGATAACACAGTCTGTCCTCTCCTCTAATCATCGTCATAAATTAATAATTGTCATGGTGGATTCACACACACTTTGATCATCATCTCAAGTTGTCGCTTCTGTATTTCTTGTTTTGTTCCAGATCTCAACCCTCCGCCCCCATATGAAGAGGTAAAGGATCAAGTTTAATGCTAGTCGCTGTGCGATTTGACTTAAACACAGTTAAGAGACTAAAATGGCAGCTCTGATATTCCACACAAGAGCACAGAAGCCAAACATTGGGAAATCAGCTTTGCATCCATCACGTTTCCTTAACAGGGGTAAGGAATGGACACTGCCATTTGATTCTTCTGCACCATGTAGCTGCCATGCGCTTCTTGTAGTGCTTCTGGGTCTGTAGATTTTTGTGTACAGTATGTAGACACCTCACAAAGCCAATATCACTTAAGATGGATGTGCTGTGTGTGTGTCAAGCTTAATGTTCCCTAGACTACTATCTTGTTCTCGTGAAGGAGTCAATGGCATGGCACAAGTTACACTGAGCACCATCTACAAGGAGCCAGACACATTTTTGAGGGCAATGCCTGAAGGTAGTAATGATGGTCAGATGGTCCGAAGGTGAATTCTGAACTTGACACCCTTCCAAACGCGATACTGATGACAATTTAGATGGTGTTTGTTAGCTTCATTAGCTTGCTAACTAGCCAACCTCATTGATCACCACAGTAAATGTAGCTAACTTTAGCTTGCTTAACTGAGCTAATCAGACTTGTGATCAGAAAGTTGCTTATACTTGACATTGACAGGAGCAGGAGACGGCTCATGACATTTCTGTTAGTGTAAACTGCAATAAACAAATGATGGAAAAATTATTTTAGTCTAAACACAAGTAGACAAACAGGTCATGAGTAGACAAAACATCTACTATGGACTTTGTTCAATTTTACTTAGCGATTCTTATTGCTGCCAACTAACTGTAATAGGCAAATATGCCTACATGCCCATGGAAGCATAGCCCAGGGAATACATAGTTTACAGTATGTGTCCCTAAACCAGACTACTACTTTGAGAAGCTTTGTAAAGGCCCAGCTATCGTGCATTGTGCTCCCGATTGTGTAACATAATGTGAGACAGACCATCTGGAGGAATCAGCAGCTGAATTGACATTCTGAGAATTGTATGGGTAATGGGAGATCTCTGGATATTCCCGAGAAACAGCCCCCTCAGACAGATGGCTGGATTGCATCAGAAGGCCCCCTGAACGGAATCTATTTCCTGTTGTGTATTGCCAGCGCTAAGTAGTTCGTTTTACACTTTGTTGCACTACAATTTTGTGGCTTTTTTTCTGATATCAATGCTGTATTTTTGCTTTTTGTAAAAGTTATAAGCCTGCTGTACATAAAACGGCATCTATTGTTTGTTTTTTTTCACCTCTGTGTAATGAGCCACTGATTTTTTTCTAACAAATTTCTTAAAAAATGTCTTTTAAAAAATCTGAAAATCTAAAATAAACTTAAATACATTTTAAATTAATTCTTTTGTGATATCTCTTGACATGCTGTACTGTACTGAATGTGAGCAGATGTTCTGAAGCTCTGTCAACCGTAGAACCGAATTGAGGGTAGTGGGAACTCAGAACCATAGCATGCAGTGCAGTATTGAAGCCCTGGTGGCATTTGGTTACCTCAAGAGAAATGTTTTGAAAGGCAGGTAAATTAAATGTTATAAAATGACTAAATGTTAAAAAAAGTGTTTTAGACATGCAAGCAACATTTTATGCTCTTTTAGGTTAATCCACCATCTTCATGGT
Source organism: Sardinella longiceps (assembly GCA_027497455.2). Taxonomy (NCBI): domain Eukaryota; kingdom Metazoa; phylum Chordata; class Actinopteri; order Clupeiformes; family Clupeidae; genus Sardinella; species Sardinella longiceps. The sequence continues at coordinate 9,743,880 of JAODXP020000035.1, read as the reverse complement.
CCTTCTGATGGTTAAATGGCTCACTTAGCCTCTATTGGCTGCCACTGCCAATGCTTCATGAAGTTACAGACTTTGCAGTTTTTGACAGCAATTTGATGGCAGGCAAAACGGAAACTGAATAAAACTGAAATTGCCTTTACCTTGTTCAACATTTCAATACACTGAAAAAAGTGGCTCCTATTCTTTGTAAACAAATCCACATCTTGGTGAGAATGTATGATGCTACTAGTGTTTTTTTTTTTTTTTTGACAGACTTTAATGAACATTACTTGCGGCGCCTTAAAAAAATGATAAGAATAGTGATGCAATTGTGTCATGGAAAATTTTCTTGCAAAGGAATGATCAAGATTATCCTGTTAGATATTCCGATACTGGCACAATCTGTTTTTGGCTCAGCTGAATCTCGGTCTACCTGAGCCGTTCCACCTGCATGTCACTGCCCACATTTTCTGCCTCGTGTTTTTGAGCAACAACACGCCTCTATTGAGAACACTCACACAGAACTGACTTCAAAAACTTCCTGAATAGTTTTGGAATCTACAAGCTTGAAATGTGGAGCAACAGGTAAATGACCTATGGTTGTTTCCAGCTCAACACCACGACAGAGGACAGCAGTTGGACTAAAGATATCGTTGAAACGTGTGTGGGGATACTTTGTGATGACATACGATAGGAGTGTACATATCTAAATTTCAAAAGATGCTAGACTCCTGGGAACTTAAATTGAAAAAGGTAGTCCACATACTGAAAACTCCTTTAAATTTTTTATTATTTTTTTTAAATCACCAACTATTTTGGGCTTTCATCCCCGAAGAAAGGTGAAAGCCTGAAATGTAACAGTTGATTCAATATTTGTCTATCATCATCATACATGTAACATCTGCTCCCAATGACACTGGGCTTATTTGCTCGTGATTCCAAGCATGTGATGGGATGGAGGGAAATAAAAAAGATTATTTAATATCAGCAGTTGAGACCTTTGTACTGCCTCAATAAAGGCAAAGGCTATCAAGTGATTTCCGTAACTTGGCTGCAGATCTAAACGTGGAACAGAAACGGAAGTACTGTAGCTCGAGCAGAGGGGAGTGTGGGTAGGTGGGGAATTTTCATAGAACAGTCGTAGGCCTAAATGTCAAATACTATACGTCATCAGTCATAAATGTCATATACTGTCATAAGCTGTCGTATATGTTATAAGAACCTTAGTTGTCAGTGTAGTTTTTCAACTACAGTAATTCTGTGTTGCTGCAGTAAATTGTAGTGTCAGTACTTCCCCTTCACATGACCCAACATGCCCTAAGGCACATACCCCACCTCTAGTGCTGTCAGCAGCAACACTTGTAATCTCACATGTGCCTAGTGTAAGTGAGAAAAGACAAAAAGTTGGGACATGTCAAAATTATGTAAATAGATTATTGATTCTGAAACAAGGTGTTGTGATACCCAGATATTTTAGAATAGCATGAGAAAGACCAGTTACAAGTCTAAAAAAAGACCAAGTTCTTCCCGTGTCATATTTCACTTGTATCGCCATGAGCATAACAAGGTGTCCTGTCAACGACACTGTTAAAGATCTAAAGTCTCGTCTCCGGCACCCCCCATGGCTTAGCTGTTGAGCACAGTATAACTTTTTTTCTCAGTCGTTTAACATGATGGGATATGACAACACATCAATGTGCTACCGTCTCAAAGGAGGAAAAGGTCATGAAAAAGTTGCCAGTAAATCAAGACTATAGGAAACCCACCGACAGCCCCAAGAGATGGGGGGATTGGATGTCACATAATACTGTTATGTAACTCATGGCTTCAGGCCTAGCAGAGAAATATAGGAAAGAGAAGTGAGTTGAAATCTGATACGTTTTTGCTTCATAAAAGCAGAAGTCCCATGTACAACACAGCCTGGCCCTATACTGTAGTTTTCTGGTTTGGCAGGCTGCAGGATGAGAGTCACGTCATGGCAGCTGCATACCAAAATAATTTTAGTAATTATCATCAGCAACCTCAAATATTCAATTTTTTTTTTTTTTTCACACGTGTTTTTCTTCACACGTGTTACACGTTTTATTTTCTGCACTGTTCTGAACTTTTAAACTGTGGGCTAAATGTAAGATGCTTGTTAGTATTATGGACATTCCCAACATTTTAGGACAAAATAAGTGTTTTTAAATTACTAGCGAGAAAGTTACCAGTAAAAAAAAAAAAAAGAAAATTACAATGGCATCATTAAAGTTATATACCGACGTAAAATGTTCCATTCCGGTCGGGATGCCACAGACAGTGTGTTGTATTTGGAGCTCAGTAATGTTGGTGGTTGCTGTCTTGGAAAGCAGACTGCCATGAAAACTGGGGGAACCCTCACACAAACTCCAGCAAACATGTCCAAAGCTGCCTTGGGCCCACAGGAAGCACTAAGTTTGGAGAGGAATGAGGAAAGAGTTGTTTGAAAATGTGCCAAATCAAATCAATACTAGGCCTAAGTAAACCAGTCTATTGAGCTGAAGCAGCCACTGGGTATCAAATCCTGTTATGTAACTCTGGGCTCAGACCTGAGAAAGAAAGAAAGAGAAGTGTGGGTTTAGCACCAGGAACTAGTTTCAAGCAAGCGAACATGATACTGGCATTATGTTCCAAGCAGACTTTTTGTTTGTTTGTTTGTTTGGTTTTTTTTACACCCGTAATCATATGCATGTGGCAAATAAACTTCCTAGACTGTGACCAGTCCAAAAATATGTTACTCATGACTTTCATTTTGTGTAACAAATTTGTTGTGTCTCACTTTAGAGTGTCAGTATGCCCTTTGTGCCACTTGTGCAAAGCAACCCATACACTCTAAATGTAGAATTCTAGAATGCTGTATTGTGAGGAAACATTTTTGTTAGAAACAAAGTTCACCATGCAGTCCTACATACAATTTGGGTGTCATCAGAGAGGATTCGGTCATTATCTTTGGTGTCATAGTTCAAAATAGCAGCCTTTGGGCTTTTCTCAACCTAAAAACACTTTTAGCTTCTTTCTCATTCCTTAATGGGGATAAAAATGAAGACATTGCCTTTCCTAAAGGTATGTGAGAGGTAACTTAAGCTAACAAACAAGAATTTTGTGCATACTGTAGGTCTTCATATTCGTTCATACCTATGTGCATTTACAGCAGCAAACAAAATTTTGCTACTTTATGCACATAGGGGAGCCAAACTTTGGTAAAAGAAGAAGAAGAAAAAAAACATTGGTAGACAAAACTTGGGATATTTCTTGATGTTTTACTGCAATTCATTGCTCCTGGGCGATCCAAATCATAATCCACTTTGTCCTCACTTTGTCCATTTTCATTTATGTCACCCATGAAGTTCCCAGGACCTTTGGGGTTAAAACAGCCCCCCAAAAATATCTCCATTCATAAACATAGGACCCCATCATCTCTGTTGCCAATAACAGAGGATGTTTAAACCTGGATGTTTTATCAGTGACATCCATGTTTTTTTCTGTATGCTAACTTCTTAAAAACACTAACAGCAAATAATTGCTGATCATCCCCATCTCAACTTGCACACAATGTTACTGCCAACAAAAGTAGACACACACCGTGACCATATGACAACGTACAACAGAAATGGTGCCATATGACAAATGATGTGTGGGAAAATTTAGAATTTTGGCATGGATAACAATATTGTGAGACTCAGTATAAGAGTTGGAGCAAGATGTACATTGCAGTAAAAAACAAACAAACAACAACAACAAACCACACTGATACAAAACAAAACAAAAAAAATGCATACACGACACCAAAAAAACATCTCACCACTGCACATCACATCACCCCCTCCTCTTGCCACACAGCATTAATAGACTTGTTTCACACCTGAACATTCCGAGGTTCCATGGTTGTAAACTGAACATTCTACCATTGAAATGCATTGGATTTAAGCCTCTTTCTGACTTGAAAAAAATGGGTAATAACATTTAAAACATGTCTAAATTTACTTTCCTTCAAATAATACACATTTGAAGCACAAAAATTTGGAGGTCCCGAGTAGATAAAAGTGGTTTACATTTATGTGCATGAAGCTTCAAACTATTCGGGACCTCCCAATTTTGTGCTTCAAATGTGTATTATTTGAAGGAAAGTAAATTCAAACATGTTTGAAATCTTATTACCCATTTTTTCGGGTCAGAAAGAGGCATAAATCCAATGCATTTCAATGATAGACTGTTCAGTTTACTACCATGGAATGTCGGAATGTTCAGGTGTGAAACAAGTCTATACACCAAATTAATCAACTTTTGTCATGGATCCTCATCTTTGACACATGTCAGGAAATGTACTCACATTTCACATTTTGACTCTGAGACTCTTACTTTGGCAAGAACTATTCATTAGAGGCTGTGCTTGTCATGACTTCAAGCCAGTCTTTGTGACAAGGTCTGCACTCGAATGATCCTGGCTGCATTGAGAAGGTCTGCCAGTTCCAGCCCCGTTTCTTCCTTTGTAACTCTAGCTGTTAGCTCAGTGTTATCACCCAGCAGGCAAAAGCGGAGTGAGCTTGGCAAAGGTTGCTCCAACCTCTCCTCCATAGTCCCAATTAATTGAGGCCAAATAAGAAGAAGCCAGTGTGCACTCCTGCTTGCAACGCCCCACGACAAGATGTATAAAAGTGCCCAAAGAGCCCCATGAATTTAAATTAAACCCAGCATTTAAGTCTAACAGGGACCCAGGAGTGTCTTATTACTTTTCAATATAAAAATCCCTGATTGGGCAACCGATGTTATAGACAATGGCCTCCAAAACTCTGTCCATCAGTATATCTATGCCAATATTATTTTTTTTTAATCATCAGATTCTCACTTTTAACAAAATAGCAGCATTAGTATCAATGTGTAGGAAATTGATGGTCAGGCCATGTTCGGAATCTTTGAATAGTTTAGCAGTATTTTTTTTCCAGTTTGTTCTGCATTAGATATTTCCTTCCGCAAATATATCTTTAATGGTGTCCATTTCCTCTATCATGTTTTTCAAGAAAGTTTGCTTCCTTGTTTCCCTGGATAATATCACAAAAATGTAATTTGCAAGAACAATTAATTTTGTGTATCTGTCTCCTGACACCACAAGGCTTGATTCTAGATCTGTGACATGTTATTTATTTGATTAGACTGAACCAGGAAGTCATGGAAAACAACTTGGAAAGCAAGAGCGGAAAACACTTTAGATTACTGCCCGTGAAGTACTGGGTAAGAACTAGGCCTAGGTGTGAACAGTGATAACAGGAAATATTAAAGGGGAGGTTCGGTTGTGTTAAAAACTGAACCTCCCGTTTAAGGGATAAATAAGTAGGGTAAGTAAATACTGTATGTTTGCTAGAGAGTAAAAATGACATGGAAGTAGTTTGAGTTCTGTCGCGACCGGGCGCATCAGAAATAATGGGAATATCACATCTGAAACTGAATTAAAAATGTACCTAATGTATCTAACCCGAGGGCTCTTCATGATTCACCAGAAATGCCTGACATGCAATTAACCAATAGGCAAGGTTGCAAATGTGCCTGGAGTCAAATGAATGCCTGTATTGTGGGAAGATGTTGGAACGAATTAACCCAATAACTTTCATGTAATTCGTGTTACTCAAAAATGTATTCCCTGATACTTTTTGTTCTTACTCCTTACCCAGTACTTCACGTGCTGTAATCTAAAGCATTACTTCAAAGCTCATCTCATTCATCATCTCCTGCAGGGAGCTATAGACTCCTCATTGCCCCAAGGCACAGGTATGTTTGGTGCACACAGGTCATAGGTCATGCCTATAAGGTACTGTAAGTGTTACATCCTGAAACAGCAGTCAGGGCCGTTGCAACAGGACAGGCAAACCAGGCAATTGCCTAGGGCCCCAGGCTGAAAGTGGCTCCCAAGATTGACAGTTTAATTATAATAGTATGGTGTTTGTCAACAAAATGTGAGTTAGACAGGCTGGAGTTAGTCAACTTTAAGCTCAACACAAATAATCATATTAGTAAAAGATGCTTGAAAATGATAATTTAGTTCATGTATGTGTTATTGGGGAGGGGGGGGGTTTATATCTTAAAAAGGACCTATATAGATCATAGGTCATGCCTATAAAACGGCACAGTGGAGGCCCACAAAGTGTATCGCTTAAAGGCTCGCTGCTTACAGATCCCTTCCAGAACATTCCCGTGCATGTAGGTCACAGGAAGATGAAGTTCGTCATGAAAGAGTCACTCTAAGCTTGCACTTCCCCTTCTGGTTTCCCCCTGAGGATCACAATACACAGATGTCAAACACAGTCAAAAAAGCTTCTATCAAACAGGCTATCACAAATCTTTGAAGGTTTCTTTATCTTGAAAGATTTTAATCTTCATCAGCCCATGCAAGAACTTTTTTTTTCTTTCTTTCTTATTACTAAACACTTCCATCTACTGGCTGTTGCTTGGCATTTGTTTATCGTTCATCTATCCACATTGCATTTTGATTTTTCACCCCTGGTCCTTCCCTTCTTAAAAAAACAGACGTTAAAATGTTAAAATGCTTCCAGCAGTACAAAAGCAATTCAAGTCACAAGTAACTTTGGATAGAAGCATTTGTCAAGTATAAATAAACATAAGCAGTAACAGCTAAGTAAATGTTGATGGTAAATGTTGCAATCGCAATAGATTTCACAAACAGTTCCATGCAAGTTTGGGCCGCCTGTGTTAGTCCAATGCATACTGGTGACTAATAAGGCTTTCATATTGGAGGTCTCTGAGGTTGCCTATCATGGGCATTTGGCCAACTGAAAAAGTTCCACTAGTTAGCCAGTCATGTCCAACATGCCCAAACAAGCATTTTTTTCTCCTGTCTAAAATGTAGATTATCAACAGAGCCTGTGTCATGTTTCATCGGTGAAATGGTGCTTGCCCTACTTGCCTTGCTCCATAAGGCATCTGGCATCAGGGTGATCTTTGAAGAAAAGATGGATCTCACTGTCTGCAAATGTTACACAACATCACCAAGGGTCCTTCTCACCCTGCACACCACCTCTCTGAACTCCAGCCATCAGGCAAGAGATACAGAAGCTTAAAGGAATATTCCACCTTTTTATGAAATTAGGTTATTCACAGTCTTACCTATATGGGTATGTGGGTAAAAGCATTTTGGTCTCAGTGCATGTTCTTTCCTAGTCTGGCAACTCCAATTTTAGATTTAGCTTAGCATAGGCACTGGAATGTAATGTTGCCAAAGAGTTGCTATCTGGCTACTATACATTCCAGCACCTATGCTAAACTTAAAACTAAGAAAAAAAGTAGAATTGGAGTTGCCAGACTAGCAAAAAGCATGCACTGAGACCAAAATGATTTTACCCACATATGTAACTCCAGGTTAGGGGGTGAATAATCCATTTCCATAAAAAAGATGGAGTATTCCTTTAACATGGACTACACGTTCAGGAACAGTTTCTACCCTACTTCCATAACCACTCTGAACTGTCATGCATCCACTCAATAATAGACTTAAGTGTACACTGGCACTACTGTATGTGTGTGTTGTGTGATAAGTGAGGGTGGATATGAATGCTGGGCGAGTCAGTGAGTGGATGCAATAGTGGGTAAATGATGTACTGTCTCTCTATTTATTCTTTTTTTATTTTATTACGACAGAGTCTGTGCCATAATCTTGTTACATGTACAGTATGTGTAATGATAAATAAAGTATCGGACAGTATCTTATTATTTAGGCTTTCAGCCTATGGTGTTTCCTATGCTGCTTTTGATAATTAAACACACAGAAGGCGCTTTCATCATACTTTCTTCATGTAATTTTGTCTTAGCAACGATTCTCTCAACAGAAAACACTCCTGGCCAGGTGCCTAGAAATCTAGATGCCCCTATGCAGGGCCGTCGCAACAGGACAGGCAAACCAGGCAGTTGACTGGGGCCCCAGGCTGAATGGGGCCCCCAAGAATGACTGTTTAATCGTTTTAGTAGTTCAGTAGGTGGGGTTTTTCAATAAAATATGACAAGTTAGACAATTTCGAGTTCAACACAAATAATTATATTTATGGAAGTTGCTTGTTAGTTTGCTGTGTGCAGCAAATGTAACTCAGTCCTGGGCCTGTTCATGATGCTATGGCAGGGCTCTGTGACGTGAGCGACTGTTGAGGATGTCATAAATTAGTGAGGAAAGTTTTCATGCAGTGATGAGTAATTAAACAGGATGTGTCTGAAGGGCGTGCTCTCTTTTCAAGAACAAGGAGCATGTAGCAACTTAAGCCTGTCTGGTATACGCGTCAACTGTGAATTGAAGAGCCTGCACACTAAAAATCCTTTTTTGTTGTCTTTATTTTCCCATGGCAGGATAACGTTTCGACAGTTAAGTCTTCATCAGAGAGAATCTTCTTAGTGTGCAGGCTCTTCAATTCACAGTTAATCAGCCTTGCCTGGCACCTAGTTGGGATGTGCGCAATCTTTAACCATACCTGGTATAAGCTTCAAAGCATGTAAATGGATTTAGTAGCTGTGAATGTAAACTGTGGATGTTCCTAGTTACATATATTATATTTATATCTATTAAAATTATCAATTGATAATAATCTAAATGAATTGTATTATTGAATCATTATGCACTTTATATTAAGTTTTTTGTTCTTTTGGATTTGGGAGGTAAACACCCATGTGGTTTGCAGTATTCAAAGGATTCATGAAAGAGGATGCAGGACTGTGAGCATGATTATCAAGAGAGACCAAGTGTTTGGCTGTCGTCTCTCATGATGACAGTGAACTGAAGGTCTTTAGACAACATGCCTCCGCAGCTCTTTCTCATCCGTGAGTCACATTCACTTACACAGTCTCAGCCAAGGCCAAACTTTGTTTGCAGGCTGCATTCTAACAATGGCTGCCAAGGGACAATGCAAAACTAAGAGCTCCATTTTTCCATCAGCTTCAAGCAAAAGAGCAAGTGAAAGAGAAAGAAGTGATATTGAAAGAAATGCTAGACTTCCTAATGATTAACATGTCACACTAACTGAAGAGTGAATCCACTCTGGGATTCCCCCAAATTAGAAAGACCCCACAGGTCAGGTCCACACTAAAAAAGGTCTTGGACACTTGGGGGAAAAAGTAAGATTGAATTGTACTTGGAGATCGTAGCAGTCAGACACTACTAAAGCAACAGAAGGCAACTGTAATTCTTTTAATGATACCTTTTGTATGCTTTTTTTGTCCAAACAGTACCAGTCAGTGCACTCACTCATTTGCAAGACACATAACAATTTGAACTCAGTAAGATTAGTGGCTCTAGAGTAATGTGTGGAACAGACAGATGTCCCGTGCAAGATAGCCTCGGTAGATACTGTGTATTTTTAAACGTTTATTCTGTTGTGTGGAGTGCGCCAGTTGCAATGTCTAAGGACGTAGGCAATAGATAAAAGAAGCTTCTGGTAGTAATTATACCTTAAATAAATACCACATCGTGGAAAATATTCAGACTCCCTTGTTTATCCACAGTGATGATGGAAAAAGGACTGCAGTAGTACAGTACATCATAATGAATCTGAAACTACAACCACCAGTGCTGTTGGGCTTTTTGTTTTTCGTTTTGATATTGATACTTTTAATAATTTGCTTTAGCATAAGGCTAAATAGGCTTACTATAAGTTTTGCGCATCTGCCAGTGGATGTTTTTTTTATTAGGCCTATTATTATTATTATTAACAGGAAGTAGACGTTATCACATGATCACAATGGGCTTATCATTGCTCATCTATCCACAGTCAAACATGTGTTTTGCCTTTTGCCTTTTCTCCCCCTGGCATGTTCCTACCTTCTGAAAAGCCCTGAGTATAAATGCTAAAATGCCCCCAGTAATAATGCAAAGTTCTCTGGTTACTTTGAATAAAAGTGTCTGCCAAGGGCAAATAAACATAGACCACAGTTAAACAAATCTATCGCAATAGATTTACAAACTCTTATCTTAATCTTAATCAGCCCATGCAAGAACTTTTCTTTCTTTCTTTCTTATTACTAAACACTTCATCTACTGGCTGTTGCTTGGCATTTGTTTATCGTTCATCTATCCACATTGCATTTTGTTTTTCCCCTGGTCCTAGATTTCACAAACAGTTCCATGCCAGTTTGGGCCGCCTGTGTTAGTCCAATGCATACTGGTGACTAATAAGGCTTTCATATTGGAGGTCTCTGAGGTTGCCTATCATGGGCATTTGGCCAACTGAAAAAGTTCCACGAGTTAGCCAGTCAAGCCCAACACGCCCAAACAAGCTTTTTTACTGTCTAAAATTTAGATGATCAATCTGTGTTATTTTTCATAGGTGAAATGGTGCTTGCCCTACTTGCCTCGCTCCATAAGTAGTCTGACATCAGGGTGAGAAGATGGATTGTTTAGGCTTTCAGTCTATGGTGTTTCCTTGCACTTTTGTGCTTCTGCTTCACACAGAAAAAAGTTCATTATTTTCTTCATATATTTTTGTCTTGACAACACTTCTCTCAACAGAAAACCTCCCTGGCCTGTAGTCTAGAAATCTAGATGCCCCTAGTGGCAGCAAATGACTGTACATGTAATTCAGTCCTGTCCCTGTTCATGACACGAAAGATGCAGGGCTCTGTGAGCTGCTGTGTGACTGTATGGAGGATGTTATGCAGTAGATTGGTTCTTCCGCCAAGAGAGGAAAGCCTTCATGCAGTGGTTGGTTAGTAGACCGCCTAACACCTAACTTAGATGGACAGGAACCTTCCTCTGAGCAAATTATATTTTCAATAGAAAACTGACATGTAACGTTCAAAATGACTGTGACTCCTGATCCTATGACCCTGTTCTATTAGCCTGCTGGTTATACTGTGGCCATCTAAATAGTCTGTAGCCCTGTCTTATTTATTTTATTTTGTGTTTTATTTTATGCCTTTTTAATATACTTGCCCAGGGACCACAGGTGCGAATTAGCATTGATGCTACAACCTGGCGCATGACATGTTCTCCTGTGTTTCAGGATAAATGTTTACTGTGCACTGTCCCTGCTTTTTTCAAATAAACAGATTTTCCATTCCATTCCATTCCATGATGTGTGATGCAGATTTAATATTGCATAACGACATGCCAGATTACATTTGATTTTGGACTTGAACTTACTCGAATAACGTAAGCGATTAAACCACAAGAGTCTGGTGGTTATGCTGGTTTTACAACAGATGTTGTAAGGCACGACACGCAGCATGCACTTGTTTGCATTTCCAGTTGGATATTGTTGCTAACATTGCTAAAGCAACAGAAGGCGTTACTGTGTTCACTTTTCTTGTTAAAACAAGTTAAAACAAGCACTAGCCTATGCATAAGCCTCAAAGCAATAATGAATTTGTGGTGAGATGTTATTTTTTTTTTTTTCTTTTTTTTTAAATCCATTGATTGTAAAGCCTAATCTGAATTAATTGCTGTTGAATCATTGTGCACTTTTTGAAAATCCCTGTTTTAAGTTTACTGTTCTAACACTCATCATACAGGGCATTGAGTGTGAGAAGACAGACGTTCTGAGCAACATTTACAAGCAGTATCATGGTTGGCCAAACTTCTCAGTTTGAGGGCCACATGGAAAAAATGGCTGCCAAGGGCCAATGGAAATTAAAATATATATACAGGTATATATATACGTATATATATATATCAATAACAATACTGACACACGAGGTGCATGATGCTATACAGAAATTACCCAACAGTAAGGCATGTGGCATGGACTTCATAAGTGCGGAACACCTGAAACACGCCAGTCAGAGACTCTCCCTTCTTCTTGCACTCAACTTTACTGGACTGATGGTTCATGGCATATTGCCAGATTCTATGTTATCTATTCAGCTTGTACCGGTCATCAAGGACAAAACTGGAAAGGTTGGCTGCCTGGACAATTACCGGCCTATTGCGCTGGCCAGTATACTGTCAAAGGTGATGGAAAGAATTCCACTTGACAGAGTGAATGTGTATATCTCTTCTCTTGAAAATCAGTTTGGGTTCAAGCCAAAGCATGGCACAGATATGTGTATATATGCTCTAAAAGAGATAATAAGTTTTAATGTGTTTTATTGATGCTTCCAAGGCATTTGATCGCGTCAGTCACAAAAAGCTATTCATTAAATTAAAGCAAGGAGGAGTGCCTGGATACATTGTTAGGGTACTTGCTTACTGGTATGCAAACCAGAAAATGCATGTCAAGTGGGGATGTACTATATCTGACCCTTTTAGTGTGACTAATGGGGTAAGGCAGGGTGGCATTTTGTCCCCTATTTTGTTTAATCTGTATATGGATGAATTGTCTAGACGATTGAATGCCTGTGACACAGGCTGTATGATTGGTGGGGTACTAGTCAATCATCTTATGTATGCAGATGACCTTGTGACCTCTAGTCCAAGTAGTGCAGGGCTGCAACAGCTTCTTAATGTATGCTCTGACTATGGTGTACAGTTTGACATAAAGTATAATTCTAGCAAAAGTGCTATTTTAATATGTAGAAGTAAACAGGATAAAAACACCAAATTTTCTGTGTTCAAACTGTCTAATAATCATCTTGATGTCTGCAAAAAGATAAAATATCTTGGTCATTATATTAGAGATGATATGAGTGATGATGATGACATTTACAGACAGTGTTGTAAACTATATGCGCAGGCAAACACCATAGCCCGTAAATTTACATTTTGCTCCACACAAGTCAAAGTAGCTCTGTTCAAGGCATATTGCACACCACTTTACACTGCACACCTGTGGTCCTTTTACAAAAGTCCACCATGCAGAAACTACAAGTGGCATACAATGACGCTCTAAGAACACTACTGAAAGTTCCCAGAGGAGGGAGTGCTAGTCAGATGTTTGTGTCTGTAGGAGTGAGCACACTACATGCACTTTTAAGAAACTTAATGCATAAGTTCACAAAACGCCTGGATGATTCTTCAAATAATATCTTGGTTGCAATCTGTGATCCAGCTGTTAGTAGCGCAAGGTATTCATCCAGGCTGAGAGCGCACTGGTTAAAATGTCTGTATAGATTTTAATTATTTTACTTGTTCTGATTTTCTTTTGTTGGAGTGTTGTTTTTGTATGATTGTCCTGGTCTGTGTTGATGTTTTTCTATTTGTTTTTTGTTTTGTTTTTGTTTGTACTACTTATATATCTGTATGTGGATTTGGACAAGTGTCTGGCGAATAAACTGAATTGATTGAATTGATATATATATATATATATATATATTTTTTTTTTTTTTACTTTTTTCACCTTTATTGGACAGGACATTGTATGTAGAGAGACGGAAAATGAGACAAAGAGAGAGACGGGGACCCTGATTTACGGTATGGTGCCGTAGCCAACTGAGCCACGATGCCAGCTTTTAACCAGCGTGAGTGAAATACCAAGGGCAAGAGCAAGTGAGAGAGAGAAAGAAAGAGAGAAAAAAAATCTAAGACACCTACAGCGCCTAATGATTAAAATGTCACACTAAGATGGGCATCTTTTTTGAGCAAAAGATCTTTTCATTGGGAAACTGACTTACCCATGTAGTTTAAAATCACAGTGACTGCTGTAACTATGCACGAAGCACCCAGGGGTGGACTGGCAATATGGCACACAGGGCAAATGACCGGTGGGCCGATTACACTATTTGGGCCGACGACCCTGACATTCTCACTGTAACTGTAATCATAGGCTTATTTTCTAATGGTCTGACCAGTATGGTGGGCTGGTCTTGTTCGAAATGCCAGGGCCGATTTTTTGTCCCAGTCCGCCCCTGGAAGCACCCTATGTTCAACCTTTATTTGAAGGCACTGACATAAGACTGACTTGACACTATCGTTAACTATGATATGACGTTGTTGTGAATCTGTCATAAACTTTATACTCCTGTTTTTGTCCAAACAACACCAGAGTCAGTGCACTCACTCATTTGCACTCACTCATTTGCAAGACACATACCAATTTGAACTCAGTAAGGTTAGTGGCTCTTGTAGAACAGACAGATGCCCTATGCATATAGAGAACGGGGTCAGGCCTATGTTCCCACAGCCCTATGTTCCCACATTTGTTAGGAATTTTAATTTTAATTTTAATTAGGCCCTATGTTCCCACAGCCCTATGTTCCCACAACCCTATGTTCCCACATTTTTTAGGAAATTTGGCGCTATGTGCCCACAGCCCCGCATGCTCTCACATTAGCCTACAAGATTTTTTTTTCAAATTAGACCCTATTTTCCCACAGCAATATGTTCCGATAAGGGCATGTTTACACCAACACAGGTAATATTTATCCAGTTAGCCCTTCCGTTCACATTAGAATGGAGGATTCTGAAACTGATTCCAAAAATGATTGCTGAGGTCGATTTCAAAAATGATCGCTGAGGTGGATGAATATAAAATCGTTGTGGAATGTGGATGCAAAACTAAACCCCACTACCTGGAAGGCACCATTGAGGGCAAATAATACCAAAGATCGAATCTTGCTTGAACTTACATAGGGGGTCTACCAGGCAGGGGTAGAAATGTGGGACTATAGTACCTGACTTTGAAGAAAGAAAAAAAAAAACTCTTTGAAATGTGAGAATATAGGGCTGTGGGAATATAGGGCTGTGGGAACATAGAGTTGTGGGAACATAGACACGCTCCCTATAGAACGATAGATACTACTGTATGTATTTTTACATTTTAATTCTGTTGTGTGTTGTGTGCTTTCTTCATTTATTTTTTTGTCTTGACAACACTTCTCTCAATAGAAAACACGCCTGGCCTGTAGTCTACAGATCTAGACGCCCCTATTGGCAGCAAATTGCACTGTGCTAATTCCTTGGAATTGCAGGTCTAGTTTTTTTGTTTTTGGCAACAAATTGCATGTAATTCAGCCCTGGCCCTGTTCATGACACAAAAGATTCAGGCCTCTGTGAGCTGCTGTGTGACTGTATGGAGGATGTTATTGGTTCTTCCGCCAAGAGAGGAAAGCCTTCATGCAGTGGTTGGTTAGTAGACCGCTTAACGCTCACTTAGAGGAGCGGGCAGCTTCCTTTGAACAAAACATATTTTCAATAGAAAACTGATATGTACCAGTATTCAAAATGACTGTGACTGCTGAACCTATGATGTGTGATGCAGATTTCATTTTGCATAACGACATGCCAGATTACGTTTGATTTTGGACTTGAATTTACCTGATTTACGTTAGCGATTAAACCACGAGAAGATGGTGGTTATACTGGCTTTACCACAGATGTTGTGCACGACACGTACGCACCATAAATGCACTTGTTTGCATTTCCAGTTGGAGATTGTTGCAGACATTGCTATAGCAACAGAAGGCAACTGTGTTCACTTTTCTGAGTTAAAACAAGCATTGTGCCCTTCCTGAGCCTGGTGTAAGCATGCAATGCAGTGGTGAGATGTATCTGTACATTTGTACAAACTGTGGAGCCATGGTCCTAGAATGGAATCCCTTTTATTATTATTATTATTATTATTATTATTATTATCATTATTATTAAATCAATTGATTGAAAATCCTAATCCGAATTGATTGCTTTTAAAAAATAGTGCACTTTAGTTTCCCTGTTTTAAGTTAACTGTTCTTACACTCATCATAGGATACGGCACATTGAGTGTGAGAAGACAGACGTGGTAGCCAAGCATTTGGCTGTTGTCAATCTTAGGACAGTTAGCTGATGGTCTTTAAACAACATGTCGTCTCAGCTCTTTCTGAGTGACATTTACAAACAGAATCATGGATGTCCAAACTTCTCAGTTTGAGGGCCATGGAAAAATGGCTGCCAAGGGCCAATGGAAGTGAAATAGCAAGTGCAAGAGTAAGGGAGAGAGAGAAAGCAAAGACAAAAACATCGACACACCTACACCGCCCAAATGGATTAAAATGTCACACTAAGATGGGCATCTTTTTTTTTAGCAACAGTCGTTTTCATTGGGAACATGTTATTGAACAACAAATTACACTTTGTTTACTCCCACAAAAACATGCCATTATAAATGTTGTGATAAAAAAAACCTGAATCTCTGAAATTCCAAATGTCTCTCATCAACAGAATTATCAGTGACCTTGGCTTGAACAGAAGATTCAATAGCATGAAAACACTTCTGCATTGTCACATTTGCAAGACATAGACCTACCAAATTTGAGGTCAGTTGGATGAGTGGCTATATGCTATACCTGAACAGATAGATTAATGGATTAATGGATCGATAGATACTATTTTTTTCGTTTAACTATTAACCATTATGTGGAGTGCCAAAAAAGTCCACTGTCAGTTGTTTACTGTCTTATACAGTAGGTAAATAAAAGACCTTAAACTTCCAATAGCAATAATTATGCCTTAAATTAATAGCACCTTGTGGATGGAAAATTATGACACGTGTATGTGCAGTGGAAATGGAAAAAAGACCATGTGTCAAACTACGACCACCAGTGCTGTTTATACATGTTAGTGGTTAGTATGGTTTATGTTTATTTTTTTTTCTTAATTTAAATAACACGTGGTCACAGTGACCCAATCAGAACAGCAGTCACACCTATGATCTTCCTCAAGCAGGACATGACAGACTGCTGCTGTGGTCTACCTGTAATAGAACCTTCTACAGGCGCTTAAGACTTGTACACAGGGACACTTATGAACTTTGACTTCTACAGGACATCTTTGTCCTGTGTGTGTCCAGGCTGATATGGCTTCAGCAATTGCTATTCTTTTTCAGTGGATTTTCATTGTTGCTGTCGCATCAGGTGAGTTGTTGTACAGTATAGTTAAAGTTCTGACTGAAATGAGCACAGTTGTTGCAAACATGATTGCATTGAAAGTAATGCAGCTATCTTGTGTGTGCTTACCATAATATGTTCAAACTGAGTGGTCAAAAACCTTGTGTGTGCTTTGTGTAATTGTGTCTCTGTTGTTATTTCCTCTATTAGAGTTTGTCAATGTTAGGACTCCGAGCAGCATTGGACTATCTGGTCAGCCCTCAAAGCTGGTCTGTGTGGTGGAAGCAAAGCATGAAGTAGAAATATATAAAGTCTATTGGAAAAGAGATGCCATTGTATTGATGAAAATGAACGATGAAGTTGTAGAAACAAAAGATGAACGATTACAGTTTGCAGACACCAACTGGGTGAATAGCAAAGATGTATCCTTGCTGGTCAAGGATACAACAATCTCAGATGAGGGGACCTATGAATGCCTCGTGGTGACAAGCAGAGGAATTGCCCGTGGAGATGCCAAACTGGTTGTTCACGGTAGAACTTTATTTCTATATTCTATTTCTATACTTTTTTAATGTGTCTTTTAAAGTGGCAACTCTGTATTTATCTGGGGTGTGAACACTGGCTTTTGAAGCTCTATCATTTTATTACTATCTATTACAATTATTATCATTTATCAGACGTCATCGTAGACTTTTCTGTATCTGTACCTGTATGTGTGGTTCGGCATCGTCCTTCATTTCCTTCGATAACCCTGTGACCAAACTTGGCTCTTCAGAATGATGCAGAATGTGCTCTGTGCTTTACTTACAGTAGAGTATTCTCAACCGGTCATTACCTCCAAGCTATACAAGGACATGGAAGACAAAACCATATTGGAATTGATTGGAATTGGAATTGAATTGATTCATCTCATCGGACATCTTACATGCCCCTTACACATGTGTGGTGTTCAACAGTGAATGGAAGGAGGAGGGCAGGGCGGTAGTGGATGGTAAGTCACATTCATGATTCTCAGAAACTTAGGAAAACTTTTGCAGATAATTTAGAAGGTTGTGGATGACTGGTTCAAGTGGATGAATATTTATTCCTTGTTACATCATGGGTAGACTGACTCCATACAAAGATGAAGCGATGGTTCGTCCTCACTGAAACATAGCCTGCCATGTAACCCCACAGGAACACTGTCAATGCACACCAACACAGCCACAGATTGCACACACTATGCATACTGTACACACTGACGCGAACACAAATTGTAAAACTGTCTGTAATGCACAGCAATGCGTAGGCCAATATGAGCACCACAACATGGCAGACACTTGTACAATGTCAATTGTATTTGGGAGGCACAAAGGTATTATTTATTAGTGAAGCACTTGTGTGTGTGATGAGCTTTAGACCACATTTGATTAGCTTTAGAACACATTTTTGTACAAAAATTTGTAGTCTTTCATCAGTTCAAATAATAGCTTCTCTATTGGGATCTCGCCAGTAAATCGACATTGTGATTGTTAATCGCCCAACCGCATCATAGCTCATTACATAAAGTTAACTGAAGTTTAACTTGATTTTATCACCCAACTCGCCCAAGTTTCGTCGCCCAAGTCGCCTGCCACTTTTGTCGCCGAAATCGCCCGTCTCCACTCCATACAAAGTCAATTACTTCCGTCGCCCATGTCGCCTGATTTGCTTTCGGTCTGAAAGCACAATGAGTTGGCAGCTGACTCTAACTAAATGGGGCATAAAAACTCATTTACAGTTTCATATCCATATGCCCCATGCCGTTAGCATTAGCTGACTATTTGCTATTCTGCTTATGTTGTATAAATTGTATAAATATTTTCCTAGCCCACTTCTACTTTTACTTTCATTACATACTGTAAATACAAAGATTGCTTCTCGTACTTAAGTGCAGTAAAGACAAGATACTTTTATACTTTTACTTGAGGAACATGCTAGCGGGTGACTTGAACTTCTACCAAAGTACTTTTTTCGCTGGGTATCTATACTTTTACTCCAAAGTATGACTTTTGGGTACTTTATACAACACTGAATTCCTTTAATGATATCTTTAGAATGTTTTTGTCCATACAATACCACAGTGCACTCACACATTTGCAAGACTCATATGAATTTGAAGTCAGTTGGTTCCATGCATTATAGATAGAAAGATAGATATAGATACATTTCTTTTTCTATTATTCGATTGAATGTGTGAAACAATCCACTGCCAATTGTAGAAACAGTCCACTGCCTCATGGAAAATATTTAGCTACGACTAACATTTCTATCCACAGTGATGATGGAAAAAAAACATTAGAGCCATGAATCTGGAACTACTTAGTATACCACCAGTGCTGTTCATTCATAAAGTAGCAGTTTTTTTTTATTGATATGTTTAATAATTTGCTTTACCAAAGTATTAGCAAAGCAAGTCTAAATATCATTTTTGGCCATCTGCCAGTGGATGTTTTTTTTTTATATTAACAATCAGGAAGTAGTCCTTATCACATGATCACAGTGGGTCTATCAGAGGATGTTGTGTTCTACTTATACAAGAACCTTCTTGTCCTCAGGTTGATATGGCTTCAGCTATTCTTATTCCTTTTCTGTTGATTTTCACTGTAACAATCATATCAGCTTCTGGTGAGTTCTGACAGAAATGAGCAACTGCAGTGATTACAAACATGATGACACTAAAAAAGAATGTTGTTGTGTAGTTATTTAAGGACAGTGTGTGAATATATTTACATAGTGTCTGTTATTTCCTCTGTTAGACGATGTTGGGACTCACAGCAGCACTGCCTTCATTGGTCAGCCCTCAAAGCTGGGCTGTGTGGTAAAGGCACAGCAGGAGGTAGAAATAAGGGAAGTGTATTGGGACAAAGATCACGTCATATTGATGAGAATGAAGGATGGAGGTGTACAAACAACAGATAAACGATTACAGTTTGCAGACACAAACTGGAAAAAAAGCCAAGATGTATCCTTGCTTGTGAAGAACACAAAAATCTCAGATGCGGGGACCTATTCATGCATTGTGGTGACAGATAGAGGAACTAACCTTGGATATGCCAAATTGCATGTCAAAGGTATAACTTTATTTATGAATTCTGATATTTCTGTAAAGTACCTTTGATTCTCAAAGAATCTGCTGGCATGCTTCATATTGACCTTTTCTTCTGCAACTCTGTATTAATCTGGGGTGTGAGTTTGTTCTAGCATTTTATCTGTAATTAGACCTCTTTGTCACAGACCTCACCATAGACTTTTCTCTATCTGTGCCTGTATGTGTGGTTCAGTGTTTTCCTGTTCTTTATTTCCTGTGATAACCATGTGACCAAACATAGCTCCTCAGAATGATCTCTGTGCATTACTTACAGCAGAGTATTCTCTACCGGTCATTACTTCCATACCAGACAAGGACATGGAAAACCGGACCATAGTGGAATTGACCTGCGTTACATCAGGCGGCTACCCCAAAGGCGCTATCCATTGGTTTGATGGGTTGGGTACAAACTGGACCAGAAGTGCCAATACTGAGGACATTGAGATGGAGGACAAAAGCTTCAAACTGCAGAGCATATTTATCTCATCGGACATCTCACTTGCCCCTTACACATGTGTGGTGTTCAACAGTGAATGGAAGGAGGAGGGCAGAGTGGTAGTGGATGGTAAGACAGTCACATTCATGATTCTCACCAACTTTGGAATACTTAGATTCTGTGTATATCATTTAAAAAGTTGTGGGTAACTGGTTCAAGTGGATGAATATTTAGTCCTTGTCTTCTCTTCGACCCTAAAATATCAACAAATGCATAAAGGAAGACTTCGTCCATCCATTGAAGGAGGCTTTAACAAGATCTTTAAACTATCTGTCCAATGGTCAATTGAAATCATGTTTCTCATTCAGTTATTTTCTTGTATGTTTATCTAGACATCTACAAGCCAAAGCAGTTTTGTGTGGCAAGTCCTCTGCCCTGACCTCAATTCCATTGAAAGTATACTATCTGGGAAACAAAGCCTCCAAATGAACAGAAACTGTGGAACAGTGTTACATCATGGGTAGACTGACTCCATACAAAGATGAAGCGATGGTTCGTCCTCTCTGAAACTTGGCCAGGAACACTGCCAATGCACACAGCCACAGATTGCACACACTATGCATACACACACTGACACAAATTGTAAAAGTGTCTTGCACTGCAATGCGAAGGCCAATATGACCACCAGGAGAAAAAAGAAACTTGTACAATGTCGAAACATACTGTATTTGGGAGGCACAAAAGTAGGCCTATTTATTAGTGAAGCACTGAATTTAAGGCTGTACAGACACACACACACACACACACGTTTAGGTTAAAATTCAGAAAGTGGATCGCCACCCTAGCCTAGTCTAGCCTAGTCTGTATGTGAACCACTGTAAGTACACAAATATGCACACAAGTATGCACACACTGGCACACTATGGTGTGTTACCTGCAAAACAGTAATGTGTATGTGTCAAGATAATCATTGCAAGATAGTATGTAATATTATACTTATATAATAAGTATACTTGTGCAATGAAAATACAGACACACATTCAGGTGTCACAAAGGAATCCAGAGTTGCAGCCTTGTCTTAGTGAGGCAATTCACACAAGTTTTGAACCTTGTGTGTGTGATGAGCTTTAGAACACATTTAGCTTTAGAACACATTTTTGTACACAATTTTTAGTCTTTCATTGGTTCAAATAACCAGCTGTTTGGGTTTCAATGATTATTTGAACATCTGCAGTGGGAACATTTGAGCTGCAATTTATGAGGAGGAGTATCCCAGGGGATGAACAGAAATGTAAAAGAATGCTTATTTTCTTTGGATAGCATGCATCTGATAGAGGTCTGAATTGTATGTGTTACTGTTTTTAATGTCAACATTAGGCCTGCTGGGTGGGCTGGGCTATAGGTCACAATACAATCCAAAGAGAACATTTAAACTGTAAAATACTAATAATAAAAAACAGAAACATAATGTTGGCATGTAGTGTAAATAAGAATTGTAATGATGGTTTGTAATGGGATTCCTAAAAATCATCATGATTTTCTCAATTCCAAAATAGATCTGTATCTCTATATTTTTATACGGTACATTTTGTATCTGTTTTTTATATGTTTTAAATGTTTTTATGTTCAAAATGAAAACATGAAACAAAATGCCATTGCAAGGTTTTACTTTCACTTAAAATCTTCCATCCCACTGCTTAATGGTAGTTTCAGAGTGACTGCAGCCGACTCCTCCGCATAGTTGGTTGTGATTGGGGAATCTGGCTGAGGAAACTGTGTCATCCATTCCACCTCTTCTCAAGATTCAAGATTCAAGAAAAACTTTATTACATCTCATTATAGTCTAGTGATAGACTAGTGATAGACTACAGGAGAGTAAAATTCTTGTGCTCCACCATCTGTGTTGGGCTACTACCCGACAGGAAGAACTCACACACAAAGTGAAAGTTACAAGTTGTACCACTTGTGCCAGAGAATGAGATTGTTGGCTGAAAGCGTGTGGGACCAACACAGTCTAACCATTCTTCCCCTCATATAGTAGCTGTAGACTCTGTGGCTTGAACAGAGATGTTAAAATGTCCTTGTCACGAGAATTATCTAAGTGGACTGGAGTGAGTCATGGGATAAATAAGCCATTGTTTTTGAAGATCCAGGCTACTAAATGGCATTTAGCTTTTTGACCAGTTCTCAAAAGACATATTATGTAAATATAAAACCAGATCAAAAACACTACCCCAATTGTCAGTGTGGTAAGTGAAACACACACACACACACACACACACACACACACACACACACACACACACACACGATGCTATGGAAAACAATAAAAAATGTCTAATAAATAAAGACTGAAGGCTACTGTTCATTAGAGCGATGTCTGTGTGAAACGTCCGATAACCATTACACTTGCTATGTCAAATATCATTGATGTAACCATGTAAGCTTTGTGCAAATAAGGTATAGATTCATTGCATTTTAGAGATGTTTATTCATTGACTGCTCTGTCACAGTGTGAAAATAACATTAATGCCAATTGTATATTACAGGAAAAGACACTATTGTCCAATTTCTCACATAGGCGATACAACCCCAAATCCAAAAAAGCAAAACAGCCTACTATTATTTTGAAAACATAAATAATAAAAAACTAGAAAAGCGCTCAGAGAGCGCAGACCTCCGCCAAGACAATGTGGTCACAGATGGTGTTCTGGGTCACCGATCGCCACCAAAATTGAATCAGCTCTTTATGTTGTACACACACACACACACACACACACACACACACACACACACACACACACACACACACACACACACACACACACACAGGCGAAAACATAACCTCCTTGGTGGAGATAATAAAATAAAATTAAATAGAATAAATAGTCTTAAAAAACAAGAAAAAACAAGATGCAATGATTGTTGTGTTGTTGAGAGATAGATATGTGAGACTTTTGTAGTGTTTTATGTATTAGTAGTCGAGGGCTTGTTAATTGAGGACACCTCCTACTGCCGAGTCCAGTTTATAGGCAATAAACCTGTTCAGCACTTTTCTTTTGGATTACCTCTACCTTCGTCTCTGAGTCCGTCCTTCCTAAAGTTAAGCTACGTCGGCCATCAAGACCATCAGGATTCTCTCAGAATTAAAGATATGGAGGTTGTGCATTGCTCATTATTAAGTGCAAAGATTGTTATAGAAACCATGGGTAGACCATAAAATACCAATTGTCTAAACCAGTGTTTCTGAACATTTTTCAGATCAAGGACCTCTATCTTCAGGAAACCCCTGCCCCCGCACTCACTCTCCAAGTGACCCCCACCCCACCCACATAATTTCACTCACGAACAGACTTCAAAAGAGGCCTATTTAAACTGCTGCCAAGATACAGAATTGTGACACCCACAGTCATTTTTGAGACAAAGTTTATTTTGGCAATTTGGGTGTGCTGAATTTAATTCTGCTGAATGCTATCTCCATCTGTTGACCCCGAGAGGTCATTGAACTTTGTGGCTGTAAGTGTCCCAGCTGAACCCAGTTTCTCAAAGCAATGAAATGCCCAAATATGATAAATAGGCTGTTTGTATGATTTGAGAATTATCATGTTTATCATTATTATTTAGATTAGACAAAGTCATACTTTTTAAGATTTGGGGTTAGATAGATTGGGTGAATCAGAACTCTCTAATCAAAACTTCACAATTCTTTTTATCTGAAAATGTATGGTGCTGTCATAGGATAATGTTTAAAATGTCCTTCTGTACATCACATATAAAACTTTGGTTAACATGTTAAATGACATTCAGTCTGGTAGGCTAGCCTATCTGCATCTAGGGTAGGACTATCAAGCAATTTGTTACAAAATTATTTTGGATTATTTTGAACTTTTTTCTCCTCCTTTTCATTTATTCAAAAACATTCCCATGTAACTACACTTTGACAGAATTATTTTCATACAAAGCTGTTTGTCATTTAGCTTGTTCTTGCCATTTTCTTGTAGAAAGAAAACGACCCAGGTTATTCCAGAAGACTGGACGTCATCAAAAATCCTTGCATATAATTGGACAAACCACTTGTCTGTCATCTTACTTTAAACCGTGACAAGACACTGCATCCCATAATGCAATGCGATTAAGCAAGGGCCGTCGCAACAGGACAGGCAAACTAGTCACCCAAAGGGGCCCCCAGAAACACTGTTTAATCATTTCAGTAGTTTAGTTGGTGGTGCTTTTCAATAGAATATGACAGGGTTAGACCACTGTAAGTCCAACACAAATAATTATATCAATGAAAGTTGCTTGAATATTATAGTAATGTGGTTTAATATGTAGGTGTTATGGGAGGTAAAGGGCCTTGATTCATCACGATGCACTGGCTGAGTGATGAACCTCCCGTACCTAATCCCACTCCAACTACTGACTCCATCCTTGCCCTGACTGTCACACAAACTATGTGTATATTATCTCTAACTACATTCAGTACTCATGCTGTTCTGTGTAAACCATGGTCAGTCTATGCATCAGACTTTACGGATACTTTATTAGGCCTCCTACAAAACAAATTATTTATAAAGCGAAGGGAGTTTTTCCTTGCCCCTGTTTCTCATGGATGCTTCCCGTACTGTCTCTAAAGCGCCGCGAGACAACGCACTGTATTTGAGCGCTCTACAAATAAAAATTGAATTGAATTGAATTGATTCTCTGTTTTCTGTGATGGTGTGCCAGAGTAAGAAAATGAACATTCTCCATTTGATGAGCTCCCTTCACAGGACCTTGATAAGGTTATATGGTGTTGTGGCCCAATTTGTTTGTAACCTTGTCTGGGTAAGCATGGATATCATGTGGACAACATCAAAATGTCACTGGCAGTATGCAATCTTAGTAAAAAACTAAACTTTACTACCATCTACTGGATATTATGATGCATAGCATTAACCCAAATAGATGAACTGAACTGGACTAAATGTCTTTGATGACAGGTGGATCAGATTTGTTTCCTCACAGATGTTGGTTTGACCCAAATTCTGAGGACCCCGCGAGGACAGAATTATGGATATTGCTTGCAATGTTAACAACACAGTAGTCTATGGATTTTTTTTTTATGATTTTTAAGGTTGATTTGTAGAGCGTTTCTGATATTATAATGATAAATGATTTCTGTTGCCTCCTAGTCCTTTGGTGTTTTTTTTTTTTTAATATGTTAACTTAACTTATTGGACTCTTTTCTCCCCTCAAAACACGTTAGATATTTGAAATGTGCTATAATCAAATTTAACTTGACTATGTGTTTTATTATTAGCCAATTGTTTTTATTAGTAGTATTTTTGTGTATGCCTTGAATTTCACAGGGATTAATAAAGTAGGCCTATTTTATCATATCTAATAATGTTTTTTTTTTCTGTTGTGGCCAATGTCACTTTGGAAAAAAAAGCTTCTTATTACCATTACTTGGGAGAGCGTCGTTATATCTTTCCTAAATTAGATAGGCTTTTTTTCTTTTTCTTATTTTCGTTCACGCATCCTTAATGCGAGCGTCATAAAGTGAAAATACGGCGCATTGTGACGTTTTAATGTAAGCGCGCTTAAAAAGTTATTCCCGAGAGAGATTTGTCCATTCTCAACCTACAGATCGTTTATCGTATCGAACAAGGAGAGCATGAATAGAGCGGAGTACCCTCTGGGGTATCTCCCAAATCAAAATGCGGTATACGGGTATGGGTCAAGCCCCGACCGATTTGACATTTATGATTTTAACACTGATGCCTGCAGAACTGTGTTTGGTAAGTGTAAATATAGCGAGGTAATCCATGGTTCTGTGATGTTGATTAGATAGATAGATATCATCAACTATTACATATCATGAGCTAGGCAGTGAAATTATGTCTGTTGTCAGCCAATTTGTGCAAAGTAGTGTAGGCCTGCAGTTGTGCAGTAGGACAGGGGCTAAGAAGGGCGGGCCGAGGCAACAACAAGCAGCAATAGCCTTTAATTTAGCCCACATATCATTTATTCAAAGTCCACGTAGCTAAACAACGCTTCTAAAAAATTATGGCAGGGGCCATGGATATAGAATAACACATTTTGTAAAACAACTTACGTAATTTTTTTCAACCCCTTGCTCTAGGAGGATCTACCACCATTGCACCATGTGCATCATCCAGTGGTTACTCCAGCTTCACTGCATTGAGCAGCGTGGCCCACCACCAAACGGGAGAGCAGCAGGGAGTCCTCACCTCTCCATCCAGCACTTACAAAGTGCTGGAGTTCCTGGGTGAGGGAACGTTTGGGCGTGTGGCCAAATGCATGAAGCTGGAGACCAAGGAGACTGTGGCCATAAAGATCCTCAAAAATCAGCCTGGCTACATCCACCAGGGACTCATTGAGGTGTGTAGGATTAACTGAAGATAGCATCCTCAGAATGCTCTTTCATGGGTGGTATTGTAGTTGAACCCGGCACAGGCTCAGTACCACAGACTCAGTCCAAGATTTCTGTCAGATTAGACTAAAGCAGGGTAGATGAGACAGGTGGATTTTTAACATGCATTTCCCCACTCGCATTTTATTTGTCTATTTTGACAGTTTGCTGTTCTCTTTCCAACAGGCCCAAAATCTCCAAAAGCTCGCCATGGCGGATGCAGAACGCTCCAACTGTGTCCGCTGGTACGAGTGCTTCCAGCATGAGTCGGAGTTCTGCCTGGTGTTTGAGATGCTCGGGCAGAGCTTATTCGATTTCATGGAGGGGAGAAATTGGAGACCCCTGGAGCTGCACTATGTGAGACCAATAGTGCAGCAGGTGGTCCAGGCCCTGGACAAACTGAAAAGCCTCGGTGTCGTCCACACCGACCTGAAGCCTGAGAACATTATGCTGGTCGACCCCGTCAATCAGCCTTACCGTATTAAGGTCATTGACTTTGGTTCGGCCACTGATGTGTCTGAGGCTTCTTGCTGCAGCTATTGGTACATGCAGACACGGTATTACCGGTGAGTCCTACTGGCCAGAGTGGAAGTGACTCAGCCAAAGTCTAACCTGATGGATGCATAGCCTAAGCATTATTAGCAATGCCTTCAGATAAGAAAGCAAATATTCAGTGTGGGGTAGGACAGGGCAGTGAAGCTATAGACAAAAGGCAGAGTTCTTGTGAGATCAGTGGCTACCTGTGTATTATGATGATGATCATCCCAGTAATGAAGGTTCTTTTGTGGTTTGCAGTTCTCCAGAGACCATACTTGGCCTGCCTTTTGGTGAGGCAATCGACATGTGGTCTCTGGGTTGCATAGCTGCAGAGCTTTTCATTGGTTGGACCCTTTATCCCGGGCAGTCGGAGTACGACCAGGTCAGTAAAACCAAGTCATCGCAGTGTTTAAAAGGATTTCATTTTTTTTCTATTAGTCTTTTGTCCAAGTATCTGACTTACCAAAGCTGTTATAATCTGCTGGTCTGCCTTAACAGATTCGTTACATCTGTGAGACTCAGGGGCCTCCACCTGATGACATGCTGACCGTGGCCCCAAAGTCAGAAACATATTTTAACAGGTGGCCTGAGTCTAGCCATCCTCTCTGGACGCTCAAGGTGTGTGATTCTCTTTCTGTGACATTTGGTAATTGTTTTTGAGTGACATCTACTGTACTTGACCATGGTAATCTCTTTCTTTATACACTTGTCTGTAGACACCGTATGAAATCGAGCACCAGACGGGGGTCAAATCTGTTGAGGCCCGTAAATATGTCTTCAGCTCCCTGGACGACATGCTGAAGGTGATTTGATTTTCCTAGATAAAGACAGTTACTAAAAGAAGTTGAAATGGAAGGAGCTGAAGCCGCTTCTTCTGAATCCCCTGGTGCCATCAGCTATGTGTTCTTTTTCTCAGATCAAGATGCCTCATCAGGAGCTGCCGTCTGAGAAGATGGACCGGCTGATGTTTGTCCATCTTTTGAAAAGGATGCTGGCTGTGGACGGTCGGGAGCGCATCACTCCCCTCCAGGCCCTCAGTCACCCGTTCCTCTCTCTGATGCTTTGGAGTGAGACCACCTTGTGAGTCCTTTGGCATCTTCACACTTTTCCAGTCAACTTCTTCCATTGTATGCAGTATCAACAGATAGAGATCGCTTGTGATTGTTTGCATTTAATGTTAATTGAAATGTGTTATTCAGAGTACAATCTGTGCATAGTTTTGGACATTTCACCTCAACCTTTGATCTTTTAACCTGCTTGCACGGTGTGGATCAGAGGGCAAACAATTGTGTGATTGTGGACAATAAACAAGATGGTTTGTCATTCTCCAACAGTCCTCCGGCAGTGACGGCACCACCTGGGTTTGCTGCACCTATGGTAACAGTTCCTCCGCCTCCTGAGTTTTGCCACATTCCCGCCTCAACTGTAGTGCCACCACCTCCAACACCTGCAGTGAGGCCGCATCCTGACTCAGATGTACCTGCCACCACCCCTACAGTGGAGCTGCCCCCTGGCCTCACTCCATCTGCCACCACACCTGCAGTGGAGGTGACCCCTGACCTCACTGCATCTGCCACCACACCTGCAGTGGAGGTGCCCCCTGACCTCACTGCATCTGCCACCACACCTGCAGTGGAGCTGCCCCCTGGGTCCAAATCTGCCACCACACCTGCAGTGGAGCTGACCCCTGGGTTCACTCCATCTGCCACCACACCTGCAGTGGAGGTGACCCCTGACCTCACTGCATCTGCCACCACACCTGCAGTGGAGGTGACCCCTGGCTTCACCGCATCTGGTGCTGCACCTGCCGTGCCCATGCAGTCAGACTCTTTGCTGACAGTGTCCAGCACCCCAGCATCAGTGAAGACACCCAGGTTCACCTTGTCTGAGGCAGCGGATGCAGTGAGACCACCATCTGGGCTTTGTCCTCCAGACACACCACTGCTGCACGCACTGCAGCCAGTCCCTGGTGTTTCTGCTCCTGGGCTGGTTTTACTGGACGCCTCAACTGCGCCACCCCCAGGGTTGGTCATAGCAGGCACCTCAAGTATGGCGACACCACCCCCAGGGATCACTGTGCTTGAGGCAGCACCTGCTGTGAACCCAGCCCCTGTGCCTTCAAAGAAGGTTAAGACCAAGAAGAAGAGGGGGTGAAAGCCTTTTTCAGTAAAATTATGAGGTTGTTTATATGCAATCAGCAGTGAGGCACAGGAAGCTGTAGGGAAGCCTTTTATTATTGTTGTTGACATGATTTCTATCATTAAAGACAATGTCAATCAATAAAATGTGGTGTGCTTTTGTGTTGTGTGCATCCTCACATGCCATGTCATTTTATGCAAGTTATGTATGACAGATATCTAAGTGTATACTCACATGAATCATGTCTAAGATCAACTGTTTGTGGTTGTAGGTCAAATTAGGACTCTCCAATCAAATCTTCACAATTCTTTTTCAAAATGTCACTGGCAGTATGCAATCAGAAAATGTGTTTTTATGCTAGGCTATTGATTAAGGTAGCCTACACACCTACCTGACTAATAAAACTTTGGTTCAAACATGAAATGAGTTTTAGTAAAAACTACTTAGACTTTACTACCATCTACTGGACATTATGATGCATAGCATTACCCTAAATACATGTAGATGAACTGAACTGGATTGAATGTCTTTGATGAAAGTGTATTGTGGCCATCAAATCTTGTTATAAATCAATGTTATATATTGCTAATGTTGTATTAAGTGTATTAAGGCCCAATTTTCTTTCATCTTGTTCTGGTAACCATGGACATCATGTGGACAACCATCCTGTGTCTTCCTCTGGTGGATCAACTTTGTTTCCTCACAGATGTGGGTTTGACTCAAATTCTGAGGTCCCCTTCTCTTGTTTGTGACCTCAAAGGACTATAGCCTCAGAATCAATCAACCAGCTTGGAGACATGGTCTATCTACACTGTAAGTACTAACTACAGCACCCTTTTTATGACTAGATAAACACTACTGAACTACTTGATACTGTTGCACTTTTTTAATTTCTTTTTCTATCCTTTTTTTTTAAAACACATGATCAGGGCCGTCACAAGTAACAGAACAGGCAAGCTATTTCCAAAGCCCTAGCCCTAGGGCGTCACGCTGACAAAGGCCCCTACGATTGCCTGATTATGCACCATTTCCATTTCAAGATAGCCACACTGATTTTGTTTAGGCCGCAAGGACGGAATTATGGATTTTGCTTGCAGTGTTAACAACACTGTTGTAGGCCTATAGTCTTTGATGATTTTAAAGGTTGATTTGTACAGAGCATTTTTAAAGATAAATCATTACAGTTGTTCCGTTGATGTTGTTTTACAGACCACGGTAGGTGGTAGCCTATGTACACCACAAACACCAACATAAACATTGCCTGGGCACCCCAAATAGCCCACCTTGAAATGGTCCTACACCTGATTGAGAAGATTTCTTCTTTGTTGAGCCTTTTTGTCTGATTTAGATCTAACCTTAGGTGTTGAAAATACTAGGCTATAAAATTCATGAAAGTCACATTACAATAATGTATTTTTATTTTCTATTCTTAGTGTGATAATTTTATTTTCTTTATTTATGTTTCTTTATTCTTTATTTTCTTAGGCCTATTTATTTATTTATTTATTTTTGTCCCTACCTGTCTTTGAGACTTATGGTGATTGGTGATTTTCACCATTTAATCTATTAATGTGTACAACTTATTGGACAGTTTTCTTCATGTCTCCCCTCAAAGCACAACATTGTATTAAATATACCATAACTAGCCTAAATTGAACTTGACTACTCGACTATAATTAATATCCTAAATGTTTTATTTTCATAGAATTTCATAGACCTACAGGATTATAGGCTATAGCCCTATTTTATGTCATCTTGTAGGCCTTGTGCTTTTCTGTTTCACGAACCATAACTTGTCCTAGGTTATAACAAACGAAGACAAGAGGAAGTTGGAAATTGGTCTTAGGGACAACTGCCTTGTGTTTTGTTGTAGGCCTACCCTAAATTACTCGTTTCAATTTAAATAATCTTCTTTGCCTAGATGGCGCTCTACAAGCCAGACTCAGCCAGTCGTCTCTCCCTCACTCACACACATACAGTAGCCTACATAGGCCTACTAAAATGTATCTGATACATACTAACAAATCATTCATGTGTGTCTGCAAACGACTCGTCACACTCTAGGCTACTGTCTATCCAGACTAGTTGGGATCCATTATAACCTACATGTTCATAGGGAAAAATGCGGAAGTGTGTTCCGCCCTTCGTGAAACTATTGTCAGTCATGGCAAAACCGAAAGTAAGACCAGTGGAGATCACCTGAGCAAACAGACAGGTAGGTTCTGTTTTTAAGTATGCTACATTTTTCGAGAATCAAGGCATTTTTTTTATATTAGCCTATTGCCCTGTCGAGTGACAGATGTCGGTAAGATTATGCCGAAGTGTAGACTAGGGAGGATGACCGTTTATTGGTTTCTATCGTCGATTTAGTTGAGAACAATAATTAATGGCCGCTGGGGGTCCGGGTCTGTCGCTGACACTGGACCTGCGCCTGCGACACCTTGCTGGAATAAAATCTAGGCCTATGCTAAATTCTCCTCCTGTTGTCTTAAAAATTATTAGTAGCCTAACTAAGGCTAAATGAGGAAATTTGACAACGACTCTTATTGTAACAACCATTAGTCGAAATTTGTTGCGTTTATTCAAGAGCTTCAGATAACGAAGGAAATACTTCTATATGGGTCTTTTGTCGAGTGTTGGAGGTTAAACATGTTGTGTAGCCTACTTGTAAACAGTGTTTATTTTTGCGGCACGTCTGAACGTTAAAATAATTCCTATTTTTTGTCCGAAACAAAGTTTGGATGGCAAACCTATGTTTAGGTTTTTCCGAGATACAGTAAAGCTAGCCTAGGCCAAACGGAAACGGCACTTGCTTAGGCCTACTTTGCTTAATGCGCATTAGAAAAATGTGCACGATCGCTATTCCATTTGAATGCATATGCTGTTTTAAAAAATATTAATTAGTCATTTTCCTGAATCACATACTAATGAAAACATTGAGGAAAAATACAACTTTGAAGGGGATTACATTTATTTTGATAAGAAGCAATGCATTCTCAAGAAATAAATATTTTTGTACCAAAAAGGCATGTGCCACTTATTGGCACCTCTACATTCCATACATTAAAAAGCTCCCTTTGGCAATATTATACACTTGATT
Organism: Sardinella longiceps; assembly: GCA_027497455.2. Classification (NCBI taxonomy): domain Eukaryota; kingdom Metazoa; phylum Chordata; class Actinopteri; order Clupeiformes; family Clupeidae; genus Sardinella; species Sardinella longiceps. The sequence goes on along the minus strand of JAODXP020000035.1, from coordinate 9,711,425 downwards.
CATCTCCATTCACATCCCAGAAAGTTACGATTTTAGACCCTTCCGCTTCCCAGAATCTGATCCAGATTATCCATATTCCTTGGCCCTTTCTGGTACTCCTCTATGGCTGAACTCACTGGCTTGCAATACTGCTGAGATCAGGGGACTAAGACAACCATAGTCGAGGCTTTATTTTGTGATCAGTAAACTATGTTTTGTTTATATGAACTTTAGCTTGTTTTTGTTTATATGAACTTGAACTTTGGTTTAATGACCCATCGGAGAAGCCCAACATGGTCCACTTTTATTGACTTGACAGTTAGGCCTACAGGAAGATTTTGATTTAAAATGGCCAAGTAGGCTATTTAACGGAGTTCATTATGGCATCCACCCCTATTCCTAGAACCTTTGGAATTAAAATAACCCCAAAACATCACAGTGCCTTCGTCATAACTACGAGAAAGAAGGGGGCTATTTCTCAAGTATCGTAATTCTTCTAATTCACCATGAGTCAAAACAGCTAATAATTAATCTGACCATAAAATGTCATTTTAAGATAAGTCTCAACAGCATTTATTAAGACCAGTGTTTTAAATCTGTGATTACTGTAAATGACAAAAAGGCTTTTTACTGGTCTGCATGGGTATCTCAGCTGTACCATGTTAGTGTCTCAACTGTACTTAGTGTTTAGTGTTTAGTGTTAAATAACCCTAGTGTAAACATCTGACGCAGTATGACAGACAGTACAACATTTTTTAGCAGCAGCATAGGTAATTTCTTCAATAAATAACTAAATAAAAGTGCAGTAGAGGACAGGGACAGTCAGACAAATATAAGTCTAATAAGTCTATAAGCAATGCAAGATCAAGTCAGAGTTATTGTAGTGTGGATATGATGGTTATTGTCCATTGGGGAAAGGGCGTGGAGAGGGGTGTGGTGACATTATGCAGCAATGCAAGAACCATAGTGACATTATGCAGCAATGCAAAAACCTGTTCAGGGACAATGAGGTAGATATACAGGGCTGATAGTGTTCAGCGTCGTAGCCTGATTTCAGGCGTAGCCTACCAGCATGACTGTGGAAGAAAAAAAAATTCTCTGATATAAAAAGAAGATTTAATTAAAATTTTAATATTTCCTTCTTGTAGCCTTAGATAAAGTGTGTTGCAAACATAAATCCCCACCAACCGCACCCACCTCCCTGGCATGGGAAAAGGTTCAGGCTTAGGATTTTTTTTTTCACTAGCCCTGGATATAAGAGTGGGTGTGGTGGTTGTTCTGCAGCAATGCAAGACCTGATCACAGTTATAGTGTGCAAAAACCAGTTCATTGCTATTTAGTGCATGGCGCATTTTTGGTTTTATTTTTCTGCAGACATAAAGGATGCACTCTGTAAATAATAATTTGTTTCAATGTTTTTTAGCCAAATATTTGGATGGTAATGAGGCGCACAAAAACTCAAAAGTCTCAGCTGTCCACAAGGCAACGCTGCAGTCACTACAGTGGTCGCTATTCTGGACCTTCTGAGCTGCTCTGCGATAAATGGCAAAAAAAAGAAATGTCCGTCTCGCCCTCAGTAGCAGACACAGACGGGGCTGCCTGTAGGTCGACCTGGTCATCGTCAGATAGACTGTGTCTGTCCAATCCCAAATTGAAAATATCCACCTCAGCGCGCACGAATGCATGTTCGCTGAGGTCCTCCATCTGGTCAGCCCAGCTAGCTCATCCGAGTCTGCCTTGAGGCAGAAGGAGTCAGAGAGGAGGGTGTCTTGCGACCACTTGACCAAGAATTATTTTTGTTGAACTTCACACGCAGTTTGAGAGTAGTACATCTGAGCTGTCCACAAAACGCACAAGCATCAGGGTCGGTCAGAGCTCTACGAACGTGGACAATCTATATCTCCAGATTTTGGGGTGGACAGTTTAGGCAGTGAGCTCATTGGAACGAGACACAAGCAGGTTGAATTTCTAAATTAGACTCCGAAACAGCATCCAGGGAAAAGTCGGCGCACCAAGTGAGGCTGGTGTCAAACTAAATAAAATAGGACCTTTAAACTGCTCAGGGCTATGTAGTACACAAGCTAGACAGGCTTATGTAGCCAGCAGGCAGAGCCTGCTACTTCACTCCGCGTCATTTACTCCGTGTCTTCAGCCAGACCACGCGAGGGTGTGATATCCCATACATCTGTGTTGTACTGAGTGGATTGTCCAAAAGACAACTGTATTGGTAGCTTCGTTAGACCACAGTTTGTTCATGAACAAAGGTTACGTTAGCTTGGCTCCTTTTTCATACCAATTCTCGGCCTTATGGAAAATGTAAAATCTGGAATGAGTTAAAATGTTGATCCTCTTTTCTTTCTGATGTTGTCCCATGTCGGGATATGTGACCTCTATTTCATCTCAAATTACATACACTTTGGTTAACTTAGAAGTAGAATATCAGTTGAGAATGATTTATTTACATTATTATTTATATTTTCATTATTTATTTCATTTTCTAATTTCAATATCTTTTTGTGTTTTCTCCAGATAAATGTATTTTTTCTTTGAGGTGAAATTATTCTCTGTCATTGTGTAGTCTGGATGGCGTTGCAGAGGTGGTAGAGACAGTGGCAAAAGCATTGATTGAGGCAAGATGTTTGTTTTATTTGCTCAAAGCAGAAAACATGCCGTTGGAGAAAATAAAGAAAAAGAAAAACTCCTAAATAATAAATCGAAATCAATAATCAAACTTGGTCCAAAATAACTTAAATCAGTCAACATTGCCATTTCACTGCGCACACTAGCTTAGGCTACAGGTCTATGCACAGGTGTCTTGCACCCTTCAGACCAATCTACCTCAGCCGAATGTAAGGTTTAATACTAATTAACTAGTTATGTTTATGTTACTGTATGTTGCAGATGCCGTTTACAACCACGTTGGCTGTCGATGTGTATCGCCATGCTGCTCGGCTGATATGTTATGTTTGTGTAAGAAATGAATAAACGGTTGCCTTGAAGCTACTGTACTGTACTGTACTGTACGTGTTTGTGTCATTGTGTGTGTGCGGTATGCATGCAGTACCAGTTGAAGTTGCGGTAACGAGCAACCGCACTGTTACACATTGTCATTGTTAGACCAACATCAGTTCTGAAAATGTAATTATTATATTCCACTTTATAGTTATCTTCACCAGGAGTGCCAATAATTATGGATGGAGCTTTATATATTGCAATTTCCTGCTTGGCCAGATGGTGACGCTGTCCAAGGTATGTGAATTACTATGTGAATGTCATCACAATCATGATGTATGATGAATAATTTTTTGGAGTTTTAGATCAGTCAGTTAAAGCAAAGATTCAGTGTCATTTAAGCATAGCACTGTTGCACAAGTCAGCTGACTGCATTGGACAACGAGTGGAATGTAAAAATTTGGAACAACATAGATCGGACAACAGGGCTATGTATGGATGATGCTGAACCTTAGCTTAAAGCCAATGCCAATTTCTGGTAAATTGCCAAATGATGCAAGAAAAAAAGGGAATAATCCTTCCAAACACAATAAGACTTTGCACCAAACCGATCTAAATATCTGTATCTTGTTATACACCTGTCTTGTTATTTCCTCAGGTTAATATGGCTTTGGCAATTAGGACTCTGGTTGTTTGTTTCTGCACTGTAACCGTCAAATGTACTGCAGGTGAGTGTTCAAGATAGTTATGAGAGTCATGATAAGACATTGTTTAGCATTGTTAAATTGAGAGAGAAAAAGAAATGTCCTTATTTCTCACATCATCTGACAATACAGTGAACTTTTGGGTGTTTTATGTGTTTATGTTTTGTCTCTTAATATTTTTCCTTTAGTAGATTATAATATCTCTGTTGAGACTAAGAGCAGCACGGGCCACATTGGTTAATATATTTACACTGTGTTTCTGTTCTTTCACGCAATTACTGTAGAATTTGTCAATGTTAAGACCGAGGGAGCAGCACTGGCTACATTGGTCAGCCCTCAAAGCTGGTCTGTGTGGTGGAAGCACAGAAGGAAGTAGAAATAAACAGAGTGTATTGGAAGAGAGATGACATTGTATGGATGAAAATGATCGATGGAGTTGTAGAAACAAAAGATGAACGATTTCAGTTTGCAGACACCAACTGGAGATATAGCTAAAGATGTGTCCTTGCTTGTGAAGGACACAAAAATCTCAGATGGCGGGACCTATACGTGCCTTGTGGTGACAGGCAGAGGAATTGCCCGTGGAGATGCCAAACTGGTTGTTAAAGGTAGGTCTTTTTTTATTTTGTATGATCCAGTGCCTGAGAAAGTCTGTGTGTTCTTTGCGTATTTTATCTTCTTGGCATTCTCTGAATGTGATCAAATAAGAGGACTCTGTAGCTTCTGAAGATGAAACAGAAGTAAAGACTAAACTATAAGCTTTGAAATTGGATATACATATATAGATTAGCATTAATTACAATGCAGTAAAGTCAAAAAGGCAGCATGACATTACAACTGTTTGTTTATGAATTATTGCTTTGTACACTATACACAAATCTACCAAGTGTTGTTTGTTAAATGATTGTATATGAAAGGTGTGAATGCTTGGCTAGTGACGCACATGAGACTACCACGACTGTGGCCTGGCAGGAGGTCACATGGCATGAGGAAGGAACATTCTGGGTTAGGCCAAGAAGAATAGGCTACCGCGAAGGGCAGTCATGTGTTTAGGGTTGTGGCCGATATGAAAACAAAAACACAATAGGCCTACTAGTTTTGAGGCACAGC
>JAODXP020000035.1:9683669-9706580 GCA_027497455.2 Sardinella longiceps | reverse complement strand
ATGAATGTATGGACAGTTAAGATTTTCAAATCAGACAAGTTGTTTCTTGTCGCCTCTCCTATTTTTCCCCACGGTGACAGTTGTTACTGGGCATTATGTGTGCAGCAGATATTCTTACACTAAAAAATCAGATCTCAAACATGGGCCATCAGAATGGCTAACTGGAGCTTAAAGGAATATTACACCTTTCTATAAAAATTGGTCATTCACCCTCTTCTCCGAAGTTACTCATGTGGGTAAAAGCTTTATAGTCTTAGTGCATGCATTTTCCTTGTCTGGCAATCCCAATTTTAATCTTTTCTTAGCTTTAGCTTAGTATAGGTGCTGAATATTAAGTAGCCAGATACCAACTTTTTGTCAGCACATTGAAACATAAGCCTGGTGAGCCATGAACATGCCAAAACAATTTTACTCTACATTTAGTTTACAAATCATTTAACTTTTCACAAAAACTTTGCAAAGGTACAGACAAAAGGCAGACTTATATATACAAAGGCATGATGGTTAAATTGAACCAGGATTACGTTACACGACAATAAGACACAAGTGAGACAGGTAACAAGACAAATGGCAAGCCAGAAATATGAAGTCTAAATTCTGGCGACATCTAGTGGCGCATAGAGGCAAATCTATAACATCTGAGTGGCACAGATACAGTCTATTGTTTTCCTGAATCACACAGATGTCATCCTGTACTCTTACCAACACAGATGAGTAATGTTTGTGAAGTTTCCATATTTTGACAGTATGGGTATATAGTATCAGTTCACCTCAGTCTGTGGTTGTGTTTCACGGTTACCTACATACAGCTTCCGTTAGTGTGCTGGCAATCAAGCAGATGTGGCTGCATTGAGGCTACAGTCACTGAGGTACTGAGGCTACATGCAACATTGGTTGACATACATTGACTGACATGCAAACATGCCAATACACTGAATTTTATTAAAGCCTTTTAGACAAGACTCTTGCTTTAAGTTAAGTCACATGTACTTTATTTATAGTGCATTTTACACAACACAGTTGATCTAAAACACATTACAGTGGAACGGGGGACCTCAATAACCATCACTAATGTGTAGCACCCACCTGGGTGATGCACGGCAGCCATTACAGTAGGCGCCAGAATGCTCACCACACACCAGTTTGAGGTGGAGAGTAAGGAAATGGACAAGTGAGCCAATTACAGTGGGGCCACAGTGAGTCTGGACACTGCCAATAGGCCGCCTAAACTGAACTTGTGTTGGGTGAATTTAAACCAGCTCTGCTTTCAACTACTGATCGTTAAACCTGAAACAAACTCTTTGGAGAGATTACTGTACAAATTCATGTTATGCTACTATACACCAATGAATTAATGGTATAATTAATTAGTGACCTGTGTTTTCTTGATCACAGTAAGGATTTTATTTATTTATTCATTCATTTATTTTTTGGTGCGGGGGGTGGGGGTGAGAGTGTCGGGCAAGTAGCAATGACACTCAGCAATGGCTTCAACTTCAGATAGTTATGATAGTGCAAAATAGCCACGTACATGTTTGGTGTTTTATCTTTCACAGGAGCGGGCTCATCAAAGAGAAGCACACCTCCATTTGGTGCGTCATGCTGCTCGCTTCCTGTGAAGTGACAAATATCACCAGACGGAGTCTGAGAACTGCTACAGATCAGATGATGGCGTGTTTGTGGCAACGTACTCACATCCTGCTGCAGCTCTCCTTCTTCGTTGCTCTGCTCTCAGGTACTGTAGCCTACTATAAAAAAACTTGTCTTATGCTCATACAAATGGGGTCATGGGGTGAACTGCTGAATGATTGAAATGTGATCTACTAGTACACAGAGGTGTCTTAGCGATAAATAAAGATGACGGTGCCTTGAATAAACGCTAACAGTTTTCCTGTGTCTTTCTCTTCTAAGGTTTGAGAGCAGATAGCTTGGAATGGAAACAGACTGGGGAAGATATTGAAGTAACTTGCTCCACTGATCTGCAGAATCAAGATGGAATGTATGTTTACCACACCTATGCGGAGACCCGGCAGGTGTTCTATCTCACTCCAGGGATGAAGTGTAGTCCCAGGTTGCCCTGGGATCAGAGGGTGAAGATTTCAGGCCTCTTCACCAACTTTAAGGTCACAATTCGCAACCTCACCATGGAGGATACTGGAGTTTTCTGGTGCCAGTACTTAAAGTTTGAAGGATCAAAACAACATCCCTCCAAAAGCAAAAACACTTCAGTACTGGTGGTTGTGAACGGTAAGCTTATCTTTTTGATACACAATACACATTTTAATAAATAGAAATGATTTAAACACAGTTTCCCATCTTTGGAGTGGATTAATGTTGTACGTTGAACACAGGGGTGACCACCGGCATGACCACAGTGAACCCATGCCCCACTCATGCCCAACCTGAGTCGCCCGAGGAACCCATGCAGCTGACTGTGGCGATAATTACTGCCTTCTCCCTGATTCTACTCATTCTCATCATCATGCTCATCTGGGTGAGTGCAGGCCTATGTTGTCACTACACACACACACACACACACACTCAGAGTAAACTAACACTCCACATTTCTGAATAACAGATACCATACACATACAGACAGGGGAAAAACTTTTCACAATGGAAAGACTACAGACTGGTCTACGCAAAACTGTCTGACTAAATACTTGTCAACAACAATGTGTTTTTCTCTCTCATATCTTCACCTCCCACTCTTTTCGCTCTCTCTGTCTCTCTCTCTACTTCCTTCTCTCTCGGTTTCCTTCTGTCTGTCTGTCCCTTATGCTTACAGGTGAAGAGGTGCTGTGGAGAGAATGGAAAGTACAAGCCCCGTCCTCAGCCTAGCGGAGGCCTCCCGTCGCACCGCTCTGACTCCGTGTACGAGCAGATGAGACCGCAGAGAGCCACGTCTCTGTCTCACTCCTCACAGTCCTCCGCTCAGGTGCTCCTAAACCCAGCCTATGCTGGCCAGAGCTACCCCCAGTCCATCCATTACCCTTAGGACACACCACCACCACCGGTCAATACCTGCCCAGTGCCTTTCAACTGCAAAGTTTTTATTTGAAAACCTGTGAGAACCTGTGTGAAAATCTCCTTGTTGTAGCAAATTTTCCCGTTCCTCTTTCTGACGACAGCGCTCAGTGAATTCAAGCAACAAGGTTATGGTTTGACTTACTCTGGACTTTTCCTTTGAGCCTACATGACTGAAGTTTTTGATTGATAGGTAAATTGCTAGGTAAATGATTGATTGGTAAATAATCAATGGCAGTAATTGCCATTGGTCGGTGTAGATTAAATATCTGTAATCTATTCTACAGGCATGTTTGAAATGATTCTACCTGGCAAATTCTATTTTCAAGTTGAATGGTTTTTCCCTGACAGGAACTAACCCTGACATACAGTATTTGTGAACAGAGTAGGGCTATGTGGAACACATTATCTTTATAAAGATTTATCTTTAGATTATCTTTATAAAAGAATGCAATAACAGTATAGATATAATTGGCAAAATCAACAGGTTTAGGCTGACATTTAAATAATTTTGGCTAACATGTACACGTAAAAAATCTGCTTTTGTAAACACCCTTTGTATTTTGCAAAGGTTTGTGTTGTCATTTGCATTCATCTGCACTTTATAACCGATATAGAATGTAAACGAGTTTCTAACTGATACAGTTGCAACCATATGTATACAGTTACAACCATATGTTTACTTACACCTCAGAGAGAAACAAAAACTTTTTTCTTCACTGTCAAACATTGAATCAGGGTAAGATTTGGTCAGTCAGGTGAGTCACTATTATCACATTTTTAAATATATTTTTGTTATATTTGTTAAATGGCAAAGACAAAACCACTTTACAGAGATTTTTCAAAAATGTTTTCTGTCCAAAAGTTTACATACTGTACATGTACACTTCTAGTTTTGGGTATCCTTCCAAAGGCATCCCACAATAATTTGCTGAAATTTTAGGTTATTCCTCTGGACAGAACTGGTGCAACTGGATCAGACCCACTTGCCTTCATGTCTTCTAAAGAAATCTCTATTAAATAGTTTTTCTTATTTTTTTATTCTGGCATTAATCAAATATATCAAATGTTAAAAATGTGATAATAGTGACTGACCTGAAACAGATCAAGCTTACTCCGATTCAATGTTTGAGAGTAAAGAAAAGTTTCTCTGTGAGGTGTATGAAGAAAATGTATAGTATGTATAAGAATTGAATGAATTGTTGCAAATTGTTTTGAGGCGAATTCCTTCAGGACCTTAGATGATGCCAGAATGCCTATTTTCAAATTGGCGATGAGGCTTTGATGTGTCTATGTGCGATTTAGTGCAGTGGAAGAAGGGAGAAATAAAATACTTGATAATTATAATGATAATAATTGAATAGTATTTGTAAAAATTATTATTACCTCCGCCAAAGAGGTTATGTTTTCACCAATATTTCTTTGTCCGTTTGTTTGTCAGTTTGTTTGCAACTTTATGGCAAAAGTTAATGACGGTTTGCATGACATTTTTCACTGCTCATCGAGTGCATTTCTAGTTGTTTGCTTTTTTTTAGTGGAATGTAAATATTCTTGTTGTTATTCAATAAATTGATGTTGAGGAGGTGATTTAGCTGTTGTTGATTCCATTAAAACCATAGCCTTTTGAAGCAACCATGGAGTCAACATTTGGAAGAACAAAAAATTAATGGGGGGTTCTATCTTCATATGTCATACCAAGATGAGGTTTGATTGATGGCAAATGGCACCTCATCTTGGCAAAGCATGCAAGACTACATTACCCATAAATCCGATTTCACAAGTTAAGGAGTTGATGTAAATTACTTTGGTGTCCAGTCCCATGCATTATACATCTTATAGGTTACGGTTACGGTTAGTTACGGTTACACCTCAAAATGCCGGCAACTGTTTTGACGTTGACGTCTTTGCTTTATTGATTTGATATTCAGTGCCTCATCTACAACTGCTTTTAGTTTAGTTATAATAGGATTTAGTTTTTCAGGCTGATATGTACTTCATAGTATATTGTGATTTTGGCCTTGCCTTGAAGTGTTGAGTGTGAGCTGATGCATCTTCGAAAATGAGGTCAGTGACAACCAAGCGCAACAACATGGCTCCTTGGTTTCCTGTTAAGACTTGTGTGGCGTGAGAATGGACCTTTTTGAAAGAGGTTGGCCGCCAATGAATGTTCTCTTGGCCCACTGTACATGTTGAAGAAAATTACAGTATGACAGACCAAACAACATTTTCCTATGAAACATAACGCAAGGAATATGTTTTGACGTATTTCATTTTGTCTTTTACTAGCTGTTGTTTTAGTTTGTTTTTAAACCACCCACAAAGGTGCTACAGTTTATAAACAAAGTGCAAATGCAACTGTATGGGAATTAATGTTTCAGCAGTTTTCAGTGTTAATTTATCACAATTACTCTCAAATTTTTCATCTCATTTCTTTCATATGCCTTCTCACAATTAAAGGCATGCTCGAATAACGTCCAGAATTGATTACACTGATCTAAAGTGGTAACATTCTACAGATAATTGACACGCAAGTAGTAAAGTTGTGAAAACAGGACCATCACATGATCATCTGGCTGATGAAACAATTCAATCAGTGGCTTCATTTAACAATTTCATTTCATTCATTTCATTCTTAAAACGATGAAGGCATGGAGCAAACACCTCCAAAATTGAGTAGTGACACTACTGTAAATACATACCCCTCCAAAACTTTTACATGCTACATCTCACTGTGCTGTTTGAGTTGGGGTAGGCCTATATAGCTATACCTTGGGCAGTGTCCTTCCAAATACAGTATACACGGAGAGGCCACTGGGCTTTTACACAGATAGATGGAGGCTGAGAAATCCGGTGCGAATCAGTCAATAACCCCGTTGTTCCAGTTACCTGAATGCTGTCTTTAAGAAAAAGAAAGAAAGAATTGAATGCTACATAGACTGAATAACAAACCGAATACTAATACTGACTTTATAGTGTTAGTTGCTAGCCTGGGAGTTCCCATGCTCCTTTGCGCGCTTATTTCATTTCACTCTGCAAAGCAGCATGGTGACCATGGTCGTTTTTCTCGCCTGCTTTCGGTATCCAATCACAGAACAAAAAGGGATTTGTACGGCCCTCGATTGCATTTTACGTCACGTGGTGGCTCTGGTATTGGCTCCGAGGTATGTACAGATGCTATGATTGACATTCGCATCGCCCAATAAACGGCTCTGGACAATCGTAAACGATGCTTCCGCTACGAGAAATGCAATAGGTAGGTCTCCACACTAAATATTACTTGTGATTTTAGTTTGGCATTCGCCAGACTAGTTAGTTGCTGGTTCACTGCTCGCTCTATGTTGTATTAAATGTTCTATTCTTTTTCCTACCCACATCACTTGGTGAGATTGAACAACAGGGCTACGGATTGATTAAAATGGGATTTCTCCTTTATCACAGAAAAGCACTATGACAATGACAATGCCGCTCGCTGTCGCTTTTATACAGACTAAAATGGAGGCCATTGGCTGAAAAACACAATGGACAGGGGTCATACAACAACAAACAACAGCCCTGGTGAGCTCTGTTGGTGAGAGCTCTGAGCACAACCATTGTACCAGGAAATGCTGCAATGAATTCGCAACTCCAAAACACAATGTCCTTGATGTGGATAATTGATTTGGAATGTAGATATGATTTGACAGGGTTTGAAATATTAACAATATTTATCTGTCGCTGTGAACAGCTGCCTGGTATACAGGGGACTGCAGTGATGGGATTCTACAGTACAAAAACAAATGTGATACATTTTCCTTTAGAGGTAAAGCATCACTTCATTGCCACAGCAATGATTCACTGGTGGTTTTTAATTTAGTGCCATTGCAGCTCATTCCGTATGATAGTTAGGGGAAATCACACTTACTGAATTTCAGTTCATTTGCATAAGCGGTCTGATTCAGAGACAATTGTGATTTATGAAACCTGGTGAAATTGAGTTATAAAGGTCCAAATACTGTATGTAAATGTTGGTCTTTGTCATCTCATGTCATATACTCTCATATAGCCTATACTGTTGCAGAACTTTTGAGCAAAACTGCAAAGAGAATAATTAGACTTCTTTCCCTGCACGTATAGCGCTATTTGCGCTGTGGTTTGACACTTGTGTATCTCTATAAATATGACATCCTGTTGTTGGGCTGGAAGAGAAACAAGTAGAGCAATCACCTTCTTGTCTGTCTAAAGTGACTTGTTTGTACCCATGCAGTGAATGTTTTATTTCAATGTTAGGCAAGTTCATGCTGAATTTTTTAAGGTCATGTTCAGTTTGTTTCATTTCCTCAACACAATGGTTCTGGTGACATCTGACCTAGATCACACTAATTCACTCTCAAAAATGCATTTGTTTTTTTCAACTTGTATCCGTTTTTTTTCACCTTGTGCCTAGCGCCTATCTACGTGAGGCGCGCATCAATGGTCCTGTCGCATCTTTCCATAGGGAAACAGTTACATTTGAGAAACTGGAGGTGAGACGCCCACCTGAGTGTAAAACCTTAAAACCACCGAGTACGTCAGTGCACGGACAGTGCTGGGCCTAGGTGTTTTGGCGAGCGTAATTGCTCAATAGTTTTCACCTGTTGAGTTATAAAAGGTTGTTCTCTCTCTCTTTCAAGTAGGCACTCTTTTCTTTCGTGCAGGCACTATTTGATTGACTTCTGAAAAAAGTGTGTCAATGTGAATGGCCCCTTACAGTGTAATAAGCCAAAGCTGACGGTTGATGATGTGTGGGCATTCTATTCAAAAAGCCTCCGGTAAGACAGAGTTTTATGATGGTTTGATCATAATCAAATTCAAATCACTAATGTTGGCCTATAGGGTGATTGAAGGATTTGTTCCAATCTACCTCAAAACCCTCATGAAGCCACTGCTAACCCCCAGTCACTCCACTCTGCCAAGGAATGTTGTTTAGCACGACCAACACCCTCTATTAGAGCAACACAATCTCTCCGTCTTCAAGAAATTCTTTAAAACCCAGCTCTTCCAAGAGTAGGCTACATCTTGACCTAGAACCGGCAACTAAAATTAATATAATTTGTATTATATGAATGAATGAATCAATGAATGAATCAATCAATCAATAAATCAATATGTCACCTACAAACATGCAGGTGCATGCTATGGAGTTAAATGCTGCCGGTCCCTAACCTTAACCTTGGGTTGTGGTAACTCAGCATTGCGCGAAGAGTCACTTGCTCTCCACAGTCATCTTTGCATAGCTTAAGACCACATAGTGGTTATCTTGCATCATAAGGGGACATTGTTTTTGTGCATTATTGTTTAGGCCAGGGGTTCTCAAAGTTTTGATAGGTGAGGGCCAGTTTATGGGACCCAACATTAAACCGTGGACTGCCAAAGGAGTGAGGGGAGAGAAATAAATCCAATTTGTACTCATTTTAATGACCAGGTTGCATCTCTTCAATTTACATCTATTGCAATAAATAAATGCCTATATATGTTGCTAAACACCACTAAAAGAAAATTAATTCTTTCAAAGCAATGTACAGATATTATTAGATGTTATCGTGGGCCGCCAAAAAAAAATTTCTCCGCACTTTGAGAACCTATGGTTTAGGCCTATCTGTAGCCTATGCCATATAGTGGGAGCAGCACCTGGAACCATTTGTTTTTTAAATCTGTTGTTAGTGGTGATGAGATGTCTGCTGTTTGTTTTGTTTTGTTTTGAAACTTTTATCCACATAGAACGTTAGAGAGGGACAGAAAGGGATTTGGAGTGAGAAAAGACCACATTCAAACCTGGCTCCCCATGGACACTTCACTTAGATTCCAGGATAGAGGAGTTAGGATGAAAGTGACAGAGAGAGAGAGAGAGAGAGAGAGAGAGAGAGAGAGAGAGAGAGAGAGAGAGAGAGAGAGATGGATCAGGAAATGACTTTTGGTGCTGGTAGTGCAGTTCCGGTACCTCGTGTAAATTAACAAATAGTTCCATTAATTTATATCCACATTCATATATCTTGCATGCTTCCAATGGTGAGATAACTGCAAAAAACATATACAGTATATGATTAAAAGTATACTAGGCCTAATGGAACGACAGTGACACTATCATAGCCATAGAGGACAAGTTATTTTTCTTTGTTGTGCTGAAACAAAATTTGAGTTCCTCCTCCTGCCACATCCTACTTTAACCACTAATGCCACTGTAGCATAGCCTGACACGCCAGTGCGTCTAGAGTTCTAGGCTAACTGTAGCAGGTACAACCACAGCGCCAGACACCGGAATTTGATATGGTTGCCAAGACACAGCATCCTTGTCTCTCTGGCACGCTGATGAAGATGCATTCAGCATCAAAACATTAAAGGGACAACAGGCAGGACTGCGTTTTTTTTATATCTCCGGAGCTCCACCTACAGTCGCGAAATATTATAAAAATTACAACTACATTATCCATTCTCAACAATCACTGTAAATTTATTTGCAAACCAAAAAGTACGAACCAAGGATGATCATTTTCGTGAGCTACGTTGTCTGATAAGCCGGTAATAAATTACCTCACTCACGTCAGATCATGCGCTACGTAACTTTCGTAAGGCACTTCCGCGCAACGATCTGATGTTGAAGCCCATCAGAGAGATTTCAAGCCATTATTCTCTAACCGGACCAATCAGGACCGCTGGGTGCTGTAAAGGGTGTGACATAGCGAAGAAGCAACTGTTTTGAATCCAACCAATCCAACAAACGTAACGAGCGTCATCGGTTGGTTTCGATGTGGTTGGCTGCAGTGTACGTCAATTAAATTGATGGACAAGCCGTTTGCCCAGTTAGATTCAAGGATTTCTGGCTCCTGAAATAATTCGTCTATCGCTGAATATCAGATGAACGCGCGTAGCGCTACATCTGACGTGAGTGAGGTAAGGTAATAAATGCAATTTCAGTTATATCTACTTTCAGTTTCTATCTCATGGACCCGCGACCAGTCATTCTGCCAAGCGGCTAGAGACTGACAACAGAGCCATCGGTCACCCCATAATGACCATTTAATCATCGGAGTGACTTTGAGGATGGTAAATTAAAAGTATAATCTGGCGTGAATCAACACCTATCCCTGCTGTTTTATACTGCTAAGCGCTACTGAAAGCTACCTCAACGATAAAATTTTGTGCATCGTAGACCGAGTTTGCGAAGCGGCAGCTAACACTAACTGAATGAGGCATGTCAAAAACAAAACTTTAGTTTTGAAATGCCCCATTCTGTTAACGTTAGCTGCCGTTTCGCTATCTCAGTCTGCCTTGCATGAAATCCAGTGATTGAGGTGGCTAACAATAGCGCTTGACACTACAAAACAGTAGGACTACGTGTTGATTCACGCCAGCTTTCTCCTTTAACAGTAAAACGTTGCCTGGTGTCCCTTTAATCTCTTTTTTTGCTATGCACCTTTATTAAAATTCAGTTAATTGTATCTGTTCTGCTCCGGTTTGTCCTCCACTTCCTGTCAGTGGAACTGTTTAGCGTCTTGTTTCATGGCTAGGGACAATACATCAGTGTGCACTGCATAAGCATATAACACAGCTCTGTCTGAAAGAAAAGAGCCTCAAAAGGTCAAGAAGTTCCCAGTTTCATGCATCACCACTTACATTATCACCACACACACACGGTCATGGTGAAGTCTTTTTAAAAACATCAAAAGTCTTCTTGAGCCCTCCCTTGCCTTCTTCTGTGCTCTCAATTTCAACTACATTTCAAATTCGAGGCACTTACAGTGTAAGAGACATAAAACATCCAAGGACAAGTAAAAGTTTGTCTAGTGAGGCAGTATATAGCATGCAGTACTATGGGATGTGCCACCTCACCCAATGTTGTATTTTACATACAGGCATATTATGTTACAGTGATATATATTGTAATTGGTCACTGTAAAAATTAAAGGATAGCAAAGCACTTTTTAAGGTTCCTCACTTCGCCACAATGGTGGAACTCATAATAGAGTTTTCAGGAACCTCTTTTAAAAAATACACTAGCTCTCTGAAGGTCTTTGAAGGATACTTGAGGCTCTTGTAAAGGTGGAACCCAAAATGAGGAACCTTTACAACAGCCTCAAGCATCCTTCAAAGATCTTCAGAGAACTAATGTATTTTTAAAAGGGGTTCCTGTAAGCTCACTTATGGGTTCCGCCAGTGTGGCAAAGTGAGGAAGCCTAAAAAGTCCTTCCAGTATCCTTTAATTTTTACAGTGTATACTGTGTCTGAATGGATCCCTTATGGGAAGACCAGCATTAAAACATTACAAACAAACAAACAAATAAATAAAAACATACTTTTCAACAATATCTGAGTGCAGGACGAAAACAAAACATATCAATGAAAAAGGTCAAAGGTCTGTGACTCCATGAACTGCATTAACCTGTGATGACTGATGTCTGACTGTATATCAAACCATTAGGTTCATCTTCTGTATACAGTAGCTACAGACCTTCATCCATTGACCTTCAATGTATGGCTCCAGATTACTATGTTTGAGGTAGTCACTGGAGGTACCTCCTTAAATGCTACTCAATGAGTTGGGCATTGAATGTAATGCAGGAAAGAGTAAAAAAAAAAAAAATGCACGTTGCACTATGCACATTCTACTTCACAGTTCACTGTCTGTCTTATGGTATGTGGTGAATGTGTGTGTTTGGTGTTTTGAAAAGGTACTCTCTGCAATGACAAGTGTGAAACCAAACCAATCTGTTCAATACCTGCTTTGTATTGTAATATTCTGTTGAGAAATGTGAATGAAAATAGGTTAGACCTATACAATCAAGGGTTAATTAAAAAATAACAATACAATACATAAAATACACAATGATGTTTTAGCTTCCTTGACACTTTCTCGTTCCAAAATGGATAAAATTATTTTTATGAATTAATTAAATTAATTAAAGTCATGAATTCATTAAATTAGCCTATTAATGTGTGCCAAAATAGATATTAAACAATATAAAACTTCCTTACTCATCTTTACTCCACACTTAAGTAAGTCTTTTGAAAAACAACAACAAAAAAACTCCTTAGGTGTAAGCACTATCGATGAGTTATGCAGTCACACCTAAGACCAGAATACAGACATCTGGAATGCAGAAGTAAACCTACAACTCACGTCTTTATATCAAGGCAACACAAGTCACAGTGAATAATAATGAGAGCTAAAACACCCCTGCCGCTAAAAAGCTCTAATTTCTTAGCATGAATGAGTGTTTTACTGTAAAGGCGTTGGTCAACCTCAGTATAGGCCTATGCTCAGCATGCGATAAATGAGCCTCTAGAGGTGCTGTGTGTTGAAACATGGCCCAGGCTCTTGACCTGTAGACACTGTATGAAGGACAAGCACAGTCCAGTGTAGATTTCTTTCCCTCACGTTGAGAGTAAAGGTGCCTAGACGAGACGGGCTGCGACGTTCTAAAACTCTGAAACTCCTCTCTAAAACTGTTTTGTCTCGTCGCGGATATTCAGTCTGAATTGAGCTTTAAAGACAGCACAGACATTGTTAGCCTACAATCTGAAACAGATGATGGATGAACGAGTTCAAAAGTGTACTCACTAGGCTACATAATGATTGCTCAGCTTTGTTAATGAAATAAAAAAATCTTTAGTTTACATGTGATTGGATTGCATCTTGATATGGCTTATGTTCTGTTTTGGCTCTTTAAAAAAAAAATGTGAGCAACTCTCTGAGTGTTGACATTAACAAGGTGGTTTCATGATGTCTGTGCATGACAGCTTCTTGACAGAAGCGCAGCTGCGGTTGACAGTTGTGTGTGGTCAAGTCCTCCTCAGACACCTCCATCATCCGTATGGTCAGAGACCCTGCAAGCAAGCAAGCAAGCAAGCAGCGAGGCTACTAGCCTAATGCATTTGATCTCTGCACTTTAACCTTCTGCTCAATGTGGTTTGGAGTGGAGCCAACTATTTTTTTTTTAAAAAAACCCAGTTTGTCAGAGCTACCAGTTACTTCCTCAAATGTATTTTTATTGTCCCTGAGGTGGTCAACAAACAAGTTCACACTTACCCAATATTTTTTTTTGTTTTAAATGAACAAATGCTCTGAAACCTACATGTATTAATCTATCGGGTCACTAATACAACCTGAAGCATCTGTATAGAATTTGTTCTATACAGATGAATGTAGCTTCTGTATAGTGTGTTGGGACCCAGGGAAACTTCTACCTCTAAGATGTCTTGGCAATAATGTGATTTGTGATGACAATAATGATTTGTGGCCTGCCATCTATTTTCACTGAAGTCGGTCACTGTTAAAAACACATCATGGTGGTGTATTTTGTAGTCTTTGTTTTATCATATCCACTCTCCCACCATTATGACCTGTGAGACTTTGTTAAGACACAGCCGTTAAGGCCATCTTTTGTCACCATATATAAAGCAGCACAATAGTAAAGGACGTAACCATTTCAGAACTAAAGAACCAAAACCATAATGGTGGTATCACCCGCAGGCAAATAATCAAACTGGTTCTCAAGGAAACCAATTCACCTTTAGCATTGAGATACAGTAAAATTGTCCATACACCAACAACAGACTTTCGGTCATATTGTTTTTGTCATAATAGACCTTATTTGCAGCTCTGTGAGTGTAAAAGTAGGTTGGCGGTCTTTGAATCATTGAATGAAGTGGTTAGAAGTTACAGAAAAACTCTTTGCGTAGCAAGAAGCCTGACAGATGTAACCATAGCAGGGGGCTCATAACAGGAAGACCACAAAGACAGAGGGGGTGGGGAGGGGGGTTAGTCTGTAAAAGAACAATTACACCTAAACCTCACTTTAACATTAACAGCAGAGTGGTTATGGCGATATGATAATGATAGTGTTCAGTTTAAAGTTTATTTGGAAAAGTATTGAGAGATTGATCACATCTGGATGAAAACTGATTGATTTCTCTTAGAGTTAGATTTAAAGTGATTTTGTGAATTGTGAATTTGAAATGTCATATGTTTTTTTTTACACTTTTTTACATTCAACTTAATTTGTACAGCATTTGCCTTGCAGGGCAAGACAGTATGAGAGGCGCCCATGACTAACAGGGGCAAGGAAAAACTTGTCTTTTATTTATTGTAGGCTAGTTCATTTTAGGGAGAAACCTTGGACATGTCCATGCTTCATGGGATTAAACCCAACTGACTTGGACCTAATGAAGTATCTATAGTCAGTGGTCTATGATGGTTTGGACTAAGTAACATAGCAGCTTGAGTACAGAAAATTCTCTGACAGTATTACAGTAGATGGTAGTCAAAGCCTAGTGTGTAGAGCTGTCAATCAAATGGAAGACTCAGGGGATAGTCAATAGCCTGGCTTTGCTTTCCTACGTACTGTAGCTCCGCTCAATAATCATTTCCCTCCACGATTCTGTCTGGCATTCCGGCCATTGGCATCGTTTGCAGAGATCAATTCCGTACCACGCTAACAAGCAAGCAGGATCGGGAGTGGTGAGAGATAACGTCGGGTTTCTGTTGTTGTAGAGTAGCTTACTTCACAACCATAGCTGGTGCATAACGTTAGAGATTGGGTGATATCAGATTTGATCCTTTCAAACTTCTGCAGTTCACACCTCCAGCTTGCAATCATTCGTTAATGGTGAAATGCCAGACCCTGGTACGAAGCTAAAGCGTAGACCAAGGGGATGGCCAAAGCCAGGCTAGACAGTCAATAGTAGGGTTCCATCTAAGTTCTCCTCCAAAATACTGAAGACTACAGAGGGAACGTGGAGATTGAACTAAACTTGTGATATGTGTATAATGTTCCAGCATCTGTGTCAAGGTCAACATTACTGACAGATCAGATACTTCTCTCTCTCCACCTTATTCCGCTGGTAAACATGGGCGCTGCCATGACGATTGTCATTCAACATCCGGTCTAACAACGCATTGACTTAATGTTGTGATATTTGGTGTTTTAACGGTCTAATATAAGTTGTGCTCACTATATCCATCTATAAAGTTAGAACAGTTCATCGCCAGATAAAAAATTATGTTTTCAGCAGTAAAAACTGTGTTTCTACGGCTACAATAAGGAGTTTTGTGATCATGGTATTTCATGAAAATTGTGTTGATTTGAATGAGAGGCAGCGTCTAACGGAAGTTCCAAGACAATCGGAGGGCAAACACGGAAGAAAAAAAGACAAAAAGGGGCGGGGCTGCATAAGGTGAATATCAACACATGTCACATGACACATATGATCTGTGAAAAATGAATCTCCTTAACTGGCCTAACTCTTTTGCTAGGCTACCTCTGCCTAACCTCACTCACGTCAGATGCAGCGCCCCCTTAGGCGCATCCATCTGATGACGCGTCCATTAAAAGGTATTTCAGGACTGATGTTGAACGGACGGACCAACCAGGAGACGCGTACGAAGCACCGGGTGGGATTTTTGATGACGCCCGGTCTTCTGAAACAATTCTCTTATCAATCGACATCAGATGCATGCGCCCAAGGGGAGGCTGCATCTGACGTGAGTGAGGTTAACCTCTGCCCACATGCACTACTACAACCATCTCTCCTGAGTGTCATGTCTGCTGTCTACTCTCCTCTTCTCTCCTAGAGGGCCTTGGAACTGACTCTCCTTTAATGGCACTTGAGGACACAAAATGAACTCAAGATGAACTCAAGATGAACCTAAATGCTACCCTCATTCACCTCATCAACAGGTAGATTGTTAACAACCAGCTAGTCAGTCAATATCTAAAACTGAATGTGGCCCTTCATTTAGCCACAATAATTGCCCACCCCTGCTCTACAGGAAGTCCCTGAGTTTGTTGACCTGTTCAGTTTATTGTGGTGACATAGAGTGCCTGGTCTGCCTGCCTCCTCAGTGGAGACTGACAGCAGAACTCCTGTGCTCCCCCTGCTGGTGGTATGGATGGTTCGCTCCGTATTGTATCATCTCAACACATGAAAGCCAGTAGTATTTGCTTTTAAATAAAGTGTGGAATGTAATTATTATGTTATTATTATTTTCTTCTTCTTTTTTGAGCACTTTCTAAATTGTGCTATAGAAATAAACATGACTATGACTATGTATTTAAAGATAGTTAGGGTAAAGGGTGAACAAGACAGGTGAAAGAAATGTGCCTGCAAGGCTTACCATAGGGGAAGTCCTTCAACCTGACAATTCAACTCATTATTCATCTTCAAGAGCTTGTTTATCAGTAGGATGAACTCTGTGTGTTGAAGGCACAGGAGAAATCAAAGATCATGACTCTCACAGCACCTTCATGCTCACTCCGTTTGTCCAGGTGAAAGCCTACCCTGGTCAGCAGGGAGATGATGGCTTCCTTCAAAAAATGAAAAAGAGAATGAAAGCAAATTTTCTAGCAACACAATAAACATTGACGTTATGGCATCATGACTCTTGTGAAAGAATTAAAAAAAGTGTAGTTTAGGGTTGTAATAATGTATTTACCATTTCAAAAAATCTTCAATGAAGGAAAAAAATACCAAGGCACACTGAATTCCTTTTATAATGATATATTCTTGAGCAACAAAAGAGACTGACCAACGCATTTGCTCTTCGTCTGGGTCAAACCCATAATGTCGAAGACCTAGTGTTGAAACACGTTGGTCAGTCTTTTTTTGTTGCCTTGCTCAAGAATATATGAATAATAAAAAAAATTCAGTGTGCCTTTGTGTTTTTTTCTTCATTGAAGACTTTTTTGAAATGCTTGGTACCGACGGTCACTAAAGAGCACCTGAACTTCGTGCAAAAATAAGAACGCTTCCTGTTCTCTTTGCTATCCCTGATCATATCAAGAGTCTTTACCTGTGACCCAGTTTCCACTGTGCATCTGCATGACAGGAAGTTGTATTTCAGATTGAACAAGCCTTTACCACTAGAGTGCACCCTCTGACTAAGAAATGATATGGTGTTAGGCTGGGTCTATGTCAGGGATACCTAGACAAAAAAAGTAGCCTATCTATTATAAACAACATCTAAACAACACTTTCTTCAAGTTGTCATTGAATATATTCAGTGAATATTTTTGTTCATATGCTGTTCACCTAAGACAATATAAGAACACACAATACCACTGTGTGTTAAGCAGAAACCAAAAAGCCATGGTAAACAACTACAGCCATTGTCAGACTAAGAATCAGTCAATTACTTACAACACATTGCCTACTCATGTTGTGAGAACAAGATGGTTGTATCTATAATGTTACTTTGAAACTGTAAGGGTTTGGAGTGTAATTAATGTACATAAATAGGCTAAGCAGCTGCAGACCCTTATCCGTCAAGGTGCAAAAGAAGCTAAAATCAGATTCCACTCTCATTGGGGGGCTAAGATAGGCTAATCATAATGAGGTCATAGCTTGAAAGCTTGTGAGCCAAAAGATGTCTACAAAGAAATTCCCATTTCTAGTGCAAACTAGTTTAAAGGGTGTCCCCACTACAGACCAGGTCTGTCATGTGCCAGGAAGACTTGACACTATAAGGGCCATGTGCAGGCAGAGAGGGTTGAAGCGGGTGATCTTTGCCATTACTTTTTAGCATCAAAATGAAATTGCAGAGTAGCCTACTAACACATCATCTAGCGGCAGACGTGGATAGAAACGAAATTGTGTTTAGTTTTTTTATATATAGTTTTATAGTTTTATTGTAGTTATATGTACTTTATGGACTGACTGGATAAAACTTTGGACCCTGTACCCCTATTTGTATCTGATGATAACACGCTGGGTCTAGCACAGACAACTGAGTTTCATTTGAGACGTTACAGTGGAAGCTCGGGCCAGGTATTGCTAACTTCCCACAGGAGCCGACCACGCCACTTCACAGGCCTAGGGGTTGTGGCTGAAGCAGGTGGGTTCAACTATGCATGAGTCGGATTTATAGCGAAGAGGGGAACTCAGTTGTCACTGGCATAGCTCAATGAAACATAAACAAAGGTAGTTGCCACATTAAGTACATTTAGGTGTATAGTATAGTAGGCTATAGAATGGATCATATCTTGTCTAGTGTAAAATCATATTGTGCCTTCAACTTTTAGTATCAAAATATCAAGATGGAACAATTACCTGGTGAGAAATCAGAGATGATGTTGATTTTGCTAAATGAACGGGTGAGGTTTGACGCAGTTGGATATTTGATGTGGTCGGCTGTATGGATGTCTTGCAAAGTAGTAGCTTTTTTAATCAAAGGAGCAAATATTATATGCTACTATTCAATGAGACATGACTTCCAGGCTCTAGCCTACTATACATATAATGGATGAAACCGTGCATGGCGCGTCATGCACTCCAGTGAAATAATGGTACAGCCTGAAGCCATGTGTGCGTAAAAGGCGCGCGCTTAATCTGTCGGTGGCGTGCCATCCATGCACTTGAGATTTCATATGCACGCTCGCTGTCGAAGAGGAAAGACGAACTGCTTCTTATAAAGGAACATAAACGTGTGTCGTGATGTTTAATTGATAATTACGCGGATTCCTCTGAGTAATTTGCTGGACAACGTTAGCAGTCCAACGCAAGATTCAGAGCAGCTCGCCAAAGTGCGCAAAGAAGCCTACACTTACAGTTCGGTGGAAACTTTATGCATGCTAAATAAGCAGACAAAATGAAGAAAACTACATCTCATTTTGGTATGTATTTGAAGGCGTCCATATTCTTATGTTTTTTGTCTTCTCGTGTCGTATTGTCAAATTTGGATAAAGTAGAATGACGACAGGCACAGACACTTAAGTTGTTTTCCTGATTGCAAAGTTTTATTATAGCCTACTACTCGTAGAGTTGTTAAAGGTCCATTTCCTTTTATGTGATAATAACTGTGAATGAATGTAATGGTACCGCTGGCAGAAGTTGTAGGGCCTCTCTCTCTCTCTCTCTCTCTCTCTCTCTCTCTCTCTCTCTCTCTCTCTCTCTCTCTCTATTTGCGAGTGTGTTGTGTCATTTTTTTCAATGTCCCTTCCCTTCCAAGCAAAATAAATGCATGGCACAGAGCGCTGCATTTGGGTGGCAGTGTGTTCACTACAACATCAGATTTGTTTGTTTGTCTGATGTATATCTCATAGCAGCACTCCCTGAGGTGCCAGTGTAGCAGAAACACTGGACCTCCCCCCATCTGATGGTAGAGCTTGGGTGTTCTACTTTTGGAATAGAAGCCATATATCCCTAACTAGCACATTTTGATGAATATGTTTGCCAAGTGCATGAATGCTTTGTATGTTTTTACTGGGAGTTGGATATGCATCGTTGCATATTCAGTGGATTTGGATGGTACTTTGACATGGGTTTGGCCTTCAAGCATTGTGAAAACTTGGACTAGGGTAGTGTGTGTGTGTGTGTGTGTGTGTTTGTGGGGCGGGGTGACGAAACGTTTTTGGCTTTCCTAGTTATTTCTGTTTAATATTGCAAATGCAAATCAACAGCCATCAAAGGCATTACATCAGCTCATGTTCAGAAAATGCAGACAAGGGTTATTGGCCTTAAAAGAATGTGGTGTGAATGTGCCAATTCCACAAATTACCCAAAGTGCCAAAACCACAAATTCGATTAAATCAGTACTTTATGACGAGTTGCCTCATTTAACATCATTCTATTTTAATATCAGGATCTTTCTCTTGGAAACACAGGTTTAGTCAAATTAAGGCCAATGCGTTCAAACACAAGACATTACTTAGGGGCTCCTATCCAGTCCTATCCTGGCTGGAATCTATTTCCCCAGTAGACATATTATAGAGGCTCAGTCATGTCTGAGCTGGGGTGCTGGGTCACAAAGAAAGATCCCTCACTTTTAATTGGATTTGAGAGTTTTTTCCCCACAAAACCTCTAAGTTATTGTCTTGAGACAGACAGGCCTGTGTTTAGTAAGCCAATTCCTGTTGTGTATTAATCAGAGATAATTCTAGTGCTTCTGGCCCTTGTGAAATGAAGTTGTTTAAAATCGTAGTCCTGTGCTATAACATCAAATGGTGTCTACAGGATCATAAAGTCCATTCACTAGACCAGGAGTCTTTGATGTGGTGAAGCACCATAACATGCTGACCATTTAACAACCATGGAGCTGTTTGCATGACCTTACACAGATGGCTATTATGATCTCCATTGGCCTGACGTGCACATGTAGGACCTAGGGCAGAGAACAACAGAGCCACAACACCTCCTAGCTCAGGGCGGGGAGAACATGTCTGCACCTAGGGTTCTGAAATGAAAACAAGACCAAACACTCTGAAGTCCCATATTACATCCCAGTGGATTAATAGATCAGAATGATTTCATCTTCAAAAGTCAAGGTATTACTGTGGCATTACTAAGGAAAGCCCACCATAGTTGAAAGTTTGTTCGAACCTGATCTAACCCATTTATCTGTTTGGAGGACCTCAGTCTGATTCTTAGAGAGAAATTCTCCACAGACCTGAGCAAACAGCGTTGAGTGAGGCTCTTGGAGTGTTTACAAAAGCCTTTGCTTTTCAGTACTCAGTCCTCTCAGTACTGAACCACCCCAGGCATGTTGACCCCAGTTACATTTCACTGTTTAAGGTCATCATATAGAACAGATTTTTCTGTGCTCAACCAGGGTCATTCCAATAGAAGCACCATTTGCCCCTGACGGCAGTTGACTTTACTCCTGCTGCAAGAAATTTTGGGCCCTATGATGAAAAATAATTTTGGGCCCCTCAAATATTGATTTTAATATAAAAAATTTCTCGGGGCCCCCCTGTCAGTGCCAGGCCCTTAGAATCATCCTAACTCCCCCCCACCCCTAGCGGCACCTCTGCTCCTGGTCCTTTAAAGGTTCAAAGAGCCCAATCAGGAGACAGACCCATTACATCTCCCATCTCTGTGGCTTCTGCAGCTGAAGCTGCTACTATCATTATGCTGCATGTCGAGGAGCACAGGCCCCAGTGTGGCTGAGTGAGCAGGGCCCAGGCTGAGTGCATGCACTCCTTACGCATGAGAGAATTCCGCCAGCTGAGACTCGAGTGGTGAAAGCGTTTGGTCACCTCAGTGCGACCCGGGTCATTGTAAGAAGGAAGTGGTTCACAATTTGTGCAAGCGATGAAGCCTGGAGGCATGTGGATATCTTTGGCTTCCTTTAGTGTGTTACTCTTGTGGCTGGGACACAGCAGATGCTTAGTATCGTTTCCACCTGCATGGCCGTAGAGATCTGACATTTGGGATTATTTCAAATATCTTCTTTGCTGTTTGGTAAACTTTGGTAAACAGTGGACTTGGCAAACAGTGTCCACACAACACGTGTTCTCCTTCATCCCCGACCACTAAATCGAGGCCTTCCAAAAAGCAACGGCTGAGACGCAGCAAATTTTGTGTTGAACTTAACCTTGAGCTTTGCTCAGAGGGACAGCTGTGTGTTGTGGAACATGTGTGACAGCTCTGATGCATGTGTGTGGAAACAGGGAGTACAAAGAGAGAGAGAGAGAGAGAGAGAGAGAAGGAGGGAAAGAGAGTAACAAAGGTTGCCATGAGGTCGCTCAAAAACGGGTGACTCACATCTCCTGTCTGACGTTGTGCTGGGTCAGAGCTGTGGGTGACTCTAGCTGTAGGACTGATTTGGCCTCTATGTGGCCTAGGACATGTGTACTGCTTTACTCATCATCACACAACATGGGCCGTTTCTCTCAGCTACCAGAGAGTAGCTTATCCATCCTCTGCATGTCAATTAAACAGGCTAACACTGTTTTAACTATTTAACTGGTTCTCGTATTTTTCGTTTCTCGGACACTTCATTTCTCCTCCCATCTACTCTGTATCATTTCCTTTCATTAAGTTTTATGTCTGTAATCTATTATCTATAATTGGCCTGCTAAAAGACCTTATTTGAATGCTATTTTATTCTATAATTGGGCTGCCAAATTACCTTATTATATATTTTTAATATAATGGGGTTGTTATTGCGTTATTATATATGCTAATATAATTGGGTTTGCTTTATTATTGTATCGAACTTAGTTATTATGTCCCTCTTGCTGAAGAGGAGTTTCAAATGAAATGATTCCGGAGAAAGTCTGAATCAAAAGTCGTCTTTATTTCCTCTGAACAATGGCTTAGTCATTCCCTCAGTCCTGCTCACAGTGCTTGTTCATAGGCTTATCAGCGGAGTTAGAATTCCACATAAAGAGCAATGCAACTGCATAGTTTAAGCCTTAGCTTAGCAACCATGGCTTGAGTAGAGAAGAGGGCAAAATGGCTCTTGATTTTTTTTTTTTTTTTTTTTGCATATTCCTAAAGGAAGTGATTCAAAGCTTTTAAAGTTTCCAAATTAATCTGTGGGTGTGGAACTCTTCATCTGGAAGATGAGCTGCCTGATTCAAGCGAATCAGACGCCACCGCCGCCGCTGCGGCTCTCTGAGTCTTCTGATCCTAACTGGCAATGCTATGACATCATCAACCACTGTGTCAGAGTTCATCTATAAATAGGCTTAATGCGGCATATGGTTTAAGGATGATGCCACACATCTCCAGCCTTGTGAACAGACTGTGAGGAAATAGGCCATGCCATTAACGATCATGTTAGAGAGAAATCAGTCCCCCGTGAACATCATCATCGTCGTCTTTTTTATTTTTACCCTTCCTTGCCTGGCTCCTTTGTGAATGTGCCCAGTGGATGTCAACACACACATGGTTAAGCACTTACAGTCTGTGTTATAGGAGTGACAACTTGCTCTCCAGGCTTTTATCATACTGGCTTGATTTTGACCATCAGATCTAATCTATTCTTCTGAGTCCAAGCACATAGGGGAAAATGTACTTATAGTCTTAGTAAAGCATAATCGATGCCAATATCCCATTAGTGCCTATATAGTTCCCAAGGTCAGCTGCCATATATAGTATGGGGTGTTTTACATTTGGAACGCTCACAGTAATGTCAAGCTCTGCCAGAGT
>JAODXP020000035.1:9656169-9678669 GCA_027497455.2 Sardinella longiceps | reverse complement strand
GGGTAATCATCAATTAGGCCAGAGGGCAGAGGTCAAGTCAGTCGTCCAACACTGGTGGTCAAATAAGGACTTGGTCAGTAGAGGTTGTAGGAGTTTCTCATGTCTTGCGTTCATGCATTTGTAACTGGGAAAAGGAAGTGTTGACAGTAAAGTAGATGCTTCTCAGAGGTGATTTCCTACATTATCAAATTGACATGTTGTTGCCATGGCCATGGCTGCAGGGATGGTGTGGAGAATCTGAACGCATCAGCCCAGTGATTGAATTACATGTAACTCACATGGGCAGACCCTACAGGCTGTAGGTGGCCTTGCTGTGTGTGTGTGTTTGTGTGTGTGTGTGTGTGTGTCTAGATGTGTGTGTGTTTGTGTGTGTAATTGTGTGTGTTTGTTTGTGTGTGTCTGTGTCTGTGTGTGTCTTTGTGTGTGTGTGTGTGTGTGTGTGTGTGTGTTTGTGTGGATGTGGATGTGTGTGAGTGTGTGTGTGTGGAAGTATGTGGATGGGCCCTACCTGCAGGCGGCGCACCATGCCTTCGCGACTCGCGCAAGCTGTCATTGCTATTTTGTGCGAGCGCATGGTTCGTTTTTCTGTCAAGTACCTCACGCTGTCTAACTAGCAAGTGACTTTGCGTCCTCGGAGGTGTGTCGAAGGTGTGGCTAGGCGCGAAGCGCAAAAGATGCTATGTATGCAGACGCAGAAAGGGATCCGCCAGTGACTGGAAAAAACCTGGTCATTCGTCAGTCACGCATTCCTGAAATGCTATTTTATGGACGCACAACGCAATAGGTAATGCAGTCCTTGTTCCAGCATAACAATGACGGCCACAACAATAATTATTACAATCGGAAAATCATTATGATGCTCAGGAAGATGTGGTTAACCACAATTTATTAGCCTGTAACAGAAAACGAGTGAGGATATAAGAAGGGGGACGTTAAATGGAGAATCAAGTTTACTTTCGCTTTCGAATGAATATTCCGAGATATCTATCGGGACTAAATCAGCTTCCTTCGTGTCTTGTGCAGCCTGTAGACATCAATTTAATATTACCATAACCATTACGGCTCTAACTATGACTAGACCCGACGTGTGAGCTTGCTCGGTATTCAATATTTTAATTTCTTTAAATGCCCAAGGAGGAGATCAGCTGGTGTGATAGCAACTCCACCAGGGCGCTTTGCGCTGTTCGTTCTTAAAGGCAATGAGAGATTGATCTGTCAGTTGGTTGTGCCCGTGTTACACCCATAACACACCCATTATTAATTAGGCATCCTAAGTCCAACCTTTTTGGACTTTGCGCCAGGCGCGGTTCATTTTCTGCGCTGTGAAAATAGCAAAAGCCGCCGAGCACGCCCCCAAAACCATATGCGCCATCCGTTAAACAACAGTTGACTTTGCGTCGTCAAAATAGGGCCCGATGTGTGTGTGTGTGGAAGTATGTGGATGTGTGTGTGTGTGTGGAAGTATGTGGATGTGTGTGTGTGTGTGTGTGTGTGTGTGTGTGTGTGTAGCCTGAACAATTCAAAGCCATGGGAAAGGAATGGGGAAGAGGAAACTCAGTTTTGTAACCTGCCGACTTTGACATAAACAAGGGTGTGTTTGCCAACTCTCGCCTCACAACCCAGCCTCACCGACTAACCCCTGACCTTCCACTTCGAGAGTGGGGAAGGGTGCCACAGGTCAGAGGTCAGCGCTGCTGCCTCGTCTTGGATAGCTGCAATCTGAATTGGGTAGCCTGTGGAATGCAGAGGGTGGTCTAAGTGGTCCTTGCTCTGTTTGTTTTGACTGATAAATGAGGAACCCTCCTGCCAAAATTAGGCCCCACTTTCCTCAAGCACCTCAGAGGTGAGTTTTATAACACGGCTGTCTTAAGATGAGGGATGAGGCTGGAGGAACTTCACCTCAGTCAGTGCGTTTGTACTTCAGTATTCCAGTATTCCAGTCTCTTGCACTTCAGTAGTATCACCAGAGATCATAGAATACTGACCAAGATATCGCATCATAATACATTTCAATATAAATTCCAGATGGTGTTCTGGATCACTGATCACTGAGCACCAAAATTGAATCAGTTGTTACTTGTCCCGATACACACATTGTCTGAAAATTTCATCCAAATCCGTGCAGTACTTTTTGCGTTATGCTGTACAGACAGACACACACAAACACACACACACACACACACACACACACACACACACACACACACACACACACACACACACACACAGGCACAGGCACACGCTGGCAAAAACATAGCCTCCTTGGCAGAGGTATTAATATTATACTTACATGCCAGATATCCAGGAACCAGGGGTTCGTTTCCCAAAGTAACTACCTAGCCAGCAAGCAACTTCTTACAGGTTGCAAAGCAGTTGTGTATTCCTTACCACTGAAGGTGCAAACTAGGTAAGGAATAACGGCCAACGAGGTGTGCAGTTATACAGAGTTAATGACTGAGGTGAAGGGGAAGATGTCAATATAAAAACATTCAAAAGCCTACAGCTCCGTTAAAGAAACCTATACAGTTGCTTTTTTTTACTTTCTTTTCAACATTGGTTATTGTGAGCAGCTGACTCCATTGTTGCTGACGAGTTCAACTGCTCTTTACTGCGGCTGTTATAAATTAGTTACCATTCAGAAGTGCATTGATACGTTGTACAATGATGAATAGAATGATGATTAGACTTTTTCCACCAGCCAATTGGAACACAGAATCCCATTTCTCCAGCTGATAATTAGCATACGCTCTAGAATCTTTGATAGCATTACAGTTATGGTGTTGGGAAAACAAATGGCAGGGTTTCTGTATGTACATGTAAACACCATATCCCAAATATGATGAAAATCGATATTAAACTCCTAACTAGGAATCCGAAATGCAGTCAGTGTTCTAGTGTCTCCATAGCACCATAGAGTGTTTGCGTGGAATGGGCGAATGAAGGAGTGTGTGAGACAAACGAGATAAGAGTGTGTGAGGATGTATGCTTGAGATGGTGGGGCCCCTGAAGCGTTAGTGCAGTTGGTTATTTTTGAGTGGGCTTGTTAGAGTCACATGGCCGGGGTCTCTGTTTCAAAAGACACAACACTGCTTTAGTGTCAGTGCCGGGGAAGAGGGGGAACAGCGAAAAGGGCAAATAGGAAGAGAAGGAGGAGGAAGAGGAGGAGGAGGAAGAGGAGGGGGAAAGGGCTGAAAGAAAAACATATGAACAGCACATGGCAGTGCAGTTATCTGGGATGCTCTCTGTGTGACAGCACACTGAAGACATTAAACTCACAGACAGAAAGGAAGGCTGAGAGAGAGAGAGAGAGAGAGAGAGAGAGAGAGAGAGAGAGAGAGAGAGAGAACAGAAAAGAGGCTTTAGGGAGAAGGAGAGAGTGCTGGAGAGGAAAAGAGAGAGAATACATGTTAGAGGCATTCAGAGGGAGGGCAAGAGGGAGGGAGGAAGAGAGAGAGGGAAAGAGAGAGAGAGAGAGAGAGAGTGACTAAGTGCAGCGAGACACAGAGCTGAGAAAAGGGGAAGTCTCCAAAAAAGAGTGGAGAGGAGGGAGGGAAGAGGCAGACGCTACATGTGGCTATTTGACGTTACCACAAAGTTATGGAGAGAGACAAAATAGCTGGTAAGTTCATTGCTTCTTATTCTTGTCTTTTCTTTTTAGGTTGATCTGTTGCTGAAGTTGCAGAGAAACTTGTCAAAGAGTTTTAAAAACTTTTGCTCCATAGTGTCTTTCCAAAAGCTTTGCTGTCAGGGGATTTCTGAAGTGCTTTTGACCACAGTAGACTAGACGGCAGAGACTGACTGCTTTTGCATGTATCGTATCTTCACATCTCATCTTTAACTCCTACTGAAGTTGTTGTAAATGAATGAGGCTCCCTGATTTGAGGCTTGTGGTGAAATTCATTACTTTTTTTTTTACGCTGTCTAAGAGTTGCTTTTCCATGAAAGCCAAAACCGCTGGTGAGGAATTCAGTGTTGAATGAAGCAACAGGCAGCGTTGTAGACTAGAGCAGTGCGCTGGTGACACAAACTATTTTTGGGTCCGAGACATTTGACAGGAAATCTTAAAGACGCCTTTTGTTGAAGCAACAGATAAGCTCAAACTCTTAAGTCAGGGGAGATTTCTTTCCTTTTTCCTCTGAGAAGGTTCTAGAATTCCCTTTTCCCATTCCCATTTCTGGGATTGGATTGAATGCCTTGCACTCTGTCTAAGGACATTCCCAGTGTGTGTGGAGAGAGACCTTTGGAATGATCTGGCCAGTCATCCCAATCCCAGTATTCCGAGTGTTAATGGCACTCTGTCACAACATGCTCATAGTGAAAAGTCTGAGCTGGTCGAGCGGAGGTGTCCAGTCACACACAGTTATACGGAACTCTCCGGAGCATGCGGCTGGGCGTGAGAGACCTCAGACACCAACTGTCCCGGGAGGGGCAGCTAATATGGGATGGCTGGAATGGCTGGCTCAAGGTCCCTGCTGTTGCTATGGCAAAAACCTCAGCTGTCTTTAAGGACTATATTGCCACTCTACTGTATATGGGCACAACTTCCTGTCGCCGAGTCGAGTTGAGCCGGTGACCTGGGCTCGTTTAATGTGAAGAACTGTCAGACATGCTAGTAAGGTGATCCCATCCCATCCCAGCACTCAGACAGCAAACTGGACTTAGACACCATTAGTTTTCATACAATCCCCTGGACATGGAGATACAGACAGCAAACTGGACTTAGACACCATTAGTTTTCATACAATCCCCTGGACATGGATATCTTACAGACACCAAACTGGACTTAGTGGTCCAGCATTAGTGGACATGGATATACTTGTATACAGTACAGTATGCAGTGTGATAATAACCCATATTATGGGATGGCTTTTTTGTGGGTATTGCAGTATTCACAGTACAGTAGAAGATGCACAGCATGTCTCTAAATTAGGATAAACAGACACCTGTTTTAAATGAGCCCGAGGTTTATCTTTACAATAAACATGCTTCTCCAGGCCTCCTGGGAGTTCTTTGGACTTAATGAAGCCGTCATGAAGGTTTCATCATCGCATTCTCTCTACGGTGCAGATGCTCTGGTTGTGGAATGGTGGCTGATTTATTTAGACTTTCTTCTATACCTCAACTAGAATATATAACAGGCAGGATATGCTCTAATCTACATTGATTTCCTGTTGTTGGTCACACCATAGTTTTTCTTAGCAAATGTGTGTCTGTCATCCGGAACTCATAATCACGCTCGAGGCGCGTCCACCCAAAAGATAAAACTAATCTCTGACAGGGCTGATTGTAGAGGCCTTGATGATGGAGTAATATGCCTAGAGGGCTATTATTTTGTTTATTTAACAGACACCCATAGAGTGTGACCACGACCGCACACTGAGCTTCACCCAGGAGTTGTAATACCGCCAATGGCCACCGAGAGGTGCTGGAGCTTTTGGGTTTTCTGAGGAGAAGAAGTGTGGGCTCACTGTGGTCATTTTGTAGGCTACTTGCACTGCAAGTCTTGAGTTTTGGAAGAGTGTGGGAAGGTTTCTCTTTTTCAATATCAGTGTGTGTGTGTGTGTGTGCTTGTGTTTGTGCTCTTTAAACTTTGGGACAAAGGTTTCGGAATCCTGAGTGGAACATACTTTTTTTTTTTTTTTTTTTTATCAAGGAAGCCATGGGCAGAGCAACTTCCTGGTCCTGTACCGCTTTTTGCGTTTGGTCTTGTTGCCTTGACAACGGGCTCCAGAGCGTAACAGATCGGCCGTGTTTTGAAAGCGATATGGCGGAGAATTCTGGAAGCTCTGGAGCCCTGGTGTTTCCTTTGGCTCTCGTGTTACGGCGTAACAGCTACACTGGACGTCCTCGCTTTGTGTAGGATTATGTTAATGTCTCCAATATGGCAAGCCATCGATCATCACTCCATATGGCTAACACATTGCTCAGGATGGGAGAGAGAGAGAGAGCAGCTAGATGAATCAGTGGTCCCGTTTTTATGGAAAATAAACACTGAAAGCTCTGATGATGAGACAAGATCAAACTGTCGGCTGACCTCCCCCCCCACCCCCCACCCTCGGGCCCTGTGGCTGTGTCCCTTACACACAGTAGAGCGCTTCTGTGGGAACCAGCGCAGTAGACCACGCTCTGTGTGTGTGTGTGTGTGTGTGTGTGTGTGTGTGTGTGTGTGTGTGTGTGTGTGACAGACATCAAGAAGATGTCAGTGGATGATGTCCAATCATTTCCCAGAGGAATACTAGATGGCCTCAATTGGCTAGTGTCCAGCGTTCTCTTTAATAGATACAGAATATAGACCGTCTCGACCATAAAAATGAAATCAATGCTTGTTCTGTATGTTGAATGTGTCCGTGATAAAAACAAGAACAATGCTTGAATGTTCATCTGAAATGGTCTATGGTCTTTATAGAAACACAATCCACCAGATTACTCTTGCTCTCTTTTTTTTAGCTAGTCTTTGAACAGTGGTTCTGAGCTTCTGGTACTGTGACTGAGAGATGCTGTCAGGATGGCGGGGTGTTTGGTTAGCATTAGCAGTGCTAGTGAGGGACTGGGGCCTGCCCTACAGTACAGCAGGGGGGTAGAGAGAGGAGGAGGGAAGCACACACTCACACACACGCACACACACACACACACACACACACACACACACACACACACACACACATATAAACATACACACATGACATGCAACATACAACAAACAAATGTGGAGAGAGACACGAGGTGTGTGTGTGTGTATGTGTGTGTGTGTGTGTGTGTGTGTGTGTGTCTAGATCTGTAGATGAGGACAGTTTTATGACAGGGCAAAGATGGCTATCAGAGTGAAAGAAAGATGCTTATGCAGACATGCATAATAAAGCAGCAGCCCCCCCCCCCTCCTCCTCCTTTGCCTGTGGAAAATTGTTTCACATTGTAACTCTTTATTTTGCTTCCAGCGGAATAAAATGCTTTGTGTGAGTTTACTGAGGCTGACTGTCAAACACTTGCTTTTCCTGAGGGGCCATAAAGTTGGGAACACGCTGATCTCAGACCTGTGTGCCGGAAACCTGCCTACTGTCCAGCGTTTCATAAAGGGACTGGATGGGATATCCTCCTCCTATGAGTCATGATTGAACCTCCTGTAGCCTACCCGCGCTAACGCCGATTATTATTCTTCTTAATGTCATAAGAATAGAATATGAGAAACATTAACATTTATACTGGCTTTATCAAGCAGGAAGCCTGGGTTCTTTGGAAACCGCACCTTTGGCGAAGGATATGCGCTTTACGCTGCCGCTGATGTTGCTATATACCACGGCGACTATTATTGTCCAGGCCGCTAGCGATAGTTATGAGTGTTACAATAATGTGGCACGGGGCTGCCCTACCCATTTCTGAGGGGCATGTAATATGTGGACCAATTTATTTTCAGATGTTTTGCCACTGTGTGTGTGTGTGTGTGTGTGTGTGTGTGTGTGTGTGTGTGTGTGTGTGTGTGTGTGTGTGTGTGTTGAGTAATGAGAAGGCCTGACATACACAGAATGGGTGTGGGCATATTTGTCTGATATCAGAAGCAGCACAACAAGTAGTGAAATCCTCCTTGCTACCGAGTTATATTCACTCTCAGTGTGTGTAATCCTGAAACTTTACCATCCCTCCAGGCTGCACTGTTTCCTTGCTTACGACGTTTTAAAGCGTATTTTTATGACGAGAGCAGCAGTATGGAGAAATGATTTAATACTGTCTGGAATTGAGAAAGGTCAGAGCAATCAAGTTTATAAAACAAACAGCCTGAATTTGTCCAACCAGGGCGACAGTAAATCCCCCTCCATTTGGTGAAGCGGAAACCAAAATACACTTCCATGATTGTTGGGTAATTTAGCCTGTCACGCAGAACGGAATTATGGGTACTGACATCACATTTAGTGCGATTACGTCTGAAGCCGCCGCTGCTCCTGCTACTGCTGCTTGTGAACGTGTCTGTTGGGTTGATTTGTGAGCGGGGCAGTGGAATGGGCTTGGGTACCCAGCCGCCGGGCTTGCTTGCTTGTTTTGGACCGGCGCTCACTGGATGTTCCGTTGGAATCCAAATCGCTGTTTCATCAGATATGAGAAATGGGTTCAGCCAGCTGAGCTGAGCAGCACCAAGAAACATGGTCTTGGCCTCACCTCAAGCACAATAATATTTAGAGGACTCACAAGCTCTGTTTGTAAAGCTGCATTGGCAGCTCACAAAGTCGGTGACGAGTCGACAACATGAACGGAATCAGGTTTTCCTGCTCTTTAGCGGGATCGACTCCGGCAGCTCCACAGGTTTATTCATGGGTGAGAGAAGCCATTTCTGGCCTGCCAAAAAGTCCAATAGAAATCAGATCAGGTGCAACTGTGCACAGACTTCCACGGGGCTCGCCGATGCCTTCATGTGTTGGTGCGGTCGCTGAAACATGCATGGGATTGAGATGAGTTGGCCTGCTGTCTCAGCCCTCCAGATGTTGCCTGAGAGAGAGTGAGTGAGAGAGAGAGAGAGAGAGAGAGAGAGAGAGAGAGAGAGAGAGAGAAGCCACTGGGAGCCAGTCCAGGGTAGTCCAGCCAGTGAAGCCTCCTCTCTGTCAAACACGCACAGGTTGACCTCGAGGTGATGCTGTGAGGCATTCATATGCACATGCACTCCTTTTGGAAATTGGAAGCCTGTGATGCTAGCCTGATAAACCAGGCTATCACACATAAAAGGGCTGAAACCTCAGCACAACTAACAAGCTAGTTCAAAAAACACTAAGCCCGTCCAATGACTCCCTGCTCAGATAGAACGTTGTGATTAGCTAAACACCACGATGTCTGAGTAAAAACCTAGAACATTGTGTTTGGAGAAACATTCCTGACACCACCGATGTCGAGTAAATTCAATTTGCTACCGCAAGAGTATGTCTAGAGTTCTAGGCTACTGTGATGCTTGGCCCTTCCAAAGATCCAACATCATTGCATAGCAGCATCCCACTATAAGGCTAGACGTAGCCTAGTTTGGATTGGATTGATCGATTTGCTATTCCCTATATAGAGTATAATAATACCGTATCTGATAGAGTGCCTCTACTTTATAGTGCTTAACCTGTGACAAAAGTAAACGGCAAACTTGTACAGTATTTTCACAAAATGTGTGAGCATGAGACTTGTAAAGTCAAAATGATGAATTGACCTTTTATTTCTCTTAATTGCTGACCATTAAGGGTACAGCATTCCAAACAAGTTCCTCTGAACTCACTGACATCCCACTGAAAGATAGCCAGCGTCAACAACCGTCTGCTCTCTGCAAGGGAATAAATTGCAGCATTTAGCCTACACACACGCGAGCGCGTGCACACACACACACACACACACACACACACACACACACACACACACACACACACACACACAGAGTAGAATTTTTCCCATCGCTTCTCTTGGGTTCTCGCACTTACACCTTAACAACTGGATCTTTGTCCGCTGTAGTACATGTGCCCCATGGGTGGTCAGACCGAGGGGCATGTAAGTGGGAGACAGTCCCTCTGCAGGAAACTAACAGCTTAGGCAAGCTTCCATCACGTCTCACTACTGTGAGACGACTGTTATTGTTTGACTTTACCGGTGTGAAGTTAGACATGTTCTCACTTCCAGAAACAACACAAGACTTTCAAAGGAAGTTAGGCGTAGAAAAAAAAGTCTTTCATGGCCTCTTTTGTGTCACTTCTCCTCCTCCTACTCCTTCTACTCCCTCTCCCTTTTTTTTTTACCCCTGAATCAGTCATCCTCTTTTCAGCCTGTCATGCCATTAATGATTAACCATCTTGGGGAGGCCAAGAAGGACTCAGATGCGTATCAATGCTCACTTGTGGATCAGCTCCTTTCAGCAACCTATTATTAGCAGGATCCTTAGATCTCTCCTCCTCCTCTCTTCTCTTGGAAAGTTTTTTAAGTGAGAGAGAGAGAGAGATGGAGAGAGAGGGAGAGTGAGAGAGGGAGAGAGAAAGAGAGAGAGTGAGGGGAGAGAGAAAGAGGGAGAGGGAGAGAGAGACAGAGAGAGAGAGAGGGAGAGAGAGAGAGAGAGAGAGAGAGAGAGAGGTGATTCAGTCAGCCCTGCAATAGCCCAAGGGCCCAAGTCCGACCCACAGGTTTGGGAAAAGGCTTGGAGAGAGGCTGCACTGCAGCATGTTAATGATAGCAGCACCCATCCAGTCCTGTTTAGACTTCAGCCTGAGACTCGCTGAGCAGCAGCCAAGACAAGCAAGTCCTCCAGTCAGGGCCATGGTTGCACTAACTCACTTTAACTCAGCCTCACTTACACACACTGCAGTGGGAAGACACATACCGGAGGCCATGCCTGACACATTTCAAAAAACCTACTTTATTCTCAAAGGTGGTGTCCGACTGCTGATGTCTGTCTTTTTTTTATTCCTTTTCTTTTTTTTTTATTTCAATGTGCTGCATGTTTTCAATTATACGTCATGCCGTAAGGCTGCAAATCCACATAAATCTTGTGCATCTCGTTCATCATCGTGTGTAGAGCTTCTCAGTAGACCACAGCCGAGAACACTGTGGTTTTGTGGGCTCCTGAATACTTTTGTTTACATACTGTAGTTCATTTGCGGGATGCAAAAGGTGTTTGTATTTACATCCCAGTCGCCGTAACTCGGCTTTGTTTGTGTTAGTTTCAGAGTGTCAACAGTAGATGAGATAAGGGGACAAGTACAGTATAATGAAATACACGGCTGTTTGGATAGCTGTGTTGTTTAGATAATATGTGCATGTTTATGTATGTGACTGTACAAGTCAAAATGAGTGCGGTTGTTTGCATCTGTCTATACTGTGTGTGTGTGTGTGTGTGTGTGTGTGTGTGTGTGCGTGTGTGTGTGTTTATAGGCCTGTTTACGTGTGTGTGTGTGTGTGTGTGTGTGTGTGTGTGTGTGTTTGTGTGTGTGTGTGTTTATAGGCCTGTTTACGTGTGTGTGGATTTGAGTAAATTGCCTAGTCTCTGCTCATATGTTATTGTGTCATCATAAACTGAGTTTTGTTAATAAATATTTACAGTGGCTGGGCAGTACAGTCATCACACTATTTATTACATATGTCCAGATGAGTAGAGACTACACGCAATTTACAGTACAGTCGATGACTGGCTTTAAATGAAGTGACGATTCATGGGTTTCTTAATTTCTTAAAAGTGCAAATAACGTTTCAAAGTATTTATTTTACTAATTGTTAGCCATACTGTATGTCAGGCTGTGAGAGGTGGGGACATTTTTTGCTCTTTGTTAAATGGAAATATAATGAGATGCAACAATAAACTGAACTTGAACTTGAATCACATTAAAGACGATTAAGAAACACTTCTAAGAAATGCGTTGCTTTAACCATCTTTTTTCAGTCTGTCTCTGCATCCTCTAAGTTCACCAATAGGTAAAGCTTATGGTTAGGTCCCACAAAACAGGAAATATCACGATGATGACGTTCAGTCATAGATATAATATATCTCTTGAGATCAGGGGATTCAGTAAGTTGACACCCATCATTATCATTTTCATTTACTTATCTGAATGTCATTGCTAAGCATTGCAAGTGATTGCCGTCAAATTGTAGTTTACAGAAACACTCCTAAAGAGATAAAGACAGTTGTGAAGAGTTAGTGTGGCATAGTGGCAGAAAGAGATACATTTCTGAGCATTCACACCTCCAGTCATAGACGTCCAGTATCAGAAGTAGTGACTCATCTTGCTCATCCGAGGGTTGAGAGAGCAGCTTCAAAACAGACGTCACCATGGTAACCTCTCCATGACATCTGACCGAAACCTTTATCTGATCTGACCAAGATAGCACAAAGTAGCGCTACACACATACTGTAGCCTAAGGTAGGCTACAATATCCTTACTGGCCTGCAGAGTCTTTAGTTTATTCAGATGTATGTTGTTTTGTCTTTAGTTTGTTCAGATGTATGTCCTGTATTGTATCCCCACTAATAATATTCCATCTTGTTTTTCAAAATCATTTAGCATGACTTATTCTTTCCCAAGTTTTCCCTATAGTTGCTAATTTGGATGGATTTGAAAGGCTCAGTTTCTCTCTTGGTTGAGATACAAGAGCTTCTAAAACTCCTTCCTTAGGTAGAAGACGTCTAGGTGAATGTTTTTAATGGTCCTCAAACAAAATCCTAGTCTACTGGCACAGTCTGACACCATTAATCAGACAGAGTTAGAGCACTGCCAATATGTTCAGTCTGTATGGCTTCATTGATTTCTATTCAGCAGAGGAAGTGTATGAGAGAGAGAGAGAGAGAGAGAGAGAGAGAGAGATGGTGTGACATGAAATGAAGAAACAGAGAGAGAGAATGTATGTGTGTGTGTGTGTGTGTGTGTGTGTGTGTGTGTGTGTGTGTGTGTTAGTGGGAGGGGAAGGAGAGGTCTCAGCTTTCACTCTCTCTCTCTCTCTCTAGCCCTTAAGCAGTGGTGTTATTGGAAGGGCGCTGGGCCTTTAAGAAAGCTGTCATTGGTGCTGCAGAGCTCAAACTGTTTTTTTTTCCTCCTTTCTAATTGCCGTGACTCCTAATTTGGGATTTGTTTGAAATCCTAAGCTTGGCGTCTGCACTCTTACCTTGAGCAAGGGGGCTTCCTCTGCCGTGAGCGTGTGCGAGATTAGAAGAGAGGATGTCTGATTCAACAGTTAATGCTCACTTGGAGGGAATTATATCTGACTTTGAAGGTTTGTACTTATCCCTTCCTCATTTTCCACTGAACACTTAATATAGTCCAAGAAGTTTAGCTCTTATAGCGACAGCAGAGTAAGTGGGTGAGATGAAGTCAAAGTATTTAAGAGAGTGGAGGTGAATTTCCATCAGTGTTAACTTGCTGGCTGTCACTGTGGTGTTGCTGTGGCTGTGGTGTGTGTGTGTGTGTGTGTGTGTGTGTGTGTGTGTGTGTGTGTGTGTGTGTGTGTGTTTGTGGGCATCATGGGGTCGCACGAGTGTCTCCTGCCTCAGTTTCCTCTATTTAAGCTGCTATTGATTTCCTCATGCTGACCTCCTCAGAGTTAGACAGCACTGACAGAGACTCGTGTCCACAGGAAATCTCCTCAGATCAAAACACTAAGGCTGAGCTGCTAAAGTACTTTTACCCACAGGGTAACATCTGGATCTCCTTCACACACACACACACACACACACACACACACACACACACACACACACACACACACACACTGCCCCTCCCTTTCGCTTTTACAACTTTATTTGTTTGCAACTGTTGTTTTTTTCCTCTCCTTCTCTATCCTTTCATTCGTGTGGCACAAATATGGATTCTCTTTGTTGTTGTTGTTGTTGTTCTTCTTCTTCTTCTTCTTCTTCTTCTTCTTCTTCTCATTCCCCACTGACATCTCTGCGTGGGCTCACATGAGCTCCTCCATCCATCTAATAATATGACAGGATCTTTTCTTTCATTCTTCTAGATGCTTCTAGAAGGATAACAGCTGACTCAAGAGACTATAGGCACTATGTCTCCATGTAACTGAAGCTGCTTTATAACAACTGTTTTAAGCATGGGCCGGCAAGGCAACCTGCTGCTTGACCCTCTAAAATCACATATGGTAGTAACACATGTGCAACTAAAGCTGATCAAATAGCAGTACAACTTTTTTTTTTTTTTTTTTTACTGTTGAATTAGAAAAGCCATATCAGAAGGCTTAGGCAACTCCTGGCTTCTTTTTTTCCTATTTGTTTTTTTCCCCTCCACTGTAAATAGTGGTTTCCATGGTTTCTCCGTTATTTATGCAGCATAAACATTTAGCGGCGCACAACAGTAACTGAGATTAATGGTCAATAATGTTACCATTGCCCCATATTTAACAAAGGGCAGGCTGTGCGCGTGTGTGCGTATCTGCAACCGGCCAAATTGGAGTGCATTTGGAGCAAACATATGGAAAGGCTATTCCCTAAAATGGGCACTTTTCCCTTATGCCCTCACTTGACTGTAAAAGGAGTTGGGGCCAGACAGGCCCAGAAAGCACAACAACATTGTGCTATGTGTGCAGATAAAGAGAACAGGAGAGAGAGAGAGAGAGAGAGAGAGAGAGAGAGAGAGAGTGACCTGTGTGTTGTGACTTGTGTGTTGTGAAGCTGTTGCAGGGGGACATGGGGCTCCTACTGTGAGCAGACTGGGCTGGGCTGGGCTGGGCTGCCCGTGCGTGGGTCTCCACTGAGGGGGTGTGTGTGTGTGTGGTGGGGGGGTGGGGTGGTGGGGTAAGAGGGGCGGGGAGTGTTTGGGCAGGGGGGAGGAAATTCCACGGGAAGCGTGCGTTTGATGGTGCCAAGAACATGAGTGAAAAAGAGAGTGTGTGTTCCTGAGCATGCACAGTCTCTGGAAAGTTTGTGTGTGTGTGTGTGTGTGTGTGTGTGTGTGTGTGTGTGTGCGTGCGCGCACGCCTGTATGTGTGGGTGTGTGCATAGAGCTATGCATGTAGGCCCGTGGTTGGCAACATGTTTGTGAGACTACACTTTTATAAATTCATTCAATGTTTTTCGCTAAATCTTGTAGAATGACTGAAGGGTCAGGTTGGCAGATGATTCTCTCTCTCTCTCTCTCTCTGTCTCTCTCTCTCTCTCTCCCTCTCTCTGTGCTTCATTTTTGGAGCGTTTCAGTGTGAGATTTCTGCGATAGCCTCATTTCCTCTCCCAGCTCCTCTGCTGTCACTGTCATCACAGAGACGGCAGCTATCTGCCTGCTATCGGAGCCTGGGCCTCTGCAGATAGGAACTGTCATCCACGTCACTTAGTGTAGCAGCTCAGTGTCCAGCTGATGCCTCTCTCTCTCTCTCTCTCTCTCTCTCTCTCTCTCTCTCTCTCTCTCTCTCTCTCTCTCTCTCTCACACACTCTCTCTCTCTCTCTCTCTCTCTCTCTCTCTCTCTCTCTCTCTCTCTCTCTCTCTCTCTCTCTCTCTCTCTCTCTGTCTCGTATGAGGAAGCGTCCAAGGGAAACTGATAAACCTGACATCTCTTGTCTTATCACAGTTCCAGCTGTCGGATTTGCTGGAAAAATCCAGGCTGGTGTCCTGTTGTGAAGCTCAAAAGCTGGGTACAGGCGGCAGACAACAGCAGAGGTTTCACATTTCGATTTTTTTTTTTTTTTTGCTAAGGTCTAATCCTTCCCCAAAATGACTTCCTCTTGGAAAGCCCTTGGTTAGCAGTTGAAAGGGGCACTGTCAGCAAAAACGCTTTAAATGTCAAACACTATCAGCCTTTCTGTCAATATAACTCTGAATCTAGTCTTTAAATCTAGATGCTATAGCCTAGCAATAGGCTACTAAAGTTTTCCTCTCACCCACCTCTTCGCCTTAAATGCTAGAAATGTAAACATTCTCCAAACACAACTAGTGTGGCATGCAGCCTACTCCCTTTGAAGCAGTGCTCTGTGGTTTGCCCAGAGTGTAAATCCAGGATTCCTGCTTATGTCAGCCCTGTGTTTAGCCTTTTGTGGGTTCAAAGGGGAGGCAACACTGGTCCCACCCCACCTGTTGATATGTGGGAGTTCAGGAGGAGCCTGGGGCTAACCAATGCTAACCAACGCTAACCAGTGCATATTTCCAACAGCTGTAGTTCACTCAGCTCCCCTCCTACTTGGTTAGGGTGCTTTGTTGTGGATAAGAGATGATGGCTGAACTCACAAGGCCTCCGGTTCTCTGAATCATGCAAGAATGTAGCACTTCATTTTGGGCTGTGTGTGTGTGTGTGTGTGTGTGTGTGTGTGTGTGTGTGTGTGTGTTTAGAGTGCTGCGAAGATTACCTTAGTGAAAACTAGCAGCTAGTTTATCATTAGCCCATTAGCACTTAAGAGCCTTATCTCAGAAATTTATTATAAGCACATGTCTAAAGCAGACATCTAACTAATGCTCAGTTTGTTCTTACCAGGTGCTAATGGGAAATACTTTGGTGTTATAAGTTTAAGTCATTAGTGGTGTTGCTTAATAGCTAACACCTAAAAAAACACTTTTTCTGTGGGATGTGTGGGTTATCTAAGGACTAGATGAGGAAAAGCAGCACTGTGGACTGAGGGCCTCATATGGGCATTAGAGTGTCTGGCTTCCCCATGCCATGCTATTAGCAGCCTGGAGGCTGAGGGGATGGAGAGA
Organism: Sardinella longiceps; assembly: GCA_027497455.2. Taxonomy (NCBI): domain Eukaryota; kingdom Metazoa; phylum Chordata; class Actinopteri; order Clupeiformes; family Clupeidae; genus Sardinella; species Sardinella longiceps. Next base: position 9,662,544 of record JAODXP020000035.1, on the reverse strand, counting down.
CTCTCTCTCTCTCTCTCTCTCTCTCTCTCTCTCTCTCTCTCTCTCTCTCTCTCCCTGTCAAGCACACACACACAAACAAAAACACGGTGGTGTGTAAGGATGTAGTGCTAGCATAATCCTTGCTGCCTAGATACAGTTTGTTCTGATGTAATTGATTGTAGCCAAAGCATCATAATAACACAAGCAGATGTGGTTTTGACTGTGAGCGCATTGCAAACATAACATGGCAGTGTATATTATCAACACTGAGACTTACACTAATGCACACACACACACACACACACACACACACACACACAATAAATAGCAGTTTGTGTTGTGAACTGCATGATGTCATTCCCTTCAGAGAGGCGTCTGTGTGTCCTGCTATAGCCCGTGTGTCAGGTTGGTGGCCTGGTGCACTGATGGGGCCCCTATGTATGTAATACTGTGGTCACGTCATTCATTAGCTACAGGTGTCTCCTGTTGACGAGGTGCAGAGCCGTGGAGCTCTGGACGATCTTCAGCAGACCTGGGCAAACTAAGGCCTGGGGGCCACATGCGGCCCGTTGAGCTTTTTTTTTTTGTGTGAAATTATGTGATGTAGGCTACCCAAAAAAGAAACGTTTCTCTTTTAGCCAAGGTGACTTAGATTATGAAATACGAATCCCCCTTTAAACCTTGCATGTTAACATGTCCTCTGAAGAAAGTGGGGCTATTGGCCAATCTACCGGCATCAACCCCTATCAACTCGTTGACTGTTAACACCCAGCCTGTTAGTCAAAATCTAAAACCAAATGTGTCCCTTCGGCCAAAATAATTGCCCTCTCCTAATCTTCAGGGACCCCAGCGGGGCGCCCTTAGGCCCTCAGGAGTTTCGGAATCGGAGACGTCTGAGGCGGCGTCTGCTGCTTTGTGCCCTCTGCTCTGGTTATCATGTAAACAGTCCCATCTCAGGCCCCTGACAGTGTAGTCCAGCCCAGTCCAGCTCAGTCCACTACAGTACACACACTGGAGACAGTCTACTGGAGATCTAAACAACATAAAGAAGACTGATAGGCTTAGGAAGCCAAGTAGGCTATAAAGTGTGCTACTGACATAGCCAAGCATCAGTATGGGTTCAGTATCCCACGCATCACAAGTATGTAAATATTCTACCCTCTAAATGCTGTTAATCATATTAGTGCAGTATCCTACACATCATAAGTATGCACTGTAAGTATGCAAATACTATACCAGAGAGGGTTGAAGTAGAGTGGTCAATATGAAAGACCTTCTAATGCTATCATAGTTCAGTATTCCACTCATCACAAGTGTGTAGGTGTTGCAAAGTAGAAAGTATTTTAGTGAATTTGCATTTAAGTAATTTGTGGACAGATGTAAGGTTTCAGTAAGGAGTATGTTCCTGTTTATTTGTATACATTTTTCTGTGATTCAGATAAATTGGTTAAAGATTAGAGGTCAAGTGGCTCGGGATGTCATCAGTGAGCACACAAAGGAATTACGCATTGTTGAGCAGTAATCTAACATGAGCAGTAGCATGAGAAAACTTGAACATATTAGCTGTGGACTTGTTTTTGACCTCATATAACTCCAAACCTGAACTGTGGGTAAATAAAGTTGCCAAAAGAAGAACAAATAAGTCATGGCTCATTTTAAGGGTGCAACATAAGTATGTAAATATCTTCTAATGCTGTTAATCACCATAGTGCAGCATTACTTAAAGCCAAAGGTGCTGGCTTGAGCTGATCTAGTATCACTGGCATACATAAGTGCTCTCACTGAATGAAGGAGAGGAGACTCTATGGGCCTCTGGGGGAACTCTATGGGTCCCACGCCAGCTGATGGCTAGACAGCGTCTGGCTGCACTCGAGACTTCTGCTCTCTCCCTGTGGAGTGCCTCTGTCCCAGAGGAGAGATAGGAGGGAGGGAGTTGAGTGCTGGAGGGCTAGGCGTAACGGATGGCAACTAGCTCGGCTAGCTGGCAGCAGTATGTTTAAATCCTCACATATCCTAGTCCTTCATGAACACTTCTAACTGCTGAGTTGGAAGCCTGGGCTTTTAGGTCAGTGGTTTGAGCGTTCGACTGCCATGCCGTGGGTTTGTTGTAGTTGATGGAGTGGCAAGTTCGAGACACAAGTGCGCTGAGAACGGCTCTGGCTACATAGGCTCTCTGACCTCAATTAGCTGAGCTGCTCTCATGTTTCACTCACCTTGCACTGCACTGGCCTGAGAGGTTTTTCTCACATCCCGCTCTCCCATGGCAGCAGAGAGCATATGGAGCTTTGGGTGTCTGTTAAGAGTCTGTGGAAGAGACAAGCAGAGAGATAGAGCGAAAGAGAGAGAGAGAGCGAAAGAGGGCGTGATGGTACTGAGAGAGAGAGAGAGAGAGAGAGAGAGAGTTATACAGATAGCATGATGTTACAGAATGATACACAATATTTAACAAATAAAGCTATACATACAATAGCATGATACATTCCCTTTGGAGAGTGATCACTGAGACACTGTAGTCTATCTCTCCAAACTAGCCAGTGCTATTCTTGCTTGATTTGGTAAATTATGGAGTGTAGTGTGTGTGTGTGTGTGTGTGTGTGTGTGTGTGTATGTGTATGTGTGTGTATGTGTGTGTGTGTGTGTGTATGTGTGTGTGTGTGTGTGTGTGTGTGTGTGTATGTGTGTGTGTGTGTGTGTGTGTGTGTGTGTGTGTGTGTGTGTGTGTGTGTGTGTGTGTGTGTGCATGTGTGCGTGCGTGCGTGTGTGTGTGTATCTGTGTGTGTCAGGGGTTCTGCCTCACTTATCTAGACTGCAGATGTCTCAGTGATCCCCAGTCTCAGTGCAGCAGGAGCATCAGCAGCAGCAGGAGCATCAGCATTAGCATTCCCAGACTGTGAGCTGCAGCTGGAGGACTGGACCCCCCCAGAGACATCACACACACTGAGTGCTAAACTGCTGGAGTCCCCACTGAATTAGTCCATATATGCCTATGGGCTCTATTTCCCCATCTCTCTCTCTCTCTCTCTCTCTCTCTCTCTCTCTCTCTCTCTCTCTCTCTCTCTCTCTCTCTCTCTCTCTCTCTCTCTCTCTCTGTCTCTCTCTCTCTACACACACACACACACACACACACACACACACACACACACACACACACACACACACACACACTTACACTCACACACTGTTATGTTTAGTTACATGGCCTGATTTGTAACTGACTGTGACCAAAGTCTTGGTCTTGCTAACTCTCACACTAATCAGAGAGCAGCATGCTAACTGTCATACGTGGACTGTGTATGTGTGTGTGTGTGTGTGTGTGTGTGTGTGTGTGTGTGTGTGTGTGTGTGTACATGAGGCATAGGGAGGCGGTGTGTTGCAATTTCCTGTGAGGAAGAGCGTCATGCAGGGTGCTTTGACATATCCTGCATCACTCATCACAACACTCCACTGATTCCTGTTGAGATTCAACATTGAGGCCTTTGATACACTAGACCTCCCTCACGGTGGGAACAGCATATAGACTACTGCCCTGTTCCTGCTTCTGCACTGAAAATAAGCAATAAGCAAAAACATTCACAGGGCACTTTTGATTTCATTTGTGAAGTGGCTTGGACATATAAATAATACGTTTATGATCTGTAGCATTTTTCATAAGACCCAGATGAATTTAGCCTTTTTGTAAATCAAAAGCCAGATGAAACACTAGCTAATCAACCCCAATGCTAACTGAAGCAGTTTGCGATATTTTATTAGCAATCAAACGGTTTTATTGTCACTGTAAAAAAACCCCAGCAGTCATTCCCAGTGGCTTTAGGACCACAAAGTGTTCGTGTGAGAACCCAGGTCACAACAGACGGCATCAGGCTCAGTAACAGGCTCTTTTTGGGCCAAAACAGTATGTGGGTGTCAACGTTGTTTTGATGCGTTTGGAGCTCTGAGAATCCAGGCAACACAGGGGCAGTGAGTGAGAGTCTGTAAGCAATTGATGTATTTTATAAGCTTTTTGCCAGAGGCTTTAAACGAGGGGAAAACTTGAGAGAGAGGAGAGGACTTCTTGGAACTTTCACTCAATTTCAGACTTCAGACTTTTTCAGCTGCTCCTGCTGTGTCTCTCTCTCTGTGTGTGTGTGTGTGTGTGTGTGTGTGTGTGTGTGTGTGTGTGTGTGTGTGTGTGTGTGTGTGTGTGTGTGTGTGTGAGGACACTGTATAATACCCTTGAAATGGGCACTGGTAGAGCGACATTTGCTCGGGCTTGCTAAATTATCATTTGGCAAGAGCAAAATTTGTCCTGGGGGTGCTAAAGTATCGAGTGATGCGATTCTGAGCGGAGTGGCTTAAAGCAGCAAATTGGATTAGGGCTATGGCCAGCCAGGATTACACAGCCCTTTTTGATGTGACTATTCAGTTGCATGATTACTGCGGGTCCAAGTTTAAAGAGAGGGCAAGGAGATATGATATTGCTGTAAAACACACATACACACACACACACACACACACACACACACACACACACACACACACACACACACACACACACAGATACACACAGATTCACACACACACAAACACACGTCACACATACACACACACACAGAAACACATTCATACAATTTTTATCTCGCTCATCCTCGGTGTTCACCCACTGACCTGGTATGGAGGCCATGTTTACTGTAGATGTCTGGATCATCAATTACACATGAGTGTGTCTGAGCTGCCCAGAAAGTAGGCCACTGAATGAGGGGTGCCTGTTCCTCCAGGCGACAGCACAGCTTCTCTGAGACGTCTAGTGCCATGCCAGACCCTGGCATAAATAGGAGATGAGTGGGCATAATTATGACCTGGCACTAGCAGACCACCCTCCCCCACTGCTGTCGCTCGGGACCCCCCTTCGCCTTTTACAGGATGTGATGTCAGTTGGCAGGGGTCCAGATCTGCCCATCGTTTCCCGGAGCGAAGCCGGGAATTTCTCCCCCGCCTAGCTAGCGTAGCGTAGCGTGCAGCTCTCCCCTCGGTGGCACAGCTCAGCGCAGTGGCTCTCGTGGAAGACAGCTAGTAGCGTCAGAAGGCTAGCGCAGTAAGTCTGTATTCCTAGAATGTCTTTGTGACTCTCTTGTGGTCTTGGCTTTGAGACAGGATTGGTTTGCGTGTGTGTGATGTGTGTGTGTGTGTGTGTGTGTGTGTGTGTGTGTGTGTGTGTGTGTGTGTGTGTGTGTGTGTGCTGGTTGAGATCATCTACAGTAGTCTCATGACTAGCTAGACATCCATCCTTTCTTTTCTCTATTTCCTGTTTTTTTGGACTCCTATAAGCTCTTGTGAAGTCAGTACAGTAAAATTTCCATGTGCTGCCTCATAGGCTTTAATAGAGAAATGATGGTGTCGCATGAGAGGCTTCAGTGGAGCCCAGTCTCTTGATTATGTGATGATATTAAACTCTGTGGGTTTGGATTAGTCTCGTGGGTCACACATGTCATGACGAAATCTCTTTGCTGTTTGTCCCATTACTATAAATGTAACCGTCTGCATTTGTTCCATATTGTAGATGCTAGATTGTATAACATTTTTCCCTCAGGAGATTTTGTCTCTTACAGCAAATATGGAAATTTTTGAAAAATTTGATTAAAACACCATTAGTATGTGACTCTTTTCTACTCCTACTGAATGAAGATGAACGTTTTTGCTTGTACATTGGGGAGTATTGTCAGTGTCTGACTGGACTGTAAGCTTAATTAATAATGTCTCTCTCCTCTGCAGCTTTGAAGAGGTCGTTTGAGGTGGAGGACGTGGATGCCACCTCCCCCACCACACGACGCAACGCCAACTCACACCAGCGTTCGGGCATTTCCTCCGGTAGCCAGAGCTACTACGACCTGGGTTCCCGTGCCAATCACTCCAACAGCTCCAGGCCACAGGACAGCCAGCAGCGGCCCAAGGCCCGCACCCCGGAGCCCGTGTCTCGCCGCTCTGAGCTCTGCATCGACATCTCATCCAACCACAAGTCGGTGGAGAACTCCCCGAGTCAGGGCATCTCACGCTTCGCCCTCAAGCGCCCCGAGGTCCTGGGTCACAGCAAGACGCCGGAGCTGACGCAGAAACACACGGTGACCTTCAGCAAGCCCCTGGAGACGACCCCCGCATCAGCACCACGCGCCGTCGCCCCCCACGCCAGCGCCAAGCTCCCAGAGACCACCTTCAGGAGGACAGAGCCGCCCAGCCCAGGGGAGGTGGCCGGCACCCGTCGCCCCGAGATCAGCGTCACTAAAGCGCCCGACACCAAGGTTGCGGAGAACCACCACCACCCCCAGCATCACCACCACCAGACCATCAGCACGCGCTGCGCCTCCCCCAACCACACCGGACGCAAGTCGCCACAGGACGGACACAGTAAGTTCCTGTAGCCAA
>JAODXP020000035.1:9641169-9651169 GCA_027497455.2 Sardinella longiceps | reverse complement strand
TAGGCCACTCATTACCCCAGGGGAGAATGCTCTTATTAAGGCCACTTCTCTCTCAAATGAAGGGTGACCTGCCTGGAGGGTCCCCAGCCCACCCAGTTAGCCTGACCCTGGGCCTGGGACTGCACTGATAGCATCAGCCAACCAGCAACATCAACAACTCATTAAGGCTAATGAAACGCCTCCTGCCCTCTCAGCTGAGCCATTGTGTTTTTTCCCATAGCTCATTTGAAAGGATATTGCAATTTACTGTAACCGTGTTGCAATGTTGGATTTCATTGCCACGAATATAAAAGAGTGTGTGTGTGTGTGTGTGTGTGTGTGTGTGTGTGTGTGTGTGTGTGTGTGTGTGTGTGTGTGTGATGAGAGAGAGAGAGAGAGAGAGAGAGAGAGAGAGAGAGAGAGAGAGAGAGAGAGAGAGAGAGAGAGTATGTGTGAAGGTAAGGGTTTAGATCTGGTAGCAGTATTACTATTAAAACACAGGTAAAAAATTCATCAAAACCATGGAGAGAATCATTTTTGTAGTTTGAGTATCAGTGTCTTGTAATCACATATTGTTGATAAGGTTTGATCTGAAATCTTATAATAAAGATGTATAGTTGGCAGCGTTAGTGTGTGTGTGTGTGTGTGTGTGTGTGTGTGTGTGTGTGTGTGTGTGTGTGTGTGTGTGTGTGTGTGTGTGTGTGTGTGTGGAGGCTCTTACACTGTTAGGACAGAGGCAGTAAGGACAGAGTTAACTTACTAGATAAGCCATTTCCTTTCCATTCAATTCTTCCAACAGGAAATGACCTCACAGGCGCGCACACACACTAGCTTCCTCCGCTTCCTCTCTTCCTTCCGTCTAGCGTTCAGAGCGAGTCTTTCCTCTGCCCCCACACACACACACACACACACACACACACACACACACACACACACACACACACACACACACACACACACACACACACACACACACCACTGCTGACCTCTCTGCACACTCCCACTCCCCCAGTGGAGTAACACACGTCATCAAGGCACCGTTCCCAGTGATCCCACCATCACTAGTGCCCCCACTGACACACACACACACACACACACACACACACACACACACACACACACACACACACACACACACACACACACACACACACACACACACACACACACACACACACACACACACACACACACCTTCTTCAAAGACAAAAGAGCCTCTCATGCATAGTCCTCTCTGACTGTGACCTTTAGTAAAAGTCATGTCTGTCAAAAGTTATAACTCTCAGTGACCTTTTGGTAATATTCCCACTTGGAAACCAGGATACTGTGCTCCCATACATACACTACAGAACAGTCATACAGTGTGTGTGTGTGTGTGTGTGTGTGTGTGTGTGTGTGTGTGTGTGTGTGTGTGTGTGTGTGTGTGTGTGTGTGTGTGTGTGTGTGTGTGAAGCGGTCAGTATTCCATGATCTTTGGTACAGTTGACAGCGAGGTGTTTCAATATCAAGTGACCCAGACCAACTGATATGTGCCAAAAATCAGCCCTTCTCCTGACCACTGGTACACATGTATGGCGCATTTCCATCACAGACCAGGGCCGGCCTGAGGCTTTTCCACGGTCTTAACCACCGGTGCTTAGTCCCATTCTTCTATTTCCATTAGCCAGAGCACAGGGGATTTTGACCACAATGCTTCCAAACAGAAACTTCCAAACATTTCTTAGCAACAGCAGAAGCACAAGTTACGGGACAATTTGAATGACACAAACATTTAAACACGTAATTGAATATTTACAAACCATTGTACCTGTACCATGTGCAAAGCTCTAATATTTTACACAGTTTTGTGCAACCCTAAAGCCTCGGCAGTGGAGAGAGGACAGGTCTGAGGCTTTGGCCCAGACACCGGGGTTCAAGCCTCCAGTTTACGTCCATTGCTCACCAGGCACACTGTGTGTGTGTGTGTGTGTGTGTGTGTGTGTGTGTGTGTGTGTGTGTGTGTGACCAGTCTACTGCCTGAGGAGCTGTGTTCTGTTTCACCAGGCGCCTGGTCCAGTCTAGAGTTAACGCTTAACACGCCAGTTCCGTTATGACTTCAATCTCTCGTAGCCAGACATGGGTGTTTTGAGAAGAAATAAAGACTTTACTGTTAAGAACACAGACAGACTGAAAGAAAGGACAGACAGAATCCACTCTCTCCTATTCAAATCCAGTCTATTAAATACTATCAATCTCCCAATGACTCTGACACAGAGACAGACAGACAGACAGACAGACAGGAAAAAAGAGCCAACAGCACCAAAGCACATTAACTCAGGGGAAATATCACTCCTGTCGGTGAACCCCCTAACCCTAGACGTGGGGACTGGGGAGAGGTTTAGACGTTGCCTGGTTAACCCCCCATCCCTCCCGTGGCCTTGACTCAGTGTGAGTGACAGAGCTGGAGTACCCACACACACACACACACACACACACACACACACACACACACACACACACACACACACACACATACACACACACACACACACACACACACACACACACACACACACACATCACACACATACATACAGTATGCACACGCACACGCACACACATACACACACACACACACACACACACACACACACACACACACACACACATACAATACGCACCCAGAGGCTTCTCTCAGAGATTCTCTCTCTGCCTCCCTCTCTCTTGGAGGACGTGTTTATTTGTGTAGTGTTTGTAGTGTGTGTGTGTGTGTGTGTGTGTTAGAGAGAGTGAGTGCAAGTGCTGTGTTTGATCTGGCACCGAGCCCTATCCTGTGTGTGTGTGTGTGTGTGTGTGTGTGTGTGTGTGTGTGTGTGAGTGTGTGTGTCACAGTGTGAATACAGCAGGCCGACGTCACTCCGTTCCTGAGAGAGAGAGAGGGACAGAGGAAGGAAAGAAGAGGAGGGAGGAGGGGAGGAGGGGGAGTTTGGAACTGAGTTTGTGAGACAGAGAGGAAGACTGAGAGAGCGAGAGAGAGACAGAGCACCACAAAGGGAAGAGTAGAGGAAGTCTGAAGGGATCATGGAATGATACAATTCTTCTAGAAATATCTTAGATCGCTATAGTTTGTTCATTTCTAGAGTGGCCATTTCTGTTTGTGTCCCGATGTGCAACATTTGTAATCCATAACACAGTATCATCACCTATATCCTCATCTCATGGTGAGCCTGTATAGTATCTGTCCTTGGATAGGGGTTTGCCTTGAACATCTGTCTCATATCTCTTTTAAGGACCTATGGTTTGGGCTGTGTCTCAAATGGGGTACTTGAACACTTCGAACACTATGTTTCAGTGCATAGTGCACTGCGTTCACACTCACAAGGACTGCAAAACTTGAGTCATCAATCTGAATGTTTGTTTGAGTCGCCGATTTAAAAAGCATTTACCTCCACCATCTCTCCCTAGTTTCACAAAGCAGTGATCCATTTGGAGCAACACTGAACATTGAAAATGTACATTATGACAGCACGTTCACCGTGAACACTATGGACTATATTGAAGTGCGCCATTTGAGACATGGCCAAAGTCTAAATCTGCATTTGATTTTAAAGATTTCAATTGATTCTACTCAGCTGTGTTGACGTCCTACTAGCTAATGGAGGTCTGTGCACTTCAGTGCTGTGATTGCTGGCTAAAGCAGAAGGAACAGAGCTATGAAAATGGCGTCTGTGAACACAAATGTTTACTGTAACACCTCAAGGCGAAATGTGTTCCTTGAGTAATGTGTTTCTTTGTTGTTTGTGTGTGTGCGTGTGTTTGTGTGTGTGTGTGTGTGTGTGTTAAAGTGTGTTTGAGAGAGAGAGAGAGCGAGAGAGAGAGAGAGCGAGAGCAAGAGAAATTGTGTGTGAAGTTAAGGTCATAGTCTGTTTGTCCTCAAAACACCACAAGCAGTCAGTCAGTCAGTCGGTCGGTCGCCCCCCTTCCCTTCCTCCCAGTGCCCTCCTCGTCTGGCCTGCGTTCCACTCTTTAAACACTCACCAGATCTCAGCTCTGGCACAGAACGCTGCTCTCAGCCTGCTGCTCCCTCTACACGTCTCCCTGACCCTGTGTGGGTGACGCTCCGAGACTCTGGTCCAGATCTGGGCAAACTAAGGCCCGGGGGCCACATGCGGCCCCGTTGAGCTATTTAATCCAGCCAGTGGACCATTCCCAAAATAGAATAATTTCTCATTTAGTCAAGGTGACCTGATCTGATTTATCAAATTCATTAAATACAAATCCCCCCTTTTAACCCTACATGTTAACATGTCCTCTGAAAAAAAGTGGGGCTACTGGTTTGAGACTTGCCAGTTTACCTGCATCAACCGGTTAACTGTTACAGTAACACCCGGCACATTAGTCAAAATCTAAAAGCCTAAATCTAAATTTGACCCTTCGGCCAAAATAAATGGCCACCCCTGCTCTGGTCTCTGGTCTCGGTGAGAAGCCAGCTGGGCCCGTCCTCCAGACCCACTCGTCCCTCAGGCACACCCCAGATCAGGGCCTCTCGCTGGGCCACTGCACGCTCGGCCGCCCCCAGACCATTACACAGCACCGGCACGGCCACCACATAATAATTACCCAGGGTAACAGAACGGAGGGCCACAGGAGGGCAGAGAGAGAGAGAGATGGAGAGAGAGATGGAGAGAGAGAGAGAGAGAGAGAGAGAGACAGAGAGAGAGAGATGGAGAGAAAGAGTGAGAGAGAGAGAGATAGATGGAAAGAGAGAGAGAGAGAGAAAGAGGGACATGTAGAGAAAGAGAGAGAGAGAAAAAGAGAGAGATGGAGAGAAAGAGAGAGATGGAGAGAAAGGGGTAGAGAAAGGTGCAGTGGAGTGTAGTTGGTGGCCGGGGGGGAGGAGGAGGAGGCTGCCTGCTGAGCCCATGTCATCATGGCTAATCTGAGGCCAAATTTAGCCTCTTTACTACACCACACTCTCCACGTGGGCCCACGTTTATTTGGGCTGCTTTAGAAGAGCTGGCTCAGGCCACGGAGGTGTGGAGAGGAGGAGAGGAGAGGAGAAGAAGAGAGGAGAGGAGGGGAAGGTAATTATGGACCACAGAGAGAGTGAGAGAGAAAGAGGGAGAGAGACACAGAGAGAGAGAGAGAGAGAGAGAGAGAGAGAGAGAGGCAAAGAGAATCACTCTCAGCTGTACTGTGGGGCCTCTGGCGGTGCAGAAACCTGTTCTTACCAGTAGGTGGCGTTGGTAGACAGGTGACTCCACACAGGCTCCCTGCCCAGGTGATGTGAGTGAGGTCATGGAGAATGACGTAAGGCAGACCAGTATGACAGGAGCCCCTGCAGACCGAAAGTCTGTCTGGGAATAATTGAGCTTGACGAAGAACATGACCATGAACATGTTTCTGGTGTCATTTTCACAGAGAGAGCAGCAGCACGCAGTGGAAAAGTGTGAATAAAGACACAATAATGAACGCAGCGTGAAATGAACCATGTGTGGAATACAATAGAATAGAGAGATCAAATTCAGTAGAGCTGTGTTATGTTTCATTTATTATAATATATACTGTGTGCATCTGTAGTTAGGCTCAAGATCGATTGATTTTCACATAAAAAATGTGATGTGGAAACTTTGGTCTTTGTTGTGGTAAATGAAACAGTTCCGTGGGTGTGCTGTGATGTTATCATTGGTGGTTGTACTGTGGGACAGTGAGTGGACTGGAATCGTTGGACAATGCTGGAGAAAGCAGAAATGGTAGAAATGCCCCCCTGTAGCTAGTATTTCCTGGAGCATCTGTTTATACTAAATGTCTCTTGCTGCTGAGGGTCACCAGAGTAACCACTTCAACAGAACATCTATCATCCCCCCCCCCTTCTCTAGTCAAAGACCTCTCTCTCTCTCTCTCTCTCTCTCTCTCTCTCTCTCTCTCTCTCTCTCTCTCTCTCTCTCTCTCTCTCTCTCTCCCTCTCAGACCCCATCTCACACACACACTCACACTCACTCACACACACACACACACACATACACACGTGCACACACACACACACACACACACACACACACACACACACACACACACACACACACACTCACTCACACTCACTCACACACACACACACACACACACACACACACACACACACACACACACACACACACACACACACACACACCACATGTCTCATCTCAGCCCTTGTCCACTTCCTGTAGCTAATTTCCGTTAAAATTCACACCAAAAGACAATACAGAGCCATGACAGTGACCAGCAGCGTGACAGACAGACATACAGTGCAGACAAATTGATGTTTCAGTAGGTAAACATTACATTACAGTAATGCACAGACTGGCCTAAGACCCACAGACTGGCCTGAGACCCTTTCTGTGTCAGAGTCACTGCGGAAGGATGTAGAACATTCCTGAGGAATGCCTCAACGCCGTGGATAAAGGGCTGACTCAGACAGCACCCAACCGGAGATAGAGTACATTCTATCACCCTCATATATGTGTGTGTGTGTGTGTGTGTGTGTGTGTGTGTGTGTGTGTGTGTGTGTGTGTGTGTGTGTGTGTGTGTGTGTGTGTGTGTGTGTGTGTGTGTGTGTGTGTGTGTGTGTGTGTGTGTGTGTGTGTGTGTGTGTGTGTGTGTGTTTGTATGCATGTCTATATGTGTGAGACTGTGTGCGTGTGTGTGTGTATGTGTGAGACTGTATGTATGTGTGTGTGTGTGTGTGTCTGTGTGTCAGAGATGGCCCCTCAGTTCCAGCACTTTCACTGTCACCAACACCAAACCACCCTGAGGCCCCACTGCACAGTCGTAAGTGATAGGGACATTGAACAGAGCAGCAGCTGTCTGCTCTATGCTACTATCAGCATGGGGAGAAGACCTCCACCCACCCACCTACCCACCCAGCCACCCACCTACCCAGCCTATGAGGGTCAGCCCTGGGGTCAGAGAAGGACTAGGAGGTTCTGGGTCATGGAGGCCAGAGTTTCCTCCTCAGTGTGTGTGTGTGTGTGTGTTTGTTTGTGTGTGTGATTAGTTTCCCACGACTAAAGCGGCTGCTCGACTCAACTCTCCTCCTCTAGTAATCCTGCAAGGCCTGCTTCCACCCAAGACTCTTCCTCCTCGTCCACCTCGTCCACCCACACACACACACACACACACACACACACACACACACACACACACACACACACACACCACTCCTCCTCCCCCATATGGCCCTAGGAATAACAGTATTGCTCCAAAGGCAGCACACACACACACACACACACACACACACAGACACAGACACACATACACACGCACGCACACACACATATGCACACCACTCCTCCTCCCCCCTCCCCAATGTGTCCCTCGGAATAACAGTACGGCTCCATAGGCAGCAGGTACACACACACACACACACACACACACACACACACACACACACACACACACACACACACACACACACACACACAATCACTCATCCTCCCAGATGTGACCTTAGGAACACCAGAACGGCTCCATAGGCAGCAGGTACACACACACACACACACACACACACACACACACACACACACACACACACACACACACACACACACACACACACACACACACACAATGTGGCCCTAGGAACCCCAGATCAGCTCCAAAGGCAGCGGGCCAGAGCTCTCGGAGGGAGAATCCTTTCCAATAAACATGAAGTGAAATGCGGCAGCTGTCGTACCTTTGTCATTGTTATGCTCTTGGCAATTAGAGTGCCGCTGACAGTGATTTTTGCACTCCCCACTCAATTGCTGTCTCCCCAGACTAACTAATTGTGCTGTTTAATATACAGTTCATCACTTCACAGCTGCTGTTGTGCGGAGGGCCGTGTAGCGTGATGTGTATATGTCTGTATGTGTGTGTGTGTGTGTGTGTGTGTGTGTGTAAGTGTGTTTGTGTGCATGTCTGTATGTGTGAGACTGTGTGTGTGTATATGTGTGAGACTGTGTGTGTGTGTGTGTGTGTGTGTGTGTGTGTGTGTGTGTGTGTATACAGTATATGTGTGAGACTGTATGTGTGTGTGTTTGAGACTGTGTCTGTGTGTGAGACTGTGTGTGTGTGAGACTCTGTGTGTATGTGTGTGTGTGTGTGTGTGTGTGTGTGTGTGTGTGTGTGTGTGTGTGTGTGTGTGTGTGTGTGTGTGTGTGTGTGTGTGTGCGACCACCGTGGCAGAACGCCATCTGCACCATACTGAAGCCATCTGGATGATGAGGGAGCGGAGTAGAGTTGAGCTGAGCAGTGCTATGCTATGCTGTTTGAGTTGAGTTGAGTTGAGTTGAATTGAGCTGAGCTGTACTGAAGTCAGGCCAGGCCTGGGCCCTGTTATTCCAAGTGTGGGAGACCTCCAAGCCTCCAAACGACCCGGCCTTGGCGTGGGCCTCCTCCATCTTGCGGCCCTCCAAACAGTGGTCAGAGCCCAAGCTGAGATGGAAGGATGGATGGATGGATGGAAGGATGGAAAGATGGATGAATGGATGGATGGATGTTAGATTAATCACAGGGCTTGAGTGAGATGTTTCAGATGCCAGTGGCCTCCAGACGTGACGTGAACCTTGATTCCAGGTCAAAGTCGTTTGAAAGACGGGAAACCCAGACTTGAGAAGTTGTGTGCTGTGGACACAGTACAGAAGCCTCATTGACTCACGGTAGACTCACAGAAGACTCATTGACTCGCAGTAAACTCACTGAGGAGTCATTTGGCTGGTTACTTAAATGTGTGTGAGCACCAGGGCTGGTTCTGGCCTTTTTGGTGCCCTAGGCCAGATTTAAGTTTTGCCCCCTCTTTTCTAAAAATACAAGAGAAAAAGCAAGAAAAAAGTAATAAATGTATGTGATGCCCCCACTGATATTTGGTGCCCTAGGCGATCGCTTAGTTTGTTTATGCCTAGAACCGGCCATGGTGAGCAACTGGAATTGAATACAGTATCTTAGAAAGATCTGTCAAGATAACATCTCCTTGCTAGTATTACCGTCCGTTCCTTTAACCTAGAAGTAGGATGTGAGATTTTTACACAATACATAAATTGGCAAGCCTATTCTACACTATTGTTATATTACAGGTGATTTGACCCCCTCAACCAAAGCGCTCATCTTCTTTAACACAAAAACGAGGTAGAAGGAGGAGAAAATGTGATTTTTTTTTTACACAAGACACACATTTGTCAGTCATTTTGTATGCCATTGTTGATTTGAGGCCCTCAACCAGAACGCGTTGATGGTATTTAACGCATGAATGCCCACAGCACTCCGTGGGTATGGGAGGTGAACTGACAGAAATGTTAATGAGCTTTGAATGCTATTGCCTTTGATGTCTGGTCTCTTCCCAATAGGTGGAAGCAGACGGATCATATGCTTGAACTGATTTCCAAGCAGTCCTCCTTAGAAGGAAAATGTCACCCTTTAAAATGGGAGTGAAAATGGGTGAACGCTCGGAATTGACATGATGCCTTTTGACAGGAGCGGTAAAAAATCCTTTCACAGTTACAAGCAGGGCACCTGACATGATCCCGTCTTCATGCTTGGGAAGATCACAAAGGCGCAGGGGAGATTTAAAGAGCATGCTCTAAGTCTAGTCGCTACCCTGCCGCTTCGCTTGACTGACTTCTCGCCTTCTTCTGAGGAGCTTGTTGTTGGTGTATAAACATTAGCTTCTGCCGCTGCACTGGGACTAATTATCAGGCTTTGGAAGCCGCTTTGCCGAGACACCCCTGATGTGTGTGTGTGTGTGTGTGTGTGTGTGTGTGTGTGTGTGTGTGTGTGTGTGTGTGTGTGTGTGTGTGTGTGTGTGGCTCATGTCCTGCATGAAGAGCAGCCAAGCAGCCAATCAGGGGCAGGTCTGGGCCTCCGCATATGGACGCCATTGCTGATAAGGCTAGAGGTGCTGAAAGGCCCGACCCAATAGGGACTCTCGACTAACTTCTCCTGAACGAATGAGATCAGCTCTTTGGCTTGCGGTTTCCCTCCTATCAAACGCCAAAACCACTGACATGATATTCTAAAAGAGACACAT
>JAODXP020000035.1:9631169-9636169 GCA_027497455.2 Sardinella longiceps | reverse complement strand
CTCCTAGTACTCATATAATTTATTTCCCAACTGTTGTCTTGTGGCCGCAAGCCAGGAGAAGTAGATGCACTTATATAAGCCAAGAGACGTCGTTTTCAATGCAGTATGCACGGAATCTATAGAATGTCAGATACCTCTATCTCTTCCAGTTGTGTGTTTTGAGTGTCTCTGTATGCTAATAGATTAATGTTTGATTAATGATTTTGAGTTTGATTAATGTTTGATGTGCAGGCCTTCCTCAGGGACAAGGCTGTGAGCAGCACAAGCTGCAGACAACCATCAATCTCTACTGTAGCGTATGGAAGCCCAGTAGGGACACACATACTCTGCTTAGGGAGATCAGGGGAAATCACCAAATATCTTGGCAGTCTGATGGAACACCATGCAACATGGATTCTCTCTCTCTCTCTCTCTCTCTCTCTCTCTCTCTCTCTCTCTCTCTCTCTCTCTCTCTCTCTCTCCCTCTCACTCTCTCTGTCTCTCCTCTTTCTCTGTCTTCACACACACACACACACACACACACACACACACACACACACACACTCTCTCACTCTCTCTCTCACTCTCTCTCTGTCTTTCTCTCTCTCACTCTCTCCCTTACACACACACACACACACACACACACACACACACCCACACACACTCACTACTCACTCACACACAGAGACCATACACATAAATACACAAAAACAACATACACACATCTTCTTTCAAATACAAACAGCAGTATATACTCACATACATACATACAGTACACATGCGTACATTCATCCACACACATACAGGCACACTGTTGCTTGCTGCCTATTGATTGCCAGTGGGTGAATGAGGGGTGTGACAGCCAGGATGTCACATGACCAGAGAGTGGGTGTGGCCTGTGAGCTCCAGTGAGTCCAGCTGGTGCAGGCTGAGTGACTGAGAGAGAAGGAGGCAGAGAAGGCTAAAGAGAAAGAGAGAGAGAGGGAGTGAGAGAGAGAGAGAGAGTGAGTGAGAGAGAGAAAGCCGGGAAGGGTGAGTTGCTGCCAATATTCCCTGTGTGCTGTGTTCCATTAAGCTGTGCTGTTTCTGTGTCCCTGTGTGTGTTTTGTGTGTGTGTGTCTCACTTTACACATGGTGTCTTGTTCATGTTCTCTGAAGGTTAGCCTTAGACAAAGAAAGTATTGTTTCTGTTTTGTTTTTTTGTATGTGTAAAAAGTTTCATCTTCCTGCAGTTGTGGTGTCATAGAGGTAAAGACAGACAAACTACAACATATTGTAGCAAACATTTGTGAAGACATTTGTTTGGGAGGAGGATGGGCCTCTCTCTCTCTCTCTCTCTGTCTCTCTCTCTCTCTTCTTCTTCTTCTTCTTCTTCTTCTCCCCCTCTCTTGTTCTCTTGTTCAGTGAAACATATGATGGGCTCTGTGAGCACCTCCTCCTCCTTCCTTCTTCCTCCCTCCCTCCTTCCCTCCCTCTTTCCCTCCCTTCTCTCCCTCCCTTCTTTCCCATTCTCTTCTCCCTCCTACTCTTCCCTCTCTCTCCTTTGTTCTGCTGCTCTCTCAGGGCCCAGAGTAATCAATCTGAGGGTGGGGGAAGTGAGTGTGGCTTCATCATGATCATCATTGCTCTTAAAGGCTTTTTTAGCTTTAAAGGATCTGCTGCTGGAGTTTCTGAGAAGAGGCTGCAGTTTTTCCACACTCACTCCCCTCCTGCTGTGTGTGTGTGTGTGTGTGTGTGTGTGTGTGTGTGTGTGTGTGTGTGTGTGTGTGTGTGTGTTGACTCTCGGATCCATAGGACTGCACTACATGCACTGTGTTGCTGCACTGCCAGGTGGTACACTTGTTAGGCTATGCAGGTTTTGGCACCGATTACATATTTGAGGCACCTGACTTGAAGTTCAAGGGGAGAAGTAATGTCAAGTGTGTGTGTGTGTATGTGTTTGTGTGTGTGCTTGTGTGTGTAATGTTGTGGCATTTGAGACTTCCTTTCAAGGAAGGCCTCACAGCGGGGAGGAAGGAGTTGAAAGTGGAGATGCCTTTTGAATTATGTTGGCAGAATGTTGTTTTGTCTTTTTGTCTGGATAAGTTGTACCAAAACCAAAACTAAACGACAGAGAAGAAAGAAATAGACTTCTAGCTAACTGCTGTTTGGCTGTAGTAGTGCTACTCTGTGATGTTAGTGTGACTAGGGTCACAATCTTGGGCATTTGCAGGCGGCCAGCCTGGAGCCAACCACTACACTGATGTTTGTTGTGCTATAAACACCAACGCTGTGTGTGTGTGTGTGTGTGTGTGTGTGTGTGTGTGTGTGTGTGTGTGTGTGTGTGTGTGTGTAGGAGTGTCACTGCTCATAAATACAGCCCTCCTTCCTCGTCAACAGGAGAGGCTCTGCTGAAAGCAGGCTGTAGGGTTGTTTATCTCAGAGAGAGAGAGAGAGAGAGAGAGAGAGAAGGTTGGCAGATGGGTGGTGTAACTGTGAAGAGAGAGCTGAAAGACTAACGGCAGATGTGTCATTTGGCCTCAGCGCTGAAAGTTTGATGTTGTCTTGAGGGCTTGTGTGAGCATGTGCTGCAGAAGCACCAGTTTCCCCGCCAAACATTCTAGCTGACGTTGTCTTGACACCTAATTGTAAATATCTAGTATTGCTAACAAAAGGTTCCTCCCTTGGATTCTATGTTGCTACTGTACAGTGCCAACTTCTCTAGTATCTTGTCCGAGGCTTATCTGGTAATAGACCCACAAACAAGAAGTGAAAGCTAAGATCCCTCAAACCCTGCTAGCCTTTGCTAAACCTGTTGTGCAAAGATGTCGACTCCTGATTAACAGTATCAAGTGATCACTGGCATCATCTTCGGACTGTTGTCCTTTCGTTTTGCACCGCTTGTCTGTATCAGTCAGAGTTAGTCTAGAGGAGTGTTACGTTCTGTCAGTCTTGGGCTTGTCTCCACAATGTGTGTGTGTGTGTGTGTGTGTGTGTGTGTGTGTGTGTGTGTGTGTGTGTGTGTGTGTGTGTGTCTGTCTGTGACTGTGAGACTTGTCTCACTGCTAGGACATGTCTCTTCTGCCAGCTGGGCCTTGTCTCCAGAGCTTAGCACTTTGGCACTTAGGACCGCTAGCGCTAAGCGTGTTTTCATGTGTTAGTAGATTTCCAATGGCGTAGTGGAGCACCAGAGCTTCTCCAATCATTAACAGAGAAAATGGATAATTACAGCCGCCCCAAAGCCACGTAATGGGATCTGAGCAACATGCAGTCTGATTGATTTCCAGACATCTGCAAACCTTTTTCTGCTGAAGAAATGTTGAGGGCTGTTAATGTTGCAGGGAAATCAACCCAGCTGCTGCTTGGCTTGAGAATGGTACAAAATTGCACGTTTGAAAGGACACTGTGGGTAGCAAACGATTTGCTAATGGGCATAGCAAACTCAGTTGATGGCAACAAGGAGTTCAAAATATAGATTTTCTCTATAAAATGATTGAGTTTCCGGTAGATAATTGTAAACTCCTAGCAAAAGTCCTACAGTGAATGACATACCTAGAAATCCACAAGTCAAGAAATATTACTACTGACTGGTCAAAGATAACAAATATGTGGGGATTTGTCATTTAACTGACAAATTAACCAAACGCCAACAGAATCAAAACCGAGCATTCCTAGTGTGAGTGAGACGTTAAAAATCTCTGGAATTTAGAATGCTGTCCTTGGGAGTCAAATCTTCCAAAAAAGGTCCAGCGTCCTGTGGACGTTTTCCCTAGTCTACTTTTCCCTCCCCATTTCCACTGTCACACGGCCAGAGACAGGCCATTATCTATGCTTCCAGAAGTTTCTGTGCTCAGAAACTGTAGTTTACCACCAGGCCATGCCATCTGCTTTTTTGGAGCACGGTAGCAAAGGTCGCATTCTCAGGGGGCCCGGGAACGCAGAAGTGAAAGATGAAGTGGACCAGTAGCATTCTTCCCCTCCTCTGTCACCTCTCAATCCAACATGGCTGCCCGGCCGTCACTCACACTCAGTCTCCTCTGAATCTCTTCATTCTGCATGTTAGCACTGAACAGTCCAAACCCCCCCTGACCTACATACTGCAGTTCTCTCGGTGTCAACACTTCATACATTTCACATAGTGTGTGTGTGTGTGTGTGTGTGTGTGTGTGTGTGTGTGTGTGTGTGTTTATGTTTGTGTGTGAAGCATATGTTTTACCACTTCACGTGTGTGTATGTGTGTGTGTGTGTGTGTGTGTGTGTGCGTGTGTGTTGGGTTGTTGGTAAAGACGAGCTCTGACTGATCAGGTATGCTCGTGTGTCCTGACATGGACCAGTCACGGCCCTGGAAACATCATCATCACGCATCTGGTTCTGCTATGAAGGGGCTGAGTCAGTGAAACGGCCATTTGTCGGCTGTCGCTGTAATGAGCTTCCACGGTGAATCTCCTGCCATGTCCCATGTAACCAAAGCTTCCATATATCTGCCGCAAGACAGCGCGAGACATAAAACTTTTACGATCGACTTCCTCCTTTCGTGTGCACCCTAGGACATGGGGACATGCTCTTTTGCATGGGCCAACTGATTGGAATGTGCAAGCAGCCAAACACACTGATCTAGGATCAGTCTAACCACTGTAACCCGTGGGACCACTGGCATTAAAATCACATATGTTTCCTTCAGGCTTGTCACCAGAAAACAGATGGCTCATCTTACAGCAGATTTTGCTCAGCCTTGATTGACACGAGTGTTTACTGAATGCATCTCTTGTGCTCGTAGGAATCTTCAATCATGTCCTGTCAAATTTGCTTATTCTGATTCCATAAATTTACTGACCTTATGTTCTCATCTGTTTAAATCCTCTGTCGCGTCTTTTAAAACCACCACTGGCCAGAAAAGTTATCTTTTAAAACAAACTAACCATGGTCCACCAAACCTGAAATTGGCTATCGTCGTCAAAAATATTTCAAGGCCTGAGAAGCTAGTCTAGCACTAGTGTCTATGACAGACAGCAGTAGTAAGGAGAAGCTTTGCCATCATGTCT
>JAODXP020000035.1:9623669-9626169 GCA_027497455.2 Sardinella longiceps | reverse complement strand
GTTAATGGCAGTCGCTTCTAGTACATTCTGCAACATGCTTCTGTCTTAATGGCCTCCCATGTGGAGAACATGGTGTCTAATAGACATCAAAGACAGACAGTCAGGCTCTCCACACACTAGCTCCTCTTTAGCATCATCTCTTAGCATAATCTTTCATCATAAAAATAATGGCTTATGTCGTATCACTGCAGGCTATGAGTGCAGAAACATGTTAGCTTTCGTGCAGCAGGCTAGGACCGAGTTTCAGCCGTGTGGGTTACAGCAGGGGAAATGTCTATTGGCTCTTGGCCAATGAGAGAAGGGTTTTGCGGGATGGAATGCGAGCTGATTGGACCGCAGGGATCCGGGGGGCCCCCTCCAGGCCCAGCTGGCCTCTGGCACGCCAGTGCGGCCGGGACAAGAGATGGGCTTCTCTGGGCTTAACACAGATGTCAGCTGCGCCATTTAATGTGAAATTGATACCGACTTCAAGGCCGTCGGTGGAGCTTCTCCTCTGGCCCTCTAAAGAATGCATTCATATACTGTGAACTTGGAGGTTAGATTTAGGGGAACAAGACACCCCTGTATTGCAGTGAACAGAAAAGCTCTGAGTGAGTGAGTGACTGGCTGTGATATGAGTTCTTTCTGTTTCACCTCACTGTTTACTTTTTCTATTTTTTTTTTTTGTCAATTCTAATATGCTCTTTTGAAAACAAGTCCTCCTAACATAGCCGTGTGATAACTGCATCATCACACACAAGGCTTTTCTATCATTCACCACCTCCTCAACAACTGTCTACTGTAGTTGTGCTTTAACTGTGGAGATAAAATAAGTAAAAACTAACCAAAACAAAAATCTAATCTTATGTTAAGTTGTTAGGGATTTCTTTTTCAATAATACTCTAAGGGGTATTCCAAGAAAGCGGTTAAAAGTGACAAACCTGGATAAGTTAAGCTTGAATTAGTGGTAAACTTGATAATACAGGAGCCCCGACTCCTGATTCTCCTAACTAAACAAAGCCAGCAGGCTCCTCTACTATCTAGTTGAACTTACGCAGGTTTATCACTTAACCACCTACAGTATTTGGAATTACACCCCAGGAAGGCAGCAACCATGTAAACTCTTTACTGTGGTCGAAAAGCTGATCTGATTGGTCGTTTCTCCTGTTGTGTCCTCAGGGTCAGAGGTCATCACTAGTATCTACGGGACGATGTCGGACTCACCGAAGACGGCCCAGCATGCACCTGCTCCACAGGGGGGCAAGGCCGGCTCAGACTTCAGCTATGTGGGCATCGACGCCATTCTGGAGCAGATGAGGAGGAAGGCTATGAAGCAGGGCTTTGAGCTCAACATCATGGTTGTCGGTCAGTCAATGCCTGTTAAAGACTTTCCTTAACTGCTTGAATCTGTCCCAACTATCCATCTCATTGGATATTACTGGCTTAAAAGAGTGTTAAGAATCATACTAAGACATACTTATGTGTAGATACACCTTTAAATTCAACATTTGCATGCATTGCACAGTTGTTTGTGAAAGCGATTGTTGTGGTGTACTGCTATAGTTTGCTGGACTGTTAAAGTGTGTGTGTGTGTGTGTGTGTGTGTGTGTGTGTGTGTGTGTGTGTGTGTGTGTGTGTGTGTGCGCATGCATGCGTGCGTGCGCGTATGATGGTGATTGAGTAAGTACAGTAAGTGTTCTCTCTTTCCGTCTATGGAGTGAAACTGAAAGGTCAAATTTTAATCAGTGTAGTGCACATTAAATGGTGTTTAACTGCCTCTGGGTTTGGTGGCTGTGGTGCTGTGGGCCTTTCCTGTATGTCCAGTTTTCTGTATGTGCCACTCAGCCAGTTCACTACCAATCTGGGGTGGAAAAGTAGGGAGAGCCCTCTGACCTGCAGGGATTTTGGAACAGAGCCATGGTGATTTTAGAGAAAGAAAACACACACACACACACACACACACACACACACACACACACACACACACACACACACACACACAGTGAAAGAGAGAGTTACAGTATATCTGTCTTTCTTTAATAGCAGTTTTGCAGAGAGTGAGGGGAAAGTAGATTTATGCCCCTCATCACAGTGTGTGTGTGTGTGTGTGTGTGTGTGTGTGTGTGTGTGTGTGATAGAGACATCATCACTATCATCACACTAGGTGTGTTTTTACTGGCACTCTGTGCCGTGCTGCGGTGAGGCGGTGTGGAGCGTGTACCTTCTTGCACTGACTTACATAAATGATAAATGAACGCATGCTGTTGCTCAACCAGACAAACTGTACACTGCGCTTGTAAACATGTCAGGATCTAAGAGCTCCCACCGAGTTGCATTAAAATCTGTTCAATTCTGTTCTTCCAATTTTTTTTTTATTTGCAGTATATCTTTTTTTTTTTTTTTTTAAAGCCATGCTGAAGTGTTTTGGAAACACTGGTCTGCCTTTTCCTCTATGTGGTTGATGTTGACTTTAATTGTCATTATTGTCAGACTTCATGGTGGTTGATTCTTTGAGCTGTGT
>JAODXP020000035.1:9603669-9608669 GCA_027497455.2 Sardinella longiceps | reverse complement strand
TTAAATCAGCCTGAATGATGTACTGTACGAGGTGTACATTATCAAAGCTAGTATTGACACATGTACTGTATGTGCCACCCGTGTGTGTGTGTGTGTGTGTGTGTGTGTGTGTGTGTGTGTGTGTGTCTGTCTGTCTGTGTGTGTGTTTATGAAATACATTTGGCCAATTGAGTGTACAACTCTATTGAATATCCTATACTGTATATTTATGTAGGCCTACATTCAATTGACTATCTAGTAGGCCTATATATTTACCCACTGGATTGAATACCCATCCATTCACCCCTCATTATGCCTTAAGATTGTTTGCTGTGTGTGTGTGTGTGTGTGTGTGTGTGTCTGTGTGTCTGTGTCTGTGTCTGTGTATGTCAGCAAGAGGGAGAGTGCTAACATGTCCACTGTCGTTACCCTATCATCAGCTCAGCCTGCGCACACACACCCAGTGTGTTTTAAGCTAAAAGCAAAAAAAGCAGCTCTGCTAATCAACACAGCACTTCATTCATTCCTGTGCCTCCGCGGCCTGCCTGCCTGCCTGCCCTCCCAGCGCTCAAATAGAATTTAATTTCCTGTGCCGGAATTTCAAAGCTCTCTGCTCTCTGCCGCCGTCACATAAAGAGCTGCTCCTTTTTCTCATTTGTGAACCTGACATAATCTATAATTCATACACGTGTTCCCCCCACTTTTAGCCTGCCGCAAAATTGTCATGGAGAATTTGTTAAGCTTTCAGCCCGCTTTTAAAGAGGCCCTTTTAATACATTATGGGACTTGAAGTGGCTGTTGTAATCCTGGGTTAAAGGAATTGCTTGCTTGCTGGAGCCGTCAAGTCGGGTTCCATCATCCTGCCTGACTTGTGTGCTGTTGCACTGCCCTCTTGTGGTCGCCAGAGTAATCCCAGTGTTTTTATTGTGTTTATTCAAGTCTCCATCAGCACCCTAATGCTCACCAGTAGATTAGGCTACATACTGCAAACTTAATGTTGTGTAACTCCTCGACTTACTCTTGTGTGGCTTAATATGCCATTTGTTTTTTCAGGTTATTATGATATGATATGATAATTTCAAGTCTTTTTTGCATCCCTGAGAGGCTCATTAAAAAAAAACATACAATGACTAAATGACCATCTTTTGATGATCACACACACACATAACATACACAAATACACGTACACAGTAATAACACTCGATAGATAAATATTTCAGTTCTTTTGTATCTCTTTTCCTTGGCTTGGCAGTTAGTTGTCGTAGCCAGCCTCTTCCTAAAAGTGCCAATCCGCCCCCCAATGATGGGGTCACATTACCATCCTTTTAAATGGGATTTCTCTCTCACTTTTTTGTTTTGTTTTGCCAATTTAGCCTCTACCAAACATACTTAAAATGGGCCCCTTACTTTTGCAAGCAAATAGATTGAAGTCTGATTCAAAATGTTCAATTGTAATGCTCAATTTATAAAATATGTTTATTCTTTTTTGCAGTTGAGAATATTGCGCACTGTGAGTTTGCCTACTTGCGTGATCTGCTCATCAGGTAATGGGACTAATGTTTTTCCTCTGTTAGTAATTACTTTGCATGGTGTTTTATCATCCCATTATTGATACAGATTGCTGCTCTTATTAACTGTATTATTATGTGCTTGTCATGTCTTTATCCAGAACGCACATGCAGAACTTAAAAGACATCACCGGCAGCATCCACTATGAGATGTATCGCGTCCGTCGGCTCAACGAGAACAACACACAGTCCAATGGCCAGTCCAACGGTCAGCCTCCCCTGCAGGCCAATGGTGTCCCGGGTCCTGAGGTCCTGACCCACGAGATGTAGCCGTCCGGCCGCTTGCCTGTCCAAATATCCCACGAAACCTGACGAAGCCCCCTTATGGCCAACTTGTCCACTGCCTGCAGACCCAATCTCCCAGGCACCCCTTAACAATGCACTCCAGAGAGGCAGTGGACCCTGCATACAGGACACTGTGTTCATCCTGATTTAAAACCATCATGTATTCATAATCCTGACTATGTGTTTCCAATCAGTAGTATTCATTTGGGGAGAGCATCGTTATCTCTTCCTTCTCTTTGTGCCATGTCATTGTCTTTTAAAAGGTTAAGAACAAAGGCCTCTGTCCCTTTCTTAGTCTTGTATAATAAATGTTTGTTTCAGTCTTTAGGCGCTTGTCTTATTTACATCAGTGTCCACGAGAGTCCGATCCCCGACGGTAGTTTGTAGATGTGGAAGTGCCAACTCCTCACAGATGTTATGTCTCCGCACCACTCAAGTCCATCATTGCCAATTCAATGTTTACAAACCGAGTGATAAGAAGTGATCTGATATTGGTCTGACAGCTGACAGAGAAATAAAAATTAAAAAAAAACTGTAGTATTAAAATGTTCCAGGAGTCAAGTGCAACTGAGTCAAGGTTACTGTGTGTAGGCTACAACCGTAAAATATGTTCTAGAAATGTACATCATGTAACAAACCGTACACAATGTGTAATATAGCCTATAATAATATATCCCCAAATATAACATCTCACAGTTTGCACAAGATTGTTTTTTTTTTTTTTTTTTTGTTTTTTTTTTTAATAAAATAGGATATGTGTCTGTCTGATTGTTCAGTGCAGTGTGTGTTGTTGTGTTTGCAGAAACAGACGCATTTACTCTGTCCATTGCAGATGAATGGAGTGTGGAACCATTTTGATGCTTTCTCTCTCTTCTTGTGATATTCTTCCTCCCTCTGTCTTGTGTTTGCATTGTTTTCACTGATATTGTTATTATTGATGTGGTTGTTTGTGAGGACAGTGGGCATATTACACATTATTGGACTTTTAATTCCCCTATGCCTACTGTACTCTATGTAAACCAAATAAATGTGCTTTCTGTTCTAAAGAGAAGCAGCTATGTAGAATTGATTTGTGAAATAAATATTTATACGTCAGTGTATTAGGTCCAGATGTATGCCCACTCCTTTCTGTCGGTAGCATCATCTCTTATCAACCCCCCACCCCCAAAACACTCACACCCACATGTGCTATTTGAAATGCACTGTATCATGCAATAGTTGCAGTTTGTGGACTTTTTGTTCATTGTGTCACGCTGTTACATTATTTATGTCTGACAGCAGTGTCCCTGGCTTAGCTCATGTCTCATTGAATTCATTTTGATGTAAACATAGAAAACATAGCCTTTAATCCTTCAGACAAGCAGACACACATCCACGGGGACTGAGGACAGAGATATGGGAAAGAAAGGTCCTCAGGTGCATTTTGTCTAATGATATGACATGTTTTAGTCATAAAGCAACCAACACAGACACAGGTCTCTTTGTCTGAATGAGGTAAAAGTAGTGTAACATAATCCGTAGCCTGCCTTTTCATTTCAAACCTGTAGCCAAAGCTTTGGTATTCATTTTATAGGTGCATTTAGAGAAGTCCTGTTTACTCTCAAATTTGTTGTTGCCATCAGTTAATCAACATAAAGTTACAGTTTGAAGGTAAAAGGAAATATTTTTTTCCTGTTTAATGTTGTATAGTCTACTTATTGTGATATTTGTTCTGGCATACGATATAACTTTGATATGTTATTATTCAAAGAAATAAAGATGGCTATTTTATTGTTATCTGAGCTTTATCTCAATTTTTCAGCAATGTTTTTACATCAATAGAATATTTCCACCAACAAACCTTTGGAATGAGGCAAAGATTCTTGGAGGGAATGCTTGTAATTATGATGCTGTCTGTAGCTACATGTATCGTTCTCGTCTAGAGAAAAACAGAATGACAGCGGAAGTCAGATCCGTAGTTCAATTGTCTTGTTTTGAAATTAGCTAGCTAGCTGGTTGCCAAAAATGGACAAAGATTTGTCGTTGAAGGATATACAATCTTGTACAATAGAACTACCTTATTCCGTACAGGTCGCGTTACAGACTATCGAGTCTGGAAAACTGTCACGGGCAAGAGCGGTAAGTGGATATTGATATCTAGACCTATAGAGACAGTGCAAGTCACGTCACAATGACCCCCCCGGGGGGAAATTCAGCCCTCGGCTCCCATTGACTTTGCATTGGAAAATGGTGTCGCGCCGACTTTTGAGTCGTATATTAAAAAAACAAACGATGACTAAATGTTTTTGTGTGACAAAATGTACTGCCAACAAGTGAAAGAACCCAGAACTTCAATTTTATAAGTTGCCAATTCGAAATACAGAGCCTGTCAGGAGAATGAAGTTGCTACAAGCCATCTGAAGGACACGGTCTATGGATATTATCATATTAAATAGAAGGCAGAAAGTTGGGTGTCCTGAACTGAGAGTAGGTTCAGCAAGCAAATCGTCAGTAAGGTAGGATATTTCTTGTGGTCAACATTAGTTGAGCTATTAAATTAGCCTACAGTAGGCTAAAGCATTTTGATGCTTTTGGATGTTATATAGCAGTTAGCTATCGATAAGTAGCTTGTTTGGCTATACATAGTTATTCCATTAACATGTTGCCACGACATTAACTTACCAGCTGAGCATCACGGTGATAAACGTTTCGGTTTCCTGTCTGTACTTAGGCAAAAGCCTAAATACTGTTTACTTCATCAAGCGATGTACAATGTAATAGTTTTAGGCTCCAGACTAGCTAAAGGTGTACTTAGCAATGCTAAACATCGTCATGTTTGCAAACGTTTTCTGGGCAGATATGGCGTTAAGATTTTGTGATCCGGTAGCTGATTGGTAGTGCAATAATATCATGATTCATGTTAGAGTTAGGCTGCTAATATACTACTGTTTAAGTCTACAAATATGTCCCACAAATATACTGTCATTTTGAGTTGAGTTGAGTTGTTGGTTTCGTAGCGATCAACATGGTTTTCAGAATGTAATGCGCCGTCTTCGACATGGGGAAGCAGTATAACGTTTATTATCTGCTTCATAGATTTTCTTATACAAGGTTAGTCAGTTTATTTAACTTGCATACTGGGTTGTACTCCTTGTTGACAGTGGATTTTGTCATGAATGGATTTTATGG
>JAODXP020000035.1:9565599-9603569 GCA_027497455.2 Sardinella longiceps | reverse complement strand
GTGAGCGCTATTTCAAAAGAGTAGGCCTAAGCCCAACCTGCCTTCAAGACTCCCTTGTGTAGGCAAGGCTTTTTGGAAAAATCATCCAAATACAGGTGTTCATCTGATCAGCTGATGATTTTTTGTTCCTTATTAGCCCTAGCCCTAAGGGTATTAGCTGCAACTGTAGCCTACTGTAGGTGCCCATGTAGAGCCTGTAGTGACCCTAAAGCCACCAGCCTCATCAGAATAAGTCTGATGTATGGGCCAGTTTGGGCTTACCTCACTCACGTCAGATCATGCGCTACGTACATCTGACGTGAGTGAGGTAATGACTGGGCTTGGTTAGCCTGCACTACCAGAAAAAAAAAAAAAAACACAAGGTGACCAATGGTAATTCAGCAGTCAGAGCCTTGAAAGACCTGCTGACATCACAGACAGACATGCTCTGAACTCTCTATTCCTGGTCTTCAATGTGCTTCCACTGCAGACTGACTATATTATTACCTCAATTGCCTCAGTTCTTGTTCATGAGCCTGAGGTTGCTCAATCATAAGGTTGATCCACAATCACTTTAGCCTGACATAGCTCGACCATAATACTGCTGTTCATCCGTATTCATGGTCTGGAGGTTCTTTAACCTGACGTGATAATAGGACGGGGAGGAGGGCATTCAGTTCTGGTTTGAAATGATTGGACAGCTCGTCTAATCAGCTTCACTTATTGGCCGGTTGTCTCTCTACGGATGAAAACCCGACCCAGAAGACCGTCCCCAGACTATGGTTATGGATGAACATCGTATTATGGTCGGGCTATGTCAGGCTACAATCAGTTAGTTACAGGAGTGATTTTTGCCATTTCAGGAAGTAGCTGACAGACTTGAGATCATCCTCAGCAGTGTGAACAATGCTGTGCAGCGCCTCCGCCTGGCTGCTGTTGTACAGTGTGAGGAAGAGGCAGACCATGAAGATGATGAAGGTGCCCTATCCCAGGACATGGGCACCAGACGCGATCTTGCACGCTCCACCATTGAAGCCTTCTTTCTCTCAAATTATGACAAGACGGAGCACCTGAACAACGTCCTCCACTGGCTTAAGGACACTGGTGAGTTTGGTGCTCCTGTCAGATAGTCATGGAAACTCCACAACATTCATTGAAACCCTGGAAGAGTCAATGGCTTGGTACCTTGGTACAGTACCTCTCTATACAGTAAGTGTGTCTGTGAAGTCATAAGATTATCATTTGTGCACCTGTGTCAGTGACGTTTTAGGTTTTCAAAACCTCAAAAAAATAAAAATGCAACAGCAAGTCAATTTCAACATTTTTTGAATACTTTAAGATGTTAACTTTTTGATTTAGTATGTGCCCACTCAAAAAAAAATATTTTTTTGTCTTTTTATTACAATCAATTGTATTTACACCATAAAAATGTCATTCGGTAAAACAGATTGTTTTCCATAAATATTAAAATCAGCATTACTGACCCAATCACAAAAAAATCCATAATGAAGATGTTGATGTATACTGAATGGCTAGCAAAAAAATATCCATATTATTAAAGCATTTATATAAAATTTTGTCTTTTAAAGATAAAGCGCCCCATCTCTCAACATTTTTTCAGCATTATTCCTATAAAAAGTAAAAAATGCTGCCAAATTATGTAAAACTTCATATAATATAACATTTCATACAGTAATTTTGTTGTGTATTTGAATTATTACAATATGTTATAGATTTTGTATTAAATTTTGAATAATTTCCCTGTTTTACCATATGACGTTTTGTTTTACCAAATGACAAGACTGCTTTGATTCAGTTTTCTATTTAATTTTTGAACTTGTGCACTGATATAGGCTAATTCTGCATCTAAAGGGGTTCAAGAATGAGGAATGTGACTGTTGATCTTCAAATCATAACTTGCATTATCATTTGTTTGTAAAGTTGTAAATTGTAAAATCCCTCTTACAGCTGTCATTATATGGCGCATTTCCCAATCAGACACTGGTTGAATCAGTTATGTGTTACTGCTTAGCAATACAAAAGATACAAAAGGCTTCTTAAGTGAACTTTTAATTGAGAAAAAAATACTGATTCCAGTTTTAGACACTGGTGTGAGGTTCACAGTTTCCACAGAAAGAC
The DNA here is from genome assembly GCA_027497455.2 of Sardinella longiceps. Taxonomy (NCBI): domain Eukaryota; kingdom Metazoa; phylum Chordata; class Actinopteri; order Clupeiformes; family Clupeidae; genus Sardinella; species Sardinella longiceps. The sequence goes on along the minus strand of JAODXP020000035.1, from coordinate 9,601,451 downwards.
ATTATTCAACCTTGAAACTGCGATTTGACATGTTGAATGTTTAGCGGCTTGTAACTACTTGCAACTACATGAAAACTTTGATTCACACCACTGCAGTTGTCTCATGTTGTCTTAAATCTTTGGTCTAAATTTGAATAAGCTTTAGATTACGCTCTTCCATAGCTGCACTGAAACAGCTGCCCTTATAGTATATTTGCACAGAAACGTGCACCCCTCTCTTCGTTGGAAAGAGGCATCTGTTAAAAAAATAGTATGTGTTACAACTAGCAATGCTGAGTTGGAGCATTTTTAATAAACTTTGCATATGGTTTAGGCAGCTAACTTATGTATTAGGCCTAAATTTAGCTGCAAGCAGCACAGTTAGTGTCTGTTAGTGGTCAAACATAACCAAACTTGTAAGCGTCCTCAGAAGGAGATCCTTCATCTATTTACCAAGTTTTGACGTAATTTGCCAATGCATCACTTACTGTATACGAGCTATGTAAGCAAATTATAGCGCCCCCCATAGGTCAAGTCAAGCAATTAATTGTATCCTCCTCAGGATGACTTCTAAAGTCCAAGTACCAACTTTTAAGTTGATGCATGGAAGCGTTCCTGAGATATAAGCTTACTTCCTGTTTACTTCCTGTTTGTAGGGAACACTTCCTGTTTTGTTGTTTGGCTGCATTGGGTGAATGCTTTGGAATTTGCAAACATCAATAACTAACTTTTGTTAGGAATGGTCTACAGACCATTTCTTCCCATTTTTTTAAGAATGGTGAAATGTATGACCTAGGATAAATTAGGCCTAGTCTAACTTTTGATAAAAGAATCCAATATGATACCCCCTAGAGGTCAAAGGTCATCATATTGGTGTATTCTCAGAATTGGGTCAAAGAGTCCAAGTAAGAAATTTGGTTTAAATACATGAGAGTTGTTGAGATTTAAGTAAATTAAGTTGTTAAGATATAAACAAAGGTCAAAGATATAAGCAAAGGTCAAAGGTCAAGGTCACCATTGGTTGGGCCCCCTCAGGGAAGGGGTCCTAAGTATACTGGCCAACTTTGGAGTTGATATGTCAAAGCAATGCAGAGATATGATGGCCAATGCTCAACTTCTAATTCAGTTAAATGCATGTCATTCAGGAAAACAGCATGCCATTTCGTTTTGCCAAGTGACAAATTTCTTATTTTTTCATTATTTTTTCATTACTAACAGGCAGATGATGGCCACCTATTATCAACATTGACTTTGACCTTGGCTATTGAACTTCAAATTTCATATTTAAATGCATTTTTTAAAAATCACAAACTTTATAAACACATAAATACATGTTTCACCGAATGACACTCAAATCTGTGACACAAGGTACAACGCTTACAAAATGTGAAATTAACTTATATTTAGGAGCAAAATTTTAAACTTTCCTCCAACTTGGGTGGTCTTCAGGGGTCCTCTGAATGATGACATCCCATGCCACATGACTTGAACCATGAGTCTACAGTTTAAAATGGCTTCTTATCTTTGTTTTACTGAATGACATTTGGGGAAATGTATCTTTGCGGAACAAAGTGTTTTAAATATTAATAATGCTTTTAAATGATGTATCTTGCAAATACTTTACAATGTTTATCTACAGACTTGAAAAAATATGCCAAAGAGAAAATTTTATGATTTAGAAATATTTTTAATAATTTTAATTGCCTTTGTCTTTCTTGACATAAAGCGAGTGCCGTTTTACCGAAGGACATTTTACCCCTTTATCACTATAAAAGTCAGCCAGTTTAAAATTTTTCACACAAATATGACTTATATTTAGAAGAGTGATGTAGGATAAATGCATTTTAACAAGATTACACAATTATTTTACAAAAATATGAAATTAATGGCTCATGGAAGGAAAAATGTAGGCGTCACGTCACTGACCCACCTGATTTTAAATTAATGTGTTCAAACTCCTAGTTTTATGGTTCAGAATGGTGTCAAGTAGATCCTCTGTAGCTTTTGAACAATAGTTAAAGTGTTTTATGCTGTTGGAGAAGCTACTTTTTTCTGCGTCTCCACTAAAGGGTAAATGCAAGGTTGCAATCTCACAGTTTTATCGGTTGCTTTGTAACAATGGCAAACGACCCACTAACACCCATAAACACACTTTTGTTTTTACTCAATTTTGTAACTGAAACAGTTCCCGAGATTCTGTGAGAACGTACTGTAAACGTTTACCATCTACCGTTTTTTTAGTTAACCATCTACCTTTTTTCTGCTCTTGTTTTCCTCAATACTCCTGAAGACGAGGACCTGGAGGGGACTCAGAAGGATGAAGATGAGTTGGCAGACGTCACACATGAGTGGGTTGAGGAGATGGAGGAAAAGATTCAGTCGACACTTGTAGATGTAGAGACAAGCATTCAGCGCCTGCATCAGCTTTGTAGACAATTTTTAACTGCCGATGCTAATAAGTCCAAGACATCAGTTAAAGGTAAGATCAGTTGATTGGAAGAAGATGCTAAAGCTACTTTGTCACCAGTAGGCACCAGAAGTACATTATAAAGTACTAGTGAGTATTTTAGCACCTTGTTCGGATCACTAATTATTTCTGACAGTATGAACCAAAGAGGTTGTACTTGACCACTCTAGTTATATTTATTAGGTATAATTATCTGCAGGCTATTGTTGGATAAACATATTTTTTTCTCTCTTTGTTGTCCAATCAATCAATGCCCCCAGATAAGGATGGTGTTTGGCGCTGGTGGAGAGAGGGTAAGGTCAATGCCCAGACTGTCCTGAAGATCCAGGAGCTTCAGCCTCCTCCAGCGGAACTGCTTTTGGAGGACGCTTCCCAAGCAGCCAAGAGCACCAGCGACCTGTGCTTCATGTTGAAGGACATGACAAAGTTCTTGTCCTGCAAGAAAGCAATGAGCATGGGCTTCAGCTTCGCACAAGCCGGCCTCAAGAACATGTGTGCGGCCTTGGAAGAGCGCACGCAGGAAGTTGAGCAGCTCCGGGAAGAGTTGGAGAGCCTGAGGGCCGAGAGCGCCCAGGAAGTCACGCAGGTGGACACAAGCGGACAGCTGTACATTTCCCGACTCAAGACGGACCTCAACAACAAGAGCAAACACATCTCCCAGATGAAGTCGCAAATCTCTGGCCTGGAGCAACACAATGCTTCTCTGTTGCTGGAGGTCAAGAGACTTCAGAAGGCTGCCACCACCACTGTTTATGTACCTCAGCCTGTCAAGCAGCCCTCAGTGATAGTGATTCCCTGCCCTAAGACCTCTGCAGCCTCAGTGGGATCAGAAGAGGAGGAGGAGGAAGAGGAAGAAGAGGAGGAGAGTGAACCTGAGCCAGGAGTTCGGGTTGGTTATGAATCTGATGAAGAGGCTACGCCACCAGCTGAGGAGGTAGTGTGTCACGTGTCAGAGGTGAAGGTGTCGATTCGATCCATCACCCCAGAGGAGCGCCCTGCCACTCCTGAGGTCAAGACGGTAGAGCTGACCGCACCAAAGGCTGTCCCCATCATAACTCCTCCGGAGAAGTCCGACACATTCATCGAAGTACAGCCACCTCCCCTCGAGGCCAATGACAAAGCACCCTCTGTGACCTCTACGCTGGAGCCAGTGGTGAGCCTGGAGCATGTGTCTGCTCCCACCTCAGTCCGCTCCTTTGATGTTACCAAGGAGGAAGAGGTGGAAGTGGAGTCAAGACCTGAGACCCCTCAGCACAAAGCCAAGGTGGAGAGACCCCCTGACCGAGCATCACCCCCAAGAAGGAGCCCAATGCTTCAGGTGAAGCCAGCCTCAATGCCTTCCTTTCAGTCTCCATCTTCAGTGGGCCAGTTCACAGAGGAGGATCTGGAGAACTACATGGAGGACTTGATGTTGGGTGAGGAGAGCATCCACAGGGAGATGGCAGCATTGAGGCACCGTTTGAGTGTTGACGCCCAGAGAAGCAACCTGAAGCTGTTGCATCAGGCAGCTCTGAGTGAAGACATCTCCCCCAAGCTGTACCACATGGCAAAGTACACCATCAAGCAAAGCCTGAGCACTGCTGACCGACGTCTGGCATGCCTCATGAAGAAGTACATCGCCTATAAAGCACTGCTACAGATAAGGTAAACAGCATCGGGAGGGGGTGTTGTGACACGTTTATTCATTTGTTCTGTTTCAGGCCTTAGGCATTGTCTTGTTTCCGATCTAGGATTTCCTTCATCAAGGTTCAGACTGCTTGATGTTAAAGTGAAGGTTCAGAGTACTTCAAGCCTAGTTTAGTTAAAACAGCATAGACACAAAAGTGAACAAGCAGTTTACGTTGAGTCAGTGGAATACACACTCTTACTTTCAGTTTTGTGTGTTACATTGACTCGATGTAAAGTGCTTATTTGCATTTCTGTTCGCTTTTGGTCTATGTTGTTCATTCCACTCTCTATGTAGTGCAGGCAGCAGGCGTGTATAACAGGGCTAAGCTGAATTACACCAAATTTTTACTTTAAAGGCTTTAGTTTCGGGGATCAGTGGATGTGCTCATTTTTATGCTCATAACTTGGGCACATTTGTACTCTTGTATCCAGACACAACCTCAATGTTGAGCTGCAGTATGCCCGGGAGTTTAACGATGGCCAGACACTGAGTGATGTGTACACCTTCCTGTCCAAACTGGAGAAGTACGAGAGAGCTGTGATGAGTCGTTGCTGCACCAGGCAGGCTACTGCCGAAGAGGATCGTTTCATGTATCTTACACGCACCGCCTGCCTCTTTAAACAGGTGAGCTAACCCTGTGGTCTTTTACTTTCACTACTGCAGCATCCGCAAGGCCATTGGTTCAAAAAGGATTTGCTACAGTCACACTATTCTCAATTGATATGGAGCAAAGCATAATGGAACACCAGTGTTACTGAAAGGCCATGATGAAAAGCTTTAAAGGAATAGTTCACCTTTTTATGAAATTAGGTTATTCACCGTCTTGCGAGTTGCATATGTGGGTAAAAGCATATTGGTCTCAGTGCTTGTGTTTTACTTGTCCGACAACCCCAATTTTAGCTTTAACTTAGCATAGGTGCTGGAATGTAAAGTTGCCAAAGAGTTGCTATCTGGCTACTTTACATTCCACGCCTATGCTAAGCTAAAGTTAAAAAGAGACTAAAATTGAGGTTGCCAGACTAGGAAAACGCGAAATGCTTTACCCACATATGTAACACCAGGTAATGGAGTGAACAGCCAAATTTCATAAAAGGGTGGACTATTCCTTTAAACCAAATCTGTCTGTTTTCAGATCAGAGAGGACTGTGGGGTGCGTCTGATCCTGCCGTACCCCAGTGGCTATGACTCCCAGGGGAAGCCCACTCTGACTATCAGGTCTCAGAAGCTGCTTGTGGTCCCAAAGCCAAGGTCACGACCCCGTCTGCAGAGGCCTCCTACCGCCCCTGCCCGCATGGTACACCAGCGGTCGGAGGACATCCACAGAATCACGTGCAGGTATGAGAGAGAGAGAGAGAGAGAGAGAGAGAGAGAGAGAGAGAGAGAAAGAGATAGACCTCCTTCAAATGAGAACAGTCTCAGCATGGTCATTGAGGCCCACTGTGTCTGTGGCCTTTGTTGTTGTTGTTATTTTCCTCATTATACATGCAAATTATACAGAAAATCTTCACAATAATTCAGCTCTTCACTCTCCACACTGCTAGATGCCTCCATTTTGTGCTTTGGAAATTAAAACAAGAATTCCAACACAGCATTTGCCTAGTTTGGTATTGGGAGGAGGGCTCTATATAATTAAAAGACCCAGAGTGAGCAGCTGGATGCTAAGGAGACCTCTGCTCTGCTCTGTTAGCCCGGTGGCCAGGAGTGTAGCGCGCAGCGAGCCAGAGGCCAGGCCTGTGTGGGACATGAGGAGCACCCTGCACAACATGGAGCTCGCCCGCAAGACCCCCGCACCACCCGCCACCCTGCCCATCCTGCCACGCCTGCTGGAGATGGACGTCACTCAGGACAGAGTCAAGGCTTTACGCATGGCACAGTCCAGGTGGGTTTATGCATTGCACAGTCCTGCACACACACACACACACACACACACACACACACACACATACACACACACACACACACACACACACACTTTCATGCATACAGTTATTTAGCTTCATGCAAACCTGTTTGGTGAACCAAACTAACTAAGCTTCCCACAGTAGAGTAAGTAAAAATCAGGTCTTTGGTATTTTTTGCCCTCAAATGTGCCTTCAACTCAGTTTAGGGTAGGATGAGGGTTGAGGGGGTTAGGGTTAGGAATAGGGCAAGGGTAATGCCTTTTAGGCTGCGCTGCCTGGATGTTGCTGTTGGGGGCAAAAAACACCATTGAGCTAAAAATCAAGTCAAGTCAATTCATTTTTATTTATATAGCATATTATACAGCATTGTTAAGCCAAAGTGCTTTAAAAAAATAAATAAAAAAAAAAAATGTGTCGTGGCTACCTGTATGTAACCTGGGCAACATTTTGTCCAGTCATTTAAAACCGTGAATGTTTCTGAGTGACATTCAAAGGCCTGATGCTGGTGTTATTCCATTATGTTTACATGTAACTGTCATTTAAAACCTAGGCCTAATGTAGTAGACTGGTGCTAAGTTGATGCTGTGTTGTGATCTCAGGGTGGCAGGTGCAGGCCCACAGTTGCTGTCTATAGGAGACACCTGAGAGAGCCACTAGCCTACTGACAGTGAGAGGAGTAGAGTGCAGCCCCTGCTCAATAATAAAGAGTGTCCTATCCTCCCACTCCCTTATCTGGACTAGTGAATATACAATACAGCTCATGTTCAGCAAATGCCTAAGGAGCTCTTATGAGTTCAGTCTCAGATGTAGACAAGCCGATGGCTTGCTGATTGCAATCTCCCATCATTACAATTGTGTTCTTAGACGTTTAGGGTTGAAACATGAAAATGTTTCCTTTCAATGTTTTTTCAACTGAGACCTGAGATTTCTGTTGGGAAACTGCACACCAAATGATATCTGCTTGGTGAGGATACAACTTACTACCATAAGAATACTACATGCTACAGGAATGCTGGTAGTGTATTTAATTTTAGTGTAAGCCTATTCATACAGCAATGAATGTTGGAGATGATGGTAGGGACATTATGGAATAAGTGAGCCTACTGTTGATAATATTAACATTAAGCTGTTGCAGGAAAATAATATTTGGATGCTGGTAACCACAGCACAGCATAACACTTATTTTGCAGGACTTTCTTCAGGGTGTCCGCGGGTTTGTAAAAAGTTGTAAAAGGTAGTAAATGAAATCAGGTCAAATTAAGGCCAGTAAAAAGTAGTAAAAAGTAAGAAGCGTCATCTGACGAGGTAGTAAATTTTTGAGCCCCCATCCAAATGACGCTATGAATTTTTCAATTTGTTTAACTTACATCCATCCTAACTCCTTAAATTACTAAACTTCTGTGGACTTAGCCTACTGTATTATTTTGCGTTGCGAGTGGAACCTGAGTGATAAGCTGCAGATGATGTCACGCCTGCCTACCTCACGCGCGCTCAATCAATCTGGTGGGCTACCTGCCAGATCTCTTCGCAAGTTCGCTATTAGTTAATTTCAAATAAAGGAACAGTAACAAAGGCTATGAAGATTAGACGACTTGAGGTAAAAGGCTGAGAGTGAAACTGTCGCCCCTTTTTTGTTGTCTGTCACGCCATTAAGGACTTAAAACACCCATAAGGATAAATGTTGCACCAGAGACAGTGGGTGAAGCAGGTCATTGCGGATGAGAATATCCATCGAGACTATCTATCGCTTTCACTAAACCCCTACAGCCTATTTATTGTCAAACCGTTCTGCCGAAGCACAAGAGGGCAGCCGCGAAACATTTTAAATTTTGATGTTGAATTTGTCTGTCATCTGTTAAAAAGTTCCCATTTAGATGTCTAGATTACTTCCACTCTGTCTTTTGAGGCATAGCCTTCATGTTTTCATATCCGCTCACTAGTCTTTGCCTCGTAATGCCATACATTTCGGCTACATTATCCGTCAAAGCCCCGTAAGGATCAAAACGATTTCAAATGAACCGTCATTTTTGCTAGCTAGCTTGACTTTGCAAATCACCAGTGCTATGAATGAGGCTAGATTTAAGAAAATATAGCCAAATAGCACGTCAGTAATGATTTTTTTAGAAAGTGTTTCAAATATACAGTGATTTTTGAGTATTTCAAAGCTGAAGCTATTGTCAGCATGTGCCTGCCTGTGCGCTGAATTGCGCATAGGACTCATGAGAAATTGAATGGGGAAAGGCCAGACGGCTCTCACCCAATCCTGTTCTCTTATGATGAGCCCCGTGTAACCTTATATGTCCACATGAGTGATAAATATAAAGGGAAATAATAAACATATTCAGAACAATAATATATATGATTCTGAAAGTTAAAGTGTTAATGATGATGGGGGTATAGCCTAATACGGTGTCCTGACACAAGTAAGCTGTATCATAAGCAAGAATTTACAGTAATTTAGGGGTGCTGTGAATGCAAAAAATGTTGATGGGGTGCCTTGAGCTCAAAAAGTTTGAGAACCACTGGACTAAAGCAAAAATAGATATTTCAGATTTTAGTTGCATCTTTGTCATGAAGTGTCCCCGAACATGTACAGTAGGTTGCATAAGGAAAGAGAGAGGGGTGGGGGGATCCTATCCAGGCTCCTGTAATTTAGGGTATCTACTTCTACTGTATGTACTGTAACCAGAAAGAATCATCGTGGGTTTTCAAACTTTGGCGGCATAGCCTAATATTGGTGGTTATATTATGTTACGCTAGACAGTACATGTAGTTACATTTCAATGCAATATGACACCTTTAACCACACAAGGTTGGGTAATAGTCAGCTTTATTTTTGATTAGGTCTGATGAATTTCATGCTTTCATGGGAGCCACACCCTCATTCAGCTCCATCTGACTCTGCTACTCAATTCAAATACTGCCTTAAACAACTATGCAAATAGCTTCATTGCTTCATAGCCTTCTATAGGCTAAACCTAATGTCAAAATTAGGCTGTTGGCTATTCAGTTTTAGTCTTACTAAAATGTTTTCTTTCAAAAGGGCAATTATTCTCTCTTTTTCATTTTTTATTAAAACTTGAAAAACTTCACTTATCCTTTCTAATTCTAGGAATGTGTAAGTAAGGAATAATGAACATGAACAAGACAGAGGTAAAGAACTTCATGAAAGATTGGTAGGAACCAGTCATTTATGACTTCATGCAAATATGTTGTAATAGGCTGGTACATCTCCACTGGAAATATTCATAAATTCACTTTACTTCATTCATTCATTCATTCATTCATTCATTCATTGTGCACTTCACAGTAATATGCAGTAAAAGTATTTATTATGCATCTTCACATAATACAACAAATTTAAATGAATCAATTCATAATTAACAACACATCTGCCAACAAATCATATTGGCATCCATTAATTTAGCATCTAGCATTTAGTAAAACAGTACTGACTGTATGACTGTACCAACCTAGCATTGCTTAGGATTTTCCACAGCTTTGCAGCTTTCTACAGTTCCTTTGAGCTCTACCACCTCCTCCATAAAGAGGGTGCCAGATATTTTGGTATCGTGCAATATACCCTGTTTGTACATTCTTGTGAGTGTAGCCTTGTATGGGACGGTTGCTGAGGAAACTTTGGATGTGATCGCCACATTGCAGGATTGGTTGGGTGGAATTTCCAACTGTACTTTGATAGATTTTTTCATGTCTGAACTGGTGGTTTTTCCAGTGATTCTATTGTGCCAGAGGCCCAGTGACACTTCTCCACCCATTTCAGCAAACATTGGCACCTTGCCTTTGACGGTAAACTTTGTATCAGCTTTTATCAAATTACTAGACTCAAATTTACGTGATGTGCCAGAAGACCTCTCTAGATTTGCCTCTTGCTTCAAAGGTTCACACATCCTGTTTTCATGTATGTAATGATCAAATGTCTCTAAACGATCTACTTGCTTTTTACCTTCCATATCATATTCAACTTCATCTAATGTTTCCTCTTCAATATCATTATTCAGAGATAAGACGTGACCGCTTTTAGACAGTTTGAAAGGTCGGCCAAAAATATTTTTCTTCGCTTTCCTATAAACAAATGCTTCTTCTGTATAGACTATGTAGACTTTGTGATGTTTACATGGTCTGTCAAAATTCATGTCAAATGCCTTTGATGGAATATCTCCACTGGATGATTCCCAATAAAGAAGTTCAAAGATATCCTCATTCACAAGAAACTCAAATTCTGAACCTAACACAAGGGTTTGGCCTTCAGAAGAAGAGAATTCAGTATAGCACTGATTTTTATCCGTGAAAAAGCAGGGCTCACAATTGTCTGATTTTCTAGCAATGTATGCTAAGTTATTTTGGCTGTCTGAAACACACACCGCATCTTCAGGTGGTTTGGCGGATTTCACCCATCTTAATTTTGTCTCATGCTGATGCTGATTCAAAGACCCTGAAAAGAGGAAAACATTTACAATTCTGTGATGATACAAAGCAGATAATGACAACATACTAACCAAATAATCCTTTTAACATTTATTTTTGTGTTTGCTGTGTTTTATTAGAAAAGCATTCAGAGAGTGCAGACCTCTACCAAGGCAATATGGCAACCGACACTACAGATCCAGATCACCAATTGCTGTACGTTCAGCCTGCCAGTGATAAATTGCCAAGAGTTGCCGAATACTCCCGAGAAACATCACTTGAGCACAGCAACCAAAGTGGCAAATTTGCCCATGACGTTAGCATTCAAACGTTTGATCCTGCTTCTCTACCGGCATTTCACCAGTAAATTGACATTCTGATTGGTAATCGGCCCAACCGCATCATAGTTCATCACATAAAGTTAACCGAAGTTTAACTTGATTTTATCGCCCAAGTCTCCCAAGTTTTGTCGCCCAAGTCGCCTGCCACCTTTGTCGCCCAAATCGCCTGTCTCCATTCAAAATCAATTACTGCCGTCGCCCATGTCGCCTGAATCGGTCTCGGTCTGAGCGCACAGTTAGGCTACCACTAATTTAATCATATATTCCTTGTGCTAATACCCACATTGTCTGAAAATTTTATCATATCTGTGCAGTTTTCACATTACACAACCTCCGTCATATTTTGAGTTAAAAACACACTTAAAACACACTTAGATAAAGCAAAGGCATAGCCCTATAGCGAGCCTGCTGACTGCAATATATAGTGGAATGAAAGAATTTGGAACAATATAGACTGAAAGCGAACGCATAAGCGAAGAAGCCGCCACCATCACAATTACATCGTTACAAGTGACAAATATAGACATATTCCATGAAGCCTATCACACAAGTTCATATGTGGAACCGTAAAAGTCCATCTTCAAAAATATTCAAAAATAAATGAATGGCCTTAATAAACTTTTCATTTATTTATTTATTTTTATATGTATTAGATTGAAAAAAAATGTTTGTGACAAGTAGGCCAAGGTTAGGCTGTGCAATGAACAACTGGGTTTGCATATGTACACAGTGCGTATTGTATAGGAAAATAATGCACATTCAAGGTGGTAACAAGGTTCCGAGGTGAAACCTTGATAAATGCATTATTTTCCAATGAAAGCAAGCCGTGGAGTTCATTGATCCTATGGTCATCTGCTATACGTGGTTTTGATTACAATGTGAAAGTTTTGACGGTTAAAAGAGTCCTAGTATTATGACAGCTACAGAAATGACAGATTATTTTCCAGGTGCATACCTGTCTTTGAGTTTTTGTCTTTCCCGTTAGCACTGACCAAAACAGTTAACTGCAGCAGGCCTAAGAGGGCTATCATTCTCATGGAACTCATCTCTGCAGCCTAAAGTATTGTGAAACAAGTCAACATAAAACAAACTTCATTATAGGCTACTGTAAAATAATATGACTCCAAAAATGCATACAGTATCATGTTGTAGACTCTGTCAGCAAGCAGAACAAAAATGGTGATAAGAGTTTCTAAACTCTCAATTTGGTGTTATTGGATGAAATTCACCAAAATTAACCACACACATGTGTGTATGTGTGTGTGTGTGTATATATATATATATATATATATATATATATATATATATGGGCAATTCCAGCGTTATGGACGTGACATTTTCGTGCATTATTGATGAACAAAAGGCCAGATAACCTCCGCAAACCTAGCAGTATTTCACAATTTTTTTTCATATTCTCCTGCAAACTCCATGGCTGAATGCAGGCAAACAGAAAAAATTAATATCATGATTTGCATCATAAGAATATGAGCCTTTCAATTTGCGTTATGGACGTGACGAAAAACGGACAAACTTTTAGAGAGAGTAGTTTTTGCTGTGAAGTGTGTGAAATTTCTAGAGAAATGTAAATATTACTACATTCATACCAAACAGGACACCTCAGTAAAGACAGAGAAAGACTTAATTTCAAATGTAAATGTAAAAAAAGTTGGTTTTCATTGGGAGACATGGCGTTATGGATGTGACGTTATGGACGTGACGTCTGGAAAAACCCTCCAAAACGATACAAAAAAATTGTGAATGGTATATGGGCAATTCCACGAAAAAGTAAACCTCACCTTAAAACTTTAAGTCTCACCTACATGGACATACAAATTCTTTCAGAAAACTTCCAATACAAAAAAGTATTGTCTCGATGTAAATATTCAACTGAGCAAGTTTCGAAAGGATATCTGTTTGTTAAAATTTTTACCCTATTCAGCTATAATGTAAGTCTATGGAGGGGCTTATAATGGGCATAAGTGGGTGATAACACACACAAAGCTGCAATGCTATCAGTTATTTTTCATTGTTATATTACTATTTCTCTTGTTACAGGTTAAAATCCACCGTTCACAATTGTTTTGTATCGTTTTGGAGGGTTTTTCCAGACGTCACGTCCATAACGTCACATCCATAACGCCATGTCTCCCAATGAAAACCAACTTTTTTTACATTTACATTTGAAATTAAGTCTTTCTCTGTCTTTACTGAGGTGTCCTGTTTGGTATGAATGTAGTAATATTTACATTTCTCTAGAAATTTCACACACTTCACAGCAAAAACTACGCTCTCTCAAAAGTTTGTCCGTTTTTCGTCACGTCCATAACGCAAATTGAAAGGCTCATATTCTTATGATGCAAATCATGATATTAATTTTTTCTGTTTGTCTGTATTCAGCCATGGAGTTTGCAGAAGAATATGAAAAAAAATTGTGAAATACTGCTAGGTTTGCGGAGGTTATCTGGCCTTTTGTTCATCAATAATGCACGAAAATATCACGTCCATAACGCTGGAATTGCCCATATATATATATATATATATATATATATATATATATATATATATATATATATATATATATATTAGGGTGCATGAAATTAACCAAATTAACCAATTCTTGAATTTTAATATGGCTGGGTGATAAAAGTGTTCCAATACAGGCAAAAAAAAAAGTGTTCCAATACATGCAAAATATTTTTCCGATACATGATGGTTTAGGGGTGCCACCGACTCCTCTGTTTTTTGTTAGCTTAAGCGCTAACAATGCTTGTGGCCACCAATGGGAGTTCCGAGGTAACAAAAACTGCAGCACAAGAAAACTGAGGTGATCTTTCTGTTTTTGTGTTTGCCATGTTTTAATGTATATTATTACTATCATACCCTTGTGGCAGTTTGGTGGATATAATCATTGGCATGAGGGTGTTATCTATTTCATAATTAAGAATACATTTTATTCGAGGGTAAAACATTTATATAAACAACATCAAATCTTGGATGGCTTGCAATTTCCTCCAACTCAATGACAATAAAACTGACGTCTTACTACTTGGTTCCCCCACTTCCATTCCCAAACTCTCAAATTCCCTTGGTCCCTTCTCCAGCAATGTCCACAGCGTGGTAAGAAATCTTGGTGTTCTCCTGGATAGCTCCCTGAATCTTGACAAGCAGGTTAGCAGTGTGGTTAAGGGTGGGTTTTATCAGCTAAAGAATATAGCCAAACTCAAATCATTCATTTCTACACAGGACCTTGAAACCATCATTCATGCCTTTATTACATCCCTTCTGGACTACTGCAACTCCCTATATTCAGTTTTAACTCAGACAAATCTAAATAGACTTCAGCTTGTACAGAACGCTGCCGCCAGGCTTTTAACTGGTACTAGGAAATCTGAGCACATCTCCCAAGTCCTAGCCTGTCTATTCTGGTTACCTGTCAAATTTAGAGTTGACTTAAAAATTTTACCTAAATGGCCTTGCTCCATCCTACATTACAGATCTTTTAACCCCTCACTCCGCTCCAAGGTCAATCAGGGCCTCCTCACAAATGCTACGTTCAGTCCCCCCTACTCGCCTCAGAACCAAAGGTGACCGTGCCTTCTCAGTTGTGGCCCCTAAACTTTGGAACAGCCTCTCACCAAATCAGCCCCAAATATTGGCAGTTTCAAATCTTTGTTAAAAACCCATTTGTACACACTTGCTTTTGGTACAAATGGGTTTGGTTTATTGGCTATTTTTATTTTTCTTTAACTTATTTTTCTTTGTTGTTGTAAGGGGATGGGTGTTCATGTGCGGCGCAGGGCCGACCGTCATAACTCTTTTTGATCTTTTATACATTCCTGTGTTCTTAAACTATCTATTTATTGGAAGCACTTATGTGCCTGTTGTTAAACCTTGTGAAGCACTTTGTTTCAATTTCTGTTGTTTTAAATGTGCTATATAAATAAATTGACTTATGACTTATATTTTTATATTTATGATCTAAAGGCACTAAGGTAAAGTAACACCTAGACAATAACAGCTTACATGTTCTCTGGGGTCTTACCTATCCATACATACCAAGATTATGTAAATAGACTAGATAGTTGTGGAGCTATTAATAATTTATTTTGGATAGGCCTATGCTTTTCTAGGTTAACTAAACCTCCAAAAAGCTTAGGCCTTAGCTAATGTAATGTGCAGAAAATACCTATACATATGTTCTAAGTACATATATGATAGTTACAATATGCATTAAAACACATCAAACTCAAAAACAGAGAGATCAACTCCATTGGTGGCCACTAGCATTATTAGCGCTTAAGCTAAAAAAATAATAAATAAAAAAAAAAAAAAACAGAGATCTCAAAACTTTGCAAAAGTCATTTTTTCTATCAATTGGAACAAAATGCAAGGCCAGCCAACTTGATATTTTCAAATTCAAATTTCCCATTCAAATTTGATGCACCTACAGGTGCCGGTCATAAAATTAGAATATCATGAAAAAGTTGATTTATTTCAGTAATTCTATTGAGAAAATTAAACTAGCGTTATGTATACATCCATTCCACATAGATGGATGTATTTCAAGTGTTTATTTCTTTTAATTTGATGATTATAATGGAAAAATAATGGAAAAACCCAAATTCAGTATCTCAGAAAATTAGAATATCACTTAAGACCAATACAGAAACAGCATTTGTAGAAAGATTTAGTCAACTGAAAAGTGTCATCATGAAAAGTATGATTATGTACAGCACTCAGTACGTAGTTGGAGCTCCTTTTACGTAAATTACAGCAGCAATGTGGCATCACATGGAATCGATCATTCAGTGACACTGCTCAGGTGGTACGAGAGCCCTGGTTGCTCTGATAGTGGCCTTCAGCTCTTCTGCATTGTTGGTTCTGGTGTCTCACATCTTCCTCTTAATAATACCACATAGATTTTCTATGGGCTTATGGTCAGGTGAGTTTGTGGGCCAGTAAAAAACAGGGATACCATGGTCCTAAAACCAGGTACTGATCGTTTTGACACTGTGTGTGCATGTGCCAGGTCCTCTTGCAAAATTGAATCTGCATTTCATACAGTTGACCAACAGCAGAACATGAAATGCTCTAGCACTACCTGGTAGACTGCTGGGTTAAACTGGGAGCTCCTAAAACACAGACCTCAGAACCAGTTGATCTTGGACCTCAGAAAACACCCACACCAGCAGATGACATGGCACCCCAAACCATCACTGACTGGGTTTGGTGTCTCGCATCTTCTGGAGGAAGAGAGGAGAGGCACAAAATCCATGGTGCTTGTGGTCCACACAGTCAGTCAGTGATGGTTTGGGGTGCCATGTCATCTGCTGATGTGGGTCCACTGTTTTCTGAGCGGTTCCAAGGTGAATGCAGCTGTCTACCAGGAAATGTTAGATCATTTCATGCTTTCTGCTACTGGTCAACTTTATGGAGAAGCAGATTTCATTTTCCAACAAGACCTGGTGCCTGCACACAGTGCCAAAGCTACCAGTACCTGGTTTAAGGACCATGGTATCCCTGTTCTTAACTGGCCCACAAACCCACCTGACCATAAGCCATAGAGAATCTATGTGGTATTATTAAGAGGAAGATGTGAGACACCAGAACCAACAATGCAGAAGAGCTGAAGGCCACTATCAGAGCAACCAGGGCTCTTGTATCACCTGAGCAGTGCCACTGAATGATCGACTCCATGCCATGCCACATTGCTGCTGTAATTTACGTAAAAGGAGCTCCAACTACGTACTGAGTGCTGTACATAATCATACTTTTCATGATGACACTTTTCAGTTGACTAAATCTTTCTAAAAATGCTGTTTTTGTGTTGGTCTTAAGTGATATTCTAATTTTCTGAGATACTGAATTTGGGTTTTTCCATTATTTTTCCATTATAATCATCAAATTAAAAGAAATAAACACTTGAAATACATCCATCTATGTGGAAAGGATGTATACATGACGCTAGTTTAATTTTTTCAATAGAATTACTGGAATAAATCAACTTTTTCATGATATTCTAATTTTATGACCGGCACCTGTATATATGGGCAATTCCAGCGTTATGGACGTGACATTTTCGTGCATTATTGATGAACAAAAGGCCAGATAACCTCTGCAAACCTAGCAGTATTTCACAATTTTTTTCATATTCTTCTGCAAACTCCATGGCTGAATACAGGCAAACAGAAAAAAATAATATCATGATTTGCATCATAAGAATATGAGCCTTTCAATTTGCGTTATGGACGTGACTAAAAACGGACAAACTTTTGAGAGAGCGTAGTTTTTGCTGTGAAGTGTGTGAAATTTCTAGAGAAATGTAAATATTACTACATTCATACCAAACAGGACACCTCAGTAAAGACAGAGAAAGACTTAATTTCAAATGTAAATGTAAAAAAAGTTGGTTTTCATTGGGAGACATGGCGTTATGGATGTGACGTTATGGACGTGACGCCTGGAAAAACCCTCCAAAACGATACAGGTGAGGTTTACTTTTTCGTGGAATTGCCCATATATATATATATATATATATATATATATATATATATTTGGGGGGCGGAAGATGAGCAAACTAAAATTTTAAACTAAACAGTAGAAAATACATTTTCGTGACTTAAAACTTAGTAATTTGGTAATGGAATTGTTGTATAAAAGCTTCGCGCATACGGCGAACAACACACAGTGATGATATTCTCCCAACAACATCACTCCCACTCGTGTGATTTTGCACAACAACACTGTTACTTGTGAAGCACAGAGCGCAGAATCCCTTTGTCTCGAGTTTTTATTTACTCTGATCCTCCTGTTGATTTCTTCAGTTAACCTGTTCTGTTCTGTTTTGGACTTAGGTTATTATTGAATTCAAAGAAAATGATCATCAGTAGGCTTATTTTCCAATTCCATTTTACCTGAATACCTATAAAAAAAAAAATATCTATGGCTAATCCAAAATACCGCAGCCCAAAATACTCACTAGCACTAAAATAATACATTTTCTCCTGTTCTGGCTTCTGGCTATAGCCTACTTGAGTTTAATATATTTATACATTCATGGTATATTAAATTTGCCTTTCAGAAAATACTAGGCTACTACAAAATTCAAAAGTGAATTCTTGAAGTCAAAAGTGTGTCTTACCAATCAGCCAAGGCAGCTCGATAGAATGCAGGGTTGCTGAATGCACCTTCTACTGAGTGCTGACCTTCAATATATGGCCAACTAATGCTAACTCCTCCTCTCTAATGATAACTCCACCTCTCCATCTCACACACCCCTCATATTGGATGACTTGATAATTTTCTTAAGATATTTTAAAGGATTTGAATTATTTAAAAACAAATAAATTTCTTGACTTTTCTTATTGAACTTATTTGACACCTGACTATTGTGCCTTCTTCTTGCAAGATTTCCAGGAGGTCTTTAAAAGTTAGAAATTTTATTAATATGAATTGAGGTCTTAAAAATTCTCAAAGGAAGTGAAACATTGTGTCATAAAAAAAAACATCTCCAATGGGTCTGAGTTGTGAATTATTTTTTTATGTTATTTATTAATTGAGCATTTATTTATTGCACTTATGTGAAATTTTCACTTGCATGTTTCACTCTTACATACATACATGTGTAACGGAGGCCAGCTAGCGCGGCTAGCTCGGTGGTAGTGTGTAAATCCTCATCACCCAATTCCATGGGCGCTTCTAACACGCTGAGTTAGAAGCTCGGGCTTTAGCTCAGTTGGTTAGAGCGTTCCACTCCCACGCCGGGAGTTTGTAGCTTGCGGGGTGGCGGGTTCGAGACCCGTGTGCGGTGCGGACCGCCACTGGCTACATTGGTGCCGTGACCCGGATGGGAGTGAGGATTTGGAGGGTGAGTGTAACGGAGGCCAGCTAGCGCGGCTAGCTCGGTGGTAGTGTGTAAATCCTTATCACCCAATTCCATGGGCGCTTCTAACACGCTGAGTTAGAAGCTCGGACTTTTAGCTCAGTTGGTTAGAGCGTTCCACTCCCACGCCGGGAGTTTGTAGCTTGAGGTGTGCGGTGCGGACCGCCACTGGCTACACATGCATACTGTGCAGTACAGTGCTGTACATAGATTTATTTAGAATAGAATAGAATAGAATAGATCTTTAATGTCCACCAGGGATGGAAATTTGCCTTTGGCTCACCGAAAACATGAAAGACAGACACACACAGTCATTATAAAAGAATACAGTTAGCACAAAATACAGTCATCACACCACTCAGTGGACATAACACATACAGATACACACAGTCAAACACTCATCACGCCTCAGTCAAGAAAAGAATAATAAATATACTTAGAAACATTAAAATATGAATAAAAATACAAAATAATATCTCATTTTGGTGTCATCAAATGGCTTGGTTAAGTGTACTGATGGCATTTGGAATAAAGGATTTCTTAAATAGACCTTTTGCCAAGGGCACTCTATAGCGCCTCCCAGACTTCAGGAGTTCAAACTGGCTGGAAAGTGGGTGAGTGCTGTCTGCAGAGATTTTCCTAGCCTTCTTCTTTGTTCTATCATTGTAAATTTGAGTCAGCTGTTTTTGTGGTTTCCCCACTATTTTATTAGCCATTGACACTATCCTATTGAGCTTGTTCTTAGATTTACAGCTTAGGTACCCAAACCAGGCAGAGAGATGAAAAGTTAAAATACTTTCAATGTGTGTAGTGTATACTAGTTCAGTTATCTGAGCACTGACACCCAGGTTACTTAGTCTTCTAATGAGACTAAGTCGTTGTGAACATTTCTTAAAAACATGTTCAGTGTTGTCTAAGAAACTCATACGATTGTCAATGACTGTGCCAAGGTATTTAAAATGTCCTACTGTTTCAACAACTAGGCCATTTAGTAAGACTGGCTCTGTTGTTATATCTTGTTTTTTACAGACTAGTAACTCTTTCGTCTTTGACACATTGATCTCTAGCTCACTGTTTTTGCACCATGCCTCAAGGGCTTTTATGTGTGCTAGATAGGAGGCTTCACCATACTGGTCAGTTTTTTGTAAGAGGCCAACGAGGGCCATGTCATCAGCATATTTTATCAGTTTAAAATTGCAATTATTTATAGAAAATTCATTTGTAAATAAAGAAAAAAGCAAAGGAGATAGAACGCTGCCTTGTGGGCAGCCTGTACTGATGGTTTCCACCCCTGACAGGAAGCCATTTATGCTGACCCTCTGCGGGCGACATGAGAGAAAGTCCCTGATCCAGAGAATCAAACTTTTATCTATATTTATGTTAGCTAGCCTCTGTAGGAGGATGTGTAGCTTCATAGAATTAAAAGCAGCACTAAAATCTACAAATAAGACTCTAGCGTACCCTTTGGGATATTTTAGTATTTCGTTGGTATCAATTGGGCACAATTAATATCTGAAATTTATGTACTTTCTCTGTAGCTAGATTTCGTTCTGTCCCAGCAATGTCCTGGATGTTCACAGAGCTGTGTTTCTTATGGTCATATTGTACTTGGTGTGTTCTCTCAGTCAGTAACAGTCATGATCTGGTCCAGTACCAGCATTTGCAAGTTAAATACACAAAGACAGATCTTTCCAGTTCAGTACAGTTCATTGTCATTATACAATACAGAAACAGTACAGAGAAGTTCACATCAGCATCACTTACAAGACCTGCAAGGTTCAAGGTTCAACTTCTTCCTGCAATGAATGTGTAACATAAAGTCACCAGTGAAACTGGACAACGGTGTGTTCCAAATGATTGTGCAAATATTGTTAGTTCATTTTTTAAGAATAGTCCATGAATTAACTGTGAATACCAAGAATTATATATAGATACCGGTAAGTTGGATTTGATTGGGAAAAAAATAACAATGGGGAATAAATGCATCATTTGTTTCAAATTATTATGCATTATTACATTTACATGTACATTTATGCGTTTAGCAGACGCTTTTATCCAAAGAGACTTACAAAAGAGGGATAACAATCAAGCTGCAACACAATGCAAGTAAATGCCTACTGGGAGTGTCATTTGCTAATAGGAGAGCAAGTTCAAGATCAGTGCATTTCAGTTGATGGAGGACAAGAGAGCTGGGTCAGGAATTACTTGAAAGTAGATAGAGTGCCTGTTGTTCTAGCAGTATGCTTTCAATTTCATAATAGAATGTAGAGACCAGAAAATATACATTGGTTTTACTTACATATATTATGCAGGACATAAGTTCTCTAAAAGAAAAAAAATGGGACTTTACATAGAACTTTCTTTGATATCATCTTTTCAGTGAATTTCTGTGGGTGATGGTCTTTACCCTGTAGGAAGGTTGATAAAGTTATGGCTTATGCTTTCCTTGCAGTGAGGACAAGTTGTCCAGTGCCTGATACTGTATGTCAAGAAGGTAAATGGAGGCTGAGTGTCTCCACATGTCTGTTTACTACCTAAGGTCTGTGTCACCTTTACATGTCACCTTTACATGCTCCACCCCTGTGATGTGCAAGAGACTTGTAGCATACGTTATCTTCAGGCTAGGCAAACAGGTGTAGGCAAAAACCTCTGCATACTATTCTGTAAACCACTGAGCTCGACAGCAAAATGGTGGGGGGGTATGGGGATTGTTTTTTTAGGATGTAGAGTGGGGCCCGTTGATGGTGAATGTATAATGTTTGGATATAAACATTTTGCCTGTTCACTTTTGTCCAAACATGCTTCATGCAAATGATGCCCTTGTACATTTTATTCTCAAAATTTGCTGAGCTGAGTGATGTGGTGTCATTCAGCAGCTTGTGGCCTCATATCTTTATTTCAGCTCAAGCACTGAATACGCCAAACAGCCAGAATCTGTACCCTCCACCTGTATCAACACACACACACACACACACACACACACACACACACACACACACACACACACACACACACACACACACATTTCAACCCATGACCTCAACTGGCAACCGACAGGAACCAAACCTTATTTTTAGGCCTCAGGCTACTGCATGCTCATTACCCTAGGCCAGGCCAGTGAGCAAATTGCAGACACCACACAGACTCCCCAGGTTCATTTTCAAGGTCTGTCTCCATTTTGGCCATAAAACCCTCCTTGCATTTGCCTGTGAGAGTGGAACTGTAAATGTGTAGTCTAACTAGGCCTACATTTTATTCTGATTTGGTATTGAAACAGAATTGTCTGTGTTAACTACACCTGCACTTGCGAATGTCTTTGCCAGTCTTTAAGAGATCATAAAGCAAAAAGTAAACTGAAAATTATTTGCTGCCCAAACATTACCTTCACTTGAAACAGTCATAGGGAGGATATTGACTATAGGCCGCCTAACCTGCACATCAACTTATCTGTGCAGCAAAATAATGAGACTGCTCGGAGCAACCCCGCTCTTCAGCCTGCCCACTCATGTTTATGCAGGTAAAGGAATAAGCAAGAATTCAAGAATTTAAACTGCCTTTTTTTCTGATCGCATGATCCTGAATTATCACACCACTCACAAACTGCTCTACCCTACACAAACATAGATTTTTTTTTTGTTACATTCATATTCTCCTCTCTCCTCTATGTAGTTACACCCTTACATGAATATTCTTTTTCCAAACTTACACTTATGTGCAATTTAAACTTGCATATTTCACTCCTACATACATACATACATACAGTACATACATTAGTCTTTCACATACATATGCAATAAATATTTTAGTATTTCTTTGGTATCAATTTGTGATTGGTTGTTTGAATGATTGTTTGGGCACAATAAATATTTGAAATTGATGCTTGTACTGTCTATCTAACTAGATTTGGTTCTGCTTAACAATGTCCCGGATGTTCACAGAGCCGTGTTTCTATGGTCATATTATACTTGGTATGTTCTCTCAGTCAGTAACAGTCATGATCTGGTCCAGTACCAGCATTTGCAAATTAAATACACAAAGGCAGATTGTTCCAGTTTAGTACAGTTCATTGACATAATACAATACAGAAACAGTACAGAGAAGTTTCAATCTCAAGTCAGCATCACTCACAAGACCTGCAAGGTTCAAGGTTCAACATTTTCCTGCAATGAATGTATAACAGATAAATACCAGTGATACTGGACTACAGTGTGTTCCAAATTATTGTGCGAATATCATATTTTTTTTTTTTAAAGGAATAGTCCATGAATTAATTAATTGTGGATACCACTTTTATTTGTCAAAGAAGTATATTGGGCTATATAAATACCTGTAAATTGATTGGTTTCAATTTCGTAATAGAATGTAAAGAACAGAAAATATACATTTGTTTTACTTTTATATTATGCAGGACATAATTTCCCTGAAAGAAAAAAATCACATGGGACTTTACATTGGATTTTCTTTGATATCATCTTTTCAGTGAATTTCTGTGGGTGATGGTCTTTACCCTGTAGGAAGGTTGATAAAGTTATGGCTTATGCTTTCCTTGCAGTGAGGACAAGTTGTCCAGTGCCTGAGATATCAAAACAGACACAAATTACAGTATGGTGCTCCTAAAGTTGCAGTCCTAAATAGAGAGGGAGCACTTTCAAGCAGGGAAATGATAATCACCCATAGAAATGCATTGAAAAGGTGGCTTGAAAGCCCCAAGTAAAAAGTGTAATTTGAATTTGAAGTATGTCCTGCATAATCAAACTAAAAGAAGTATTACATTATCTTCAGTTCTTAAAATTCTATTATTATGTTTTTATGTTTTGAAATTATAATGCATAATAATTTGTAACAGTGTATTTTAAGTGATTGGTAAAAATGCTGTTTTCCTCCTTGTTATTCATCCATTAGGCCTATTACTAAGTCATCTATATAGCACAACATGCTTCTTTGGCAAATAAAAAGTGGAATTCACCGTCAATTTATAGAATGATGAAATAACAAAGAAAGACAGCAATTAGTCATTTGGAACACACTGAGGCCTTTTCCCTAGCTGACATATCCGGGTAAACCTTGCTGAAATACCTTCCTTATGTCCTGGCCCCTCTTGGTCAGATGTAAATGGCTCATATGAAATTGTTTGGCAAAGATAGACTTTTACTGTGAAAGACCACCAGTAGGTTTTCATTTTCCTCTGAACTCAGCAGTAACATTCGGTTGGTGTGACAGTGATGGATCTTGCAGTGCAGTTCAACTTACCTTTCTTTGTGCATTTTCAGTAGGCCTATGCCAGAATACAGTACAATGGAATTATGTGATTTGTTACGAAAATAAGACTTGCAAGCTTCCAAGCAATGAAGACGTTTGACGTTGACGTTGAAACGTTTTTTGGGAGGTCCCAGTAGCATTTTTAGAAATTTGATCCATTGACCTGCCACGGTCAGGTCATGGCCATGGACCGTTCTCACACGGTCACCACCTTTCAGTGGGTGTATAATTGATCCCCTCGCTTGTGAAAGAAGGTCTTTGCTATCGGGGTGTCCCATGGGGACCCGTCCTATCTGTGCTACGTCTGCAAACCTTATCTGGCTTTCTTAGAGATACAAGAGGATATTAGTAGTAAGCACACTCTTTCTGTCCTGACTCTGTCCATCATTGGTGGAATTTGTCAAATTGAGGGAAAAGTGTACAATTTCATGATCGGCCACCGCATCGCCAGTGCATCCACTCTTAGTTGGGCACAGTGAGTCCTGTCTCTTTAGGCAGAGAGATCTAACTATGCCTGTCTGAATTCCTGCGAAATCATTTGCTCTATGCAGAGGAGTAGTTGCCTCTCTCATGGGACTGGACCCCCATTGATAACATGTCTGCTCCCATGGTTTATTCTCCCAGGGAGGTAGACTGTTTTGAGTGAGATTGCGAGTCTGTGTGCCCACAGCAATACTTCTCTCATCACCTTCATCATTGAGGATGAGTGTAGGCCCCCTTGATGATGCAACAACGAGATCTGATGTGCAAATGCCCAAGTGCCCTTGACATATCCCATCCACCCTGTTTTGGAAATGCCTGACACTATGGCCACTATGGCCTGTGTAAAATCCCATCCTTTACTCACGTTGTGGCAATGTATCCCTTCCCTCCTCCATGGTTTCAGGACGAGAGTCAGATTTCAAATCAGATACCTGTGCCTGTTGTAGTGCTGGGTGTATCAGGCCCTACGGTGCTACTACGGAACCTGCCGAAAGCAGCCCCATTAGTCTCTGAAAGTTGTGCACTGGTAGGCAGCGCCCCCATATGACCATACAGAGACACTGTTTCATGGACTCATTGCATTTTCTGACAGACATGCTGTCATTGTGTCTGAATTTAATATTATGCACAAGAAAGATATTGGCTGACAGGCAATAAAAGCACCCTTTTCCCCATTGAACCTCCAACCTAAACTCTGGAAGTGAGTGACTGTCTTGTGTGTTCTTGTGTTGTGTGCTCTATGAATTATGTTCTGGGATCTACCAGGAATAACCAGATAACCAGAAAATGGAAGATCCTCATCCTGACACTCCAAAGGTGGGATAAAGTTATTTCTACACATTTCATAAACACTCAAGGTGCTAAAGAAATTCCAGATGGAAGTACTAAAAATTTGTACAATTTCTTTTTGAGTATGAACTGGAGGAAGCGCCAGAGTCCAGGCCTGTGTGGGACAAGAGGAGCACCCTGCACAACATGGAGCTCATCCGCAAGACCCCCGCGCCACCCTGCCCATCTTGCCACGCCTGCTGGAGATGGACGTCACTCAAGGGAGAGTCAAGGCTTTATGCATGGCACAGTCCAGGTGGGCAGGATGCTTGCATACTCACACACACACACACACACACACACACCTGTTTGGTGAATCAAACTAACCAACCTTCCCACGGTGGAGTACAGTAAAAGTCAAGTCAATTCATTTTTATCTATATAGCATATTTTATACAGCATAGTTAAGCCAAAGTGCTTTTAAAAAAAAAAAGCAGAATGTGTCGTGGCCTAGCCTTCCTCACTCTCCAAACATCTTTCACAGTGTCTTTCACATCTCACCGTGTTATTTTGCAGGATTTTTTACAGTGTGCGACAAAAGTACAAATTAACATTTATTTTCTTCAGGTGGAAGAAAATTGGCCTACTGTACATGCAGCAATATGCAGCGGTTGTAGCCTATCATGTAGCACTAGACAGTACATCTAGTTACAGTACATATTAAGGCAATTTTACACCTTTAACCACATGGGAGTCATACCTTCATTTATGGGAGCTCAGCCCCATCTGACTGGTACTCAATTCAAACACTGCCTCAAACAGCTATGCAAATAGCCTCGTCTCTTCGTAATCTAATATAAGCTAAACTTAATTAGGCTGTTGGCTATTCATGCATACGGAAAGGTTTTCTTTCAAAACTACTTCTGCTTTCTTCCAAAAATTCTTCATTCAGAAAAGAGCCATTATTAAAACTTCATAAATTAATTGTATTCATTCTTTCATTGAACACATTACAAAGACTTCATACAATAATGTGGAATAAGTCCATTTATTATGCATCTCACATCATACAGCAAATCTATACGAATCAATTCATAATCTAGACCAACAAATCATATTGACATCTAGTCACCTTTTTCCTTTTTTAGTAAAACAGTAATGATAATGTATGACTCAATCAGCATGGCTTTGCATTGTCAACAGGTTGGCAGCGGTCAATAGTTCCTTTCAGCTCTTCCACCTCCTCCATAAAGAGGGTGCCAGATATGTTGGTTTCACTCGCTTTACCATTTTTATAGATTCTTTTGAGTCTAGCGCTGAATGGGATGGATGCTGAGGAAACTTTGGCTGTGATCACAACGTTGCAGGATTCGTTGGGTGGAATGTCCAAATTTACTTTCAGAGATTTTGTCATTTGCATATTGGTGGTTTTTCCAGTGGTTCTAGTGTACGCATAGCCACCCGCCACTTCTCCACCTATTTCAGCCAATAGTGGTACCTTACCTTTAACAGTTAACTTCACATCACCTTTTACCAAATTACTAGAATCAAATCTACTCGTTTGGCCGGAAGATGTCTGTAAAGTTGCCTCTTGCTTTATTTCTTTACACATCCTATTTTCAAGACTGTAATGCTCATAGGTTTCTAAATGGGTTTCTACTTGCTTTTTATTACCTATTTCATATTGAACTTGATCTAATATTTCCTCTTCAACATCATTATCCAGAGTTACGACGTAACTGTCTTGAGGCAATTTGAGTGGCCGGCGAAAAAAACCTTTCGCTGCTGTAATAAATTTAACATCTCCGTTTGACTCTCTGATTATGTACACTTTGCCACCTTTACATGACACGTCAAATGCCTTAGGTGGAATATTTCCATTGGATGGTTCAAAATCAAAAATTTCAAAGTCATCCTCATTCACAAGAAATTCAATCCCACCTGAAGTGTCCAATGTGACATCTTTCTTGTCAAGATATTCAGGAATGCATTTTTTTTGTTTCTTGTCAAAAAAGCAGGGCTGACATTTTGCTGCTGTTCTAGCAATGTATAACTCTTCGTCGCTGTACTCATCAGAAAAATACATGGTGTCCTTAGGTGGTTCGGTGGATTTCACCCATCTTAATTTTGGCTCATTCTGATGTTGATTAGAAGACCCTGAAAAGATGGAAATATTGTGTGGTGATACAAAGCAATTAATGACAACAGAGCAAGCAAATCACTGTGTTTTTAAAGACCCACCCATGCCAAAACCTTAGATCCCCATTTCAACATTGTGTTGAACTATTTTCAATTTAAAAAGCATGTGGAGAGCGTAGATCTCTGCAAAAATGGATCCGATTTTTCCTGTATTAGAAATTTACTGTATATGTGGTGCATATCTACAGACTACAGCACTAGCTCTAGGGTAGCCTGTGTGATTTTTTAAGATTTCAAATGTTCAAAAGCTTTTCGCATTGCTGAGCCATTATGATGTTTGAAAAAATTTTGCAACTTGTTCATTATGCGTTTTTGTGTCTCCTTATTTTTGGGCTGCCAGAAGTCTTTCAGACACTCGGATGACTTGGACAAAAAAATGGCCTGGGCATTTTTGGCATGCCAGCCCACCATGATTTTACTTGACAATAACTCCACGGCAAGCTAAAGTAATACTGTAATTTCGGCACATTGCATGAACATGAGAGATTTAATTGGACTAGCCCAATATCCTTCAAGAAAATTATGTCCCGGCCCAAAAGTGTCCGTCAGCCTACTGTGCATTGCTCTTTATGCTCTAGGCCTGGACAATAGGAAACAAGGAAAAAAGGAACAAGAATGTTAGCTTTTGGTTGAATTGTTTGGTCAGCAGAACATTCTCGCAACATTTTCGTACATACGCATATGAAAATAATTCACGCTCAAGGTGGTAACAAGGTTCTGAAGCGAAACCTTGATAAGTGCATTATTTTCCTATGCAATAAGCACGCTGTGGAGTTCATTAACCCAATTATGCCACTGTTGCCACATGTGCTGTATGTGGTTTTGTAAACAAATTGCTAAAATAGGCTTATTATTATGACAACTACAAAAATTACCCATTATGGTCCATGTTACATACCTGGATTTGTGTCTTTCTTTGCACTGATCAAAACAATCATCTGCAGCAGGCCAAATAGGACCATCATTCCCATGGAACTCATCTCTGCAGCCTACGGAATTGCACTGTAGAGACAAGTCGACATAAAAACAAACATTATTGTTAGGCGGTGGTAGCATAGTGGTAAAATACATTGGTAGACTATGTAAATACTACTGTACACTGCATTATTATATGTGCATATGCTGTCTTTGTTCTTTTTCCCAAAATCGTTCCTGCAATGACAGTGAATGGCACTTTTTAATCATCAAAAAAGTATATTGGGTTACATAAAGTACTTGGATTTCATTGAAAAAAGTATAACAAGGAGGAAAAACAGTCTCTCAATCACTCAAAATACACATTATTTTCACGCATAATGGTTTCATAACATTGTAAATGGTAAAGAACTGAGAATATGCAGCTGTTTATAGTTTTATATTAATGCATGGAAATCATATGTCCTAAGTTTATCAACCTTCCAACAGGGTAATGACTATTTTGGAAAAATTAAGAGACAACATTTGCCTAATAATTTGGAACGCAGTGTATCAGGCCTGGAAGCCTTCATCAGGCCTGGAAGCTGACACAATTCAGTTTCTAAACTCTCAATTTAGCCTTCTTGTGTTAAACAAATTATTGATACATTCATGTTAAAAATACATTTACATTACATTATGCCTGTCAGAAAATATTGGTCTACTACATACGTAGGTTACAGTTGAGAAATGTGGACAATCAAAACTGAATTCTGGAAGTCAAAAGTGTGACTTACCTCTAAGTCAGGTAGATAGAATACAGGGTTGCTGAATGCAGTCTCACTAACTGCTGATCTTCAATATATAGCCGATAATGTTAACTCCACCTCTCCAACTTACACACCCCTCATACAGTACCCATGACTTTTTAATGATTTGAGTGCACATACAGTACACACATTCTATTCTATTCTAGTAGTAGACTTTATCATATAGATAGACTATATTCAAATCGAGGTGCAGAGTTTGTCCTTTTTATATGCTGTATGCTTTACAGTTATGCTACTTTGAATAACAGGCACAACTGGAACAAAGTCAAGATAACTCATCACTCCCGTCTTGCCACAGCTACACTGGTACCCAGTTATTTTTTCTGAAGGGCCGAATTTTGTCAAGCATGCGAACCCGAGGGCCAAATCCGCAAACATTGAAAAACGATGCATTGAAAGGGGGCTTGGTTCACAAATCAGTCTTCCATTAACCTACCAGTTTCTTGGATGTGAATTACAGTATTTGTACATAATGTTTTCATCAAGGTATTTACAAAGTTGTTTAATCTACTTTATGAAGCTTTATGAAGGTTGTCATCTACCTACTGTACCTAAATATAGATGGTGAATTTGTCTCGCTTTCTATGACATGAAAGTGGACCATATCCATCAGGATGATTCCGAGCTAATTTTTTTCGATTAATCACTTGAGTCAAAGCGTTTTTGCTAGCACTAATTTTTACATTCATACATTCTCCTCTCTCCTCTATGTAGTCTCAAATCATACTGACTTTGCACCTAGTCATTACCAGCCCTCAAGACCACATCCTACTATGGACTCACAACATCCACGTGCACATCCTCAGCACTCATGAACACATCCTAACACAGTGCTCAACACACACAGTTTTCTCCCCCATCTTAAACACAGTGCACGTACGCCTGACTTTTTTCAACGTCTTATAATTCCCTTGGACCGTAATGAATTTATTTATTTATTTATTTATTTATTTATTTCTCTCTCTATTGTTCTAATCTATCACATACAGCACACTTTCCCCTACCCCTACACACATACAGTACACACACCATCACAAATCATTGCCCACCCCCTCATGCACACAGCAAGCACACAGCTTGCCATTTTAAGTCTCCTCAACATACTTACAGAACACAGCCTCCTTCCCCACACACACACACACACACACACACACACACACACACACACACACAAACACACACAGAGCACACCATCACTACTGCTTCAGTCATTATCATCTCCCCTGTCACCTTCATAACCCACACACACAAAGCAACACACAGGAAGGTACCTTGAACATGTATGCAGCACACTAACACCCCCCCCCCCCACACACACACACACACACACACACACACACACACACACACACACACACATGCACACACACACACACATGCACACACACACACACACACACACACACACACACACACACACACACACACACACACACACACACACATACACACACACACACACACACACACACACACACACACACACACACACACACACACACACACACACACACACACACACACACACACAAGACCGCCTCTAATATCTAATACTATC
Source organism: Sardinella longiceps (assembly GCA_027497455.2). Classification (NCBI taxonomy): domain Eukaryota; kingdom Metazoa; phylum Chordata; class Actinopteri; order Clupeiformes; family Clupeidae; genus Sardinella; species Sardinella longiceps. Next base: position 9,570,796 of record JAODXP020000035.1, on the reverse strand, counting down.
ACCATACCCCCACATACAACAGCACCACATACTGTATTCACATTCACATACTGTATTCATATTATTAGTCATAGTACATCGTCTTTTCACCTAATTCTTTTATCTAATTATCTTTGGTATCAATTTGTGATTGGGTATTTGAATGATTGCTTGGGCACAATAGAGGTCTAGAATTGGTGTGAACTATTAGTTTCTTTCTAGCCAGATTTGGTTCTATGGCTTAACAATGTCCTGGATGTTCACAGAGCCGTGTTTCTATGATCATATTGTACTTGGTATGTTCTCTCAGTCAATAGTAACCATCATCTGGTCAAGTAGCAGCATTTGCAATTTAAATACATGAAGGCAGATTATACCAGTTCAGTTTCGCTAATTGTCATTGTACAATGCTTATTACCCGTTGGAATGGAATGCTGTTTTCTGATGGGCTTACAGGGTGTCCGTTATTCCCAGATAACAAGACACGTGACGCTTATCTGGTAAAAAGTTTCACCCACGTTTCATATCAATCCTCTTTAGAATGGTAACTATAACAACAGTAAGCAGACATGTGGATCTAGTTTCACACGAAAATATATACCCCAACTGAACAGGTTAACTTCTTGTAAAATGGATTTGCATGTTTCTTTTATTTTTTAAACACTTGCATACTGTCTACACACATGAGTTGCAACTGGGTGATAGGCAGGATAACGGCCCTTTAAGTGATTTGCCTATATTGGGACACCTCAGCAGCTGTTATCCCTGACATACAGTATCAAGCTAGCGTCAACCTACAAGGTTCAAGGTTCAACATTTATTCTGCAATGAATGTGTAACAGATACTGAAACTGGACTGTAGTGTATTTCAAATTATAATGCAAACACTGTCTTTGTTCATTTTTCCAGCATAGTCTATGAATTGATGGTGAATACCATTTATTATTTGTCAAAGACGTACTGTATATTGGGCTACAGACAAGTTGTCCAGTGGCTGAGATATCAAAACACGTACAAATTCTAAGCGATTGGCAAACAATCCCTAACCCAATATACTTCTTTGACAAAAAGTGATATTCACTGTCAATTCATAGACTATTCTGGAAAAATGAACTATAGAGAACTGTTGTGGTGGGACATTATTTTGTAATCATTATGCTTAGCCAAAACCATAGGTTCTCAAAGTGTAGGCCGGGGGCCAATGGCAGCCCGCGGAAACATTTCGTGATGGCCTGCAATGGCATATCATTATAGGCCTATCTGTAAAACTGGTATAACTGTACATTGCTTTGAAAGACTTAATCTCCATTTAGTGGTTTTTAGTGGCATCTATAGGCATTCATTCATTGCAATAAAGTAGCTTAAACTGTTGACATGCTACTTCGTCATTACAATGATTATAAATTAGATTTTTTTTTCTTTGTTTTTCTTTCTCCCCTGCCCCTCTGGCGGCCCTCAGTTCAATGTTGGGTCCCTAAATTGGCCCTCATGTATCAAAACTTTGAGAACCCCTGGCCAAACCCATGGACAATTTGTGGCTGTGGTTGTTCTGCTTGTCCCTTGGCAGTTGGCGTTTACCCCTTGTGCCATGGACCTGATTCTTGCTTTTCCTTGCTAGATATTTAAGTCTTTTCTATTTAGAGAAAAATTAGTTTAACAAGCCACTATGGTGCTGAAATGGATGATTTTTAGATTGTATTCTCTGTGATCTCTCAGTGATCTCTCAGGCACCATACTGTATACTTCCACTCCTCCGTTGGAGATTTCCTCTTTAAAATGGCTGATTGACTGAAATAGTGACACCCTTGCCCTCCATTTTCACTGTAATGGTGAGGTTATTGCAGGGCAGTGTTGTTGCAGGGCAGTGTTTTCACCCGCTCCTTTGCCAATGTGTGTGTGTGTCTGTGTGTGTGTGTGTGTGTGTGTGTGTGTGTGTGTGTGTGTGTGCCAGTGTTTGTCGTGGCAGACACCCATCTCCTGTCGGTCTTTCTCCCTCTCTCTGTCTCTCTCTCTCTCGTTGTCTCCTGAGAGCTCGAGAGCGCAGGAGGAATTCTCGCAATCGCGAACGTCTCGCCCCCTAGTCTCACGTCTGCACGAGGAAAAAAAAAAAGAACCCAAACGTTTTCCGAGCAAACAAAAGATCGTCATCCATCCTCCCCAAAACCCACGAGGGTAGCCAAGCATCCGCCCACAGCCTTCACAACAAGGTAATTTGTTGCTAATTAATTGCGATTTGTTAAATGGCTTTCGCATTTTTATATATCTATTAAAACACACACACACACACACACACACACACACACACACACACACACACACACACACACACAATGTGCATGGGATCGACCCCACCAGCCGTTTATACTCATCCGACCCTGACACCCCAACCCCCCCCTCGTTTCGTTAATTAGACCTGCAAAATCGGTGTTTTTGGTGTTTGCTGTCATTTTTCTCCTTCGTTTATGTGTTCGTTGTACCGCTTTTGGAGCATCTCAAATCAGCGGCGTTGTGGACTCCAGTGCTCCTTCCGCTGCCCTCCTTGACAGTTTATAACCCCCCCACGTCCTTGTTTGTTGTTGATCTATGTTCATTTGTGGCATCCATCTGTTCGTTTGCGTAATTTAGATTTTCCTCGTTTGCCCGCGGAGCCCTCCCTCCATCTCCCATAAAAATACATCGACACGCATACACACACACACACACACACACACACACACATACACGCACACACACACACACACACACACACACACATACACACACACGCACATTCACACACATACATGCCCACCTCCCCTGTCTGTTCCCACGTCAACACACTTGCCTCTGTTTGTCTGCTGGCTTGTAGCCAACCCCTCAGACAGTGGGTGGAGGGGTGTGTGTGTGTGTGTGTGTGTGTGTGTGTGTAAGGGGTGTGACTGCAACCCAGCCCATATGCAAATTAGCCTCATTTTGATTAAAAGACAGCAGCAAATTTAATTAAAGTCAGCGAAAAAAAGAAAAGAGAGATGGAGAAAACACACACACACTCACACACTCACACACACACACACACACACACACACACACACACACACGCATACACACACACATACACACACACACACACACAAACATGTGGCATGCTACTCTGGAGTCGGATGATTTGCTTGTATTAATGTTGGGTGCTTGTAGTGGGACTGTGTCTCTAAACAGGGTTGTGCTGTGCTGTGGTGGCATGTGCCTGGAGGGAGGCGGGAGAAGAGAGCGGGGTGGCTGCACCTGATTGGGTGAGGAAGAGGAGGGGAGTGTCACTCTCTGTGCTGGAGACACCAGCAAGGTGACTTGATAGGAAGTGCCTTTGTGTTTAAGGCAAATGCTGTGGAATGGGACTCTATTGCTTTATGTGGGTGTTTGTCTGTATGCATACACACTGTGTGTGTGTGTGTGTGTGTGTGTGTGTGTGTGTGTGTGTGTGTGTGTGTGTGTGTGTGTGTGTGTGTGTGTATTGCAGTGAAGTGTCTCCAAACACTGTTATCTTCACTGAGTCAGGGTGCCGTAAAGCGAGTGTGTGTGTGTGTGTGTGTGTGTGTGTGTGTGTGTGTGTGTGTGTGTGATGTGCTGTGTGTGTGTGTGTGTGTGTGTGTGTGTGTGTGTGTGTGTGTGTTGGCTGGGTCTGACCCACTGTGCATATTAACACCAAGAATAATGAAATTGCTCTACAGGGGTGATGGGGTCTCAGTGTGGAGATGGGTAGGTGTGTGTGTGTGTGTGTGTGTGTCTGTGTTTCAGGGCACACATGATGTATGGGTGTGAGTGTATGCATGTGCGTGTGTGTGTGCGCACCATGGTTTATGAGGGGAGGTAGGGTTGGCACTCTGCCAGCTTGTGTGAATATGCAAGGGGGGTGGGGGTGGAGGGGCGATGCCATCAGGGAATTGCTGGAGAGGATGCGACTGCTTATTGTTTTGGTCAGAATTGATGGCTGTGTGACGATGCCTCCATTTTCTGTTGGCATAATCAGGATAGAGCGGGGATGAGACAAGAGAGGTGGGAGCTGTGGTACTATTTCCTCTCCTTTTCACAAACCACATAAAACATAACAACTTCACATCCTGGAGATGCTATTATGTACATTAAGCCTCTTTGGACAGTCACTCCACTCCATTGTAAACACCATTACCATGATTTCCGTCACTGAAAACTAGCTTTTGAGCATAATACTCCACTTGACTACACACACAATTTGTGCATTAAAGTCCTTGAAATTCCTGAAATATACTTAAGGAGGATATTTCATCTTAGGACAAGCAGAAGTGCTTAATGTGGAATACATGTAAACCTTACTATTACTGCCAGGAACATCCAGTTTTGTAAAAGTATTCATGCTTCAGAGCACCAGCCTGCTGCAGTGAGGTAAAAAATAATATGGACCATGACAGAAACAACAGTATGACTGTATAGCATTTTTCCCTTGAGGCTCTATCACAGTGAGTCAGATTTAGAGAAAAATAAATAAATAAATATTAATAAAAAAAAAACAACTACAAAAAAAAAGAGAAAACATCTTACATGTTATGTCTGGGTGACCTCTTTCATCTGTCCTCTCTTCTCCTTTCCCTAGTTTGAGCAGCACAGCAGAGCCCCAGGCACCACAGAGGTACTGTTGGGTTGGTTAGTCACAACCACCAGAGCCACAACACTGCCCCCTAGTGTGCGATCTCCGCTCCTACACCTCTATGCTGGGCTAGTAGCTTCCTCCACCCACAGTGTCAGTGTGCTGTGCTGCCATATATAGTAGCCAGTATGTGGGCAGGTAGAGGCTAATTGAGCCTCGCCACTCTGTGCGTATCTGATGTGGTGGAAGAAACCGGCTCCACTCATCTCTCTCTCTCTCTCTCTCTCTCTCTCTCTCTCTCTCTCTCTCTCTCTCTCCCTCTCCATCTCTCTATCTCTCTCTCTCTCCACCTGCCTCTCACTGGCGTTATCAGGCTTTTTAAAGGAAAACATACTCTAAGCCCACCCCCCCACCCCCCTTATTTACATTTATATGATCAGATTTGCTTGCCGTATGGATAGTATGCAAATTTGCCCTTTCCTTGGTCACAGAGTGCACATGTTTGGCAGAGAAGGAAGGGCTTAAAAAAAAGAGAGAGGCAAAAAAAAAAAAACTAATAACTTTGCCCTCCAGGAGAAAAACAGACTCCCAACTCTCGACTGTGCCTCTCTCGTCTCCTCA
>JAODXP020000035.1:9535238-9565499 GCA_027497455.2 Sardinella longiceps | reverse complement strand
AGCCTATTTCAAAAGAGTAGCCTAGGCCTAAGCCCAACCTGCCTTCAAGCCTCCCTTGTGTAGGCAAGGCTTTTTGGAAAAATCATCCAAGTAGGCTACAGGTGTTCATCTGATCAGCTGATGATTTTTTGTTTCTTATTAGCCCTAGCCCTGAGGGTATTAGCTGCAACTGTAGCCTACTGTAGGTGCCCATGTTAGAGCCTGTAGTGACCCTAAAGCCATCAGCCTCATCAGAGTAAGTCTGATGTATGGGCCTTTTTGGGTTTTCAGTTCTGGTTTGAAATGATTGAACAGCTCGTCTAATCAGCTTCGCTTATTGGCCAGTTGTCTCTCTACCGATGTAAACCCGACCCAGAAGACCATCCCCAGACTATGGTTATGGATGAACATCGTATTATGGTCGGGCTATGTCAGGCTACAATCAGTTAGTTACAGGAGTGATTTTTGCCATTTCAGGAAGTAGCTGACAGACTTGAGATCATCCTCAGCAGCGTGAACAATGCTGTGCAGCGCCTCCGCCTGGCTGCTGTTGTACAGAGTGAGGAAGAGGCAGACCATGAAGATGATGAAGGTGCCCTATCCCAGGATATGGGCACCAGGCGCGATCTTGCACGCTCCACCATTGAAGCCTTCTTTCTTTCAAATTATGACAAGACGGAGCACCTGAACAACGTCCTCCACTGGCTTAAGGACACTGGTGAGTTTGGTGCTCCTGTCAGATAGTCATGGAAACTCCACAGCATTCATTGAAACCCTGGAAGAGTCAATGGCTTGACTGTACCTTGGTACAGTACCTCTCTATACACTAAGTGTGTCTGTGAAGTCATAAGATTATCATTTATGCACCTGATTTTAAATTAATGTGTTCAAACTCCTAGTTTTATGGTTCAGAATGGTGTCAAGTAACAGTGCGGTAGATCCTCTGTAGCTTTTGAACAATAGTTAAAGTGTAAATATGCTGTTGGAGAAGCTACTTTTTTCTGGGTCTACACTAAAGGGTAAATGCAAGGTTGAAATCTCACAGTTTTATCGGTTGCTTTGTAACAATGGCAAACAGCCCACTAATATATACCCATAAACACATCAATTTTGTAACTGTAACAGTTCCCGCGAGATTCTGTGAGAACGTACTGTAAACGTTTACCATCTACCGTTTTTTTAGTTAACCATCTACCTTTTTTCTGCTCTTGTTTTCCTCAATACTCCTGAAGACGAGGACCTGGAGGGGACTCAGAAGGATGAAGATGAGTTGGCAGACGTCACACATGAGTGGGTTGAGGAGATGGAGGAAAAGATTCAGTCGACACTTGTGGATGTAGAGACAAGCATTCAGCGCCTGCATCAGCTTTGTAGACAATTTTTAACTGCCGATGCCATTAAGTCCAAGACATCAATTAAAGGTAAGATCAATTGATTGGAACAAGATGCTAAAGCTATGCTGTCACCAGTAGGCACCAGTAGTACATTATAAAGTACTAGTGAGTATTTTAACACCTTGTTCGGATCACTAATTATTTCTGACAGTATGGACCAAAGAGGTTGTACTTGATCACTCTAGGTATATTTATTAGGTATAATTATCTGCAGGCAATTGTTGGCTAAACATATATTCTTCTCTCTTTGTTGTCCAATCAATCAATGCCCCCAGATAAGGATGGTGTTTGGCGCTGGTGGAGAGAGGGTAAGGTCAATGCCCAGACTGTCCTGAAGATCCAGGAGCTTCAGCCTCCTTCAGCGGAACTGCTTTTGGAGGACGCCTCCCAAGCAGCCAAGAGCACCAGCGACCTGTGCTTCATGTTGAAGGACATGACAAAGTTCTTGTCCTGCAAGAAAGCAATGAGCATGGGCTTCAGCTTCGCACAAGCCGGCCTCAAGAACATGTGTGCGGCCTTGGAAGAGCGCATGCAGGAAGTCGAGCAGCTCCGGGAAGAGTTGGAGAGCCTGAGGGCCGAGAGTGCCCAGGAGGTTATGCAGGTGGACACGAGCGGACAGCTGTACATCTCCCGACTCAAGACGGACCTCAACAACAAGAGCAAACACATCTCCCAGATGAAGTCGCAGATCTCTGGCCTGGAGCAACACAATGCCTCTCTGTTGCTGGAGGTCAAGAGACTTCAGAAGGCTGCCACCACCACTGTTTATGTACCTCAGCCTGTCAAGCAGCCCTCAGTGATAGTGATTCCCTGCCCTAAGACCTCTGCAGCCTCAGTGGGATCAGAAGAGGAGGAGGAGGAGGAAGAGGAAGAAGAGGAGGAGAGTGAACCTGAGCCAGGAGTTCGGGTTGGTTATGAATCTGATGAAGAGGCTACGCCACCAGCTGAGGAGGTAGTGTGTCACGTGTCAGAGGTGAAGGTGTCGATTCGATCCATCACCCCAGAGGAGCGCCCTGCCACTCCTGAGGTCAAGACGGTAGAGCTGACCGCACCAAAGGCTGTCCCCATCATAACTCCTCCGGAGAGAGTCCGACACATTCATCGAGGTACAGCCACCTCCCCTAGAGGCCAATGACAAAGCACCCTCTGTGACCTCTACACTGGAGCCAGTGGTGAGCCTGGAGCACGTGTCTGCTCCCACCTCAGTCCGCTCCTTTGATGTTACCAAGGAGGAAGAGGTGGAAGTGGAGTCAAGACCTGAGACCCCTCAGCACAAAGCCAAGGTGGAGAGACCCCCTGACCGAGCATCACCCCCAAGAAGGAGCCCAATGCTTCAGGTGAAGCCAGCCTCAATGCCTTCCTTTCAGTCTCCATCTTCAGTGGGCCAGTTCACAGAGGAGGATCTGGAGAACTACATGGAGGACTTGATGTTGGGTGAGGAGAGCATCCACAGGGAGATGGCAGCATTGAGGCACCGTTTGAGTGTTGACGCCCAGAGAAGCAACCTGAAGCTGTTGCATCAGGCAGCTCTGAGTGAAGACATCTCCCCCAAGCTGTACCACATGGCAAAGTACACCATCAAGCAAAGCCTGAGCACTGCTGACCGACGTCTGGCATGCCTCATGAAGAAGTACATCGCCTATAAAGCACTGCTACAGATAAGGTAAACAGCATCGGGAGGGGGTGTTGTGACATGTTTATTCATTTGTTCTGTTTCAGGCCTTAGGCATTGTCTTGTTTCCGATCTAGGATTTCCTTCATCAAGGTTCAGACTGCTTGATGTTAAAGTGAAGGTTCAGAGTACTTCAAGCCTAGTTTAGTTAAAACAGCATAGACACAAAAGTGAACAAGCAGTTTACGTTGAGTCAGTGGAATACACACTCTTACTTTCAGTTTTGTGTGTTACATTGACTCGATGTAAAGTGCTTATTTGCATTTCTGTTCGCTTTTGGTCTATGTTGTTCCAATCAAGATTCTTTCATTCCACTCTCTATGTAGTGCAGGCAGCAGGCGTGTATAACAGGGCTAAGCTGAATTACACCAAATTTTTACTTTAAAGGCTTTAGTTTCGGGGATCATTGGATGTGCTCATTTTTATGCTCATAACTTGGGCACATTTGTACTCTTGTATCCAGACACAACCTCAATGTTGAGCTGCAGTATGCCCGGGAGTTTAACGATGGCCAGACACTGAGTGATGTGTACACCTTCCTGTCCAAACTGGAGAAGTACGAGAGAGCTGTGATGAGTCGTTGCTGCACCAGGCAGGCTACTGCCGAAGAGGATCGTTTCATGTATCTTACACGCACCGCCTGCCTCTTTAAACAGGTGAGCTAACCCTGTGGTCTTTTACTTTCACTACTGCAGCATCCGCAAGGCCATTGGTTCAAAAAGGATTTGCTAGTCACACTATTCTCAATTGATATGGAGCAAAGCATAATGGAACACCAGTGTTACTGAAAGGCCATGATGAAAAGCTTTAAAGGAATAGTTCACCTTTTTATGAAATTAGGTTATTCACCGTCTTGCGAGTTGCATATGTGGGTAAAAGCATATTGGTCTCAGTGCTTGTGTTTTACTTGTCCGACAACCCCAATTTTAGCTTTAACTTAGCATAGGTGCTGGAATGTAAAGTTGCCAAAGAGTTGCTATCTGGCTACTTTACATTCCAGCGCCTATGCTAAGCTAAAGTTAAAAAAAGAGCTAAAATTGAGGTTGCCAGACTAGGAAAACGCGAAATGCTTTTACCCACATATGTAACACCAGGTAATGGAGTGAACAGCCAAATTTCATAAAAGGGTGGACTATTCCTTTAAACCAAATCTGTCTGTTTTCAGATCAGAGAGGACTGTGGGGTGCGTCTGATCCTGCCGTACCCCAGTGGCTATGACTCCCAGGGGAAGCCCACTCTGACTATCAGGTCTCAGAAGCTGCTTGTGGTCCCAAAGCCAAGGTCACGACCCCGTCTGCAGAGGCCTCCTACCGCCCCTGCCCGCATGGTACACCAGCGGTCGGAGGACATCCACAGAATCACGTAGGCAGGTGATGAGAGAGAGAGAGAGAGAGAGAGAAAGAGATAGACCTCCTTCAAATGAGAACAGTCTCAGCATGGTCATTGAGGCCCACTGTGTCTGTGGCCTTTGTTGTTGTTGTTATTTTCCTCATTATACATGCAAATTATACAGAAAATCTTCACAATAATTCAGCTCTTCACTCTCCACACTGCTAGATGCCTCCATTTTGTGCTTTGGAAATTAAAACAAGAATTCCAACACAGCATTTGCCTAGTTTGGTATTGGGAGGAGGGCTCTATATAATTAAAAGACCCAGAGTGAGCAGCTGGATGCTAAGGAGACCTCTGCTCTGACCAACTCCTAACACATCGCAATTGCATGTATTACGTCCTTAATCTTTTGAAACGCACGTGAAGTATCATTTATTTCAGCATCCATCATTAAAGAATGAATATGCAGCTTACAATGAATGCAAACACGCCACGAAAACGCATGTTAAAATACATGCAATTTTTTACGGTCAAGTTTAATATGTGTACTTCTACTCTTTCTACATGTGCTCTCAAACATGCAGTGAAAACGGTGCAACATTACTTAACCATTTAACCGCGAGTCTTGTTACCGTTTCAATTGAGGCATTGCGGAGCTCCGCTGAGATCTCTCACTCTCACGCTCCCGCAGCATGCAGCACAGATGACGCCCACCTGTCACTCATTAGCCAATCACCGTTGGAAATGCAAGCAAGCTCGTGCATGAGAGCTGACGTCAACCATAGCAACACAGATTTTATTTTATCCTAAGAGTTGCCTTTTATCCGTAGCTAAAAGTCAGGTCTCTAGTAGTTTTTGCACTCAAATGTGAATTCAACTCAGTTTAGAGTAAAATGAGGCTGCAGGCTACAGTTAAAAACTATTGTAAGTGTAGTGCCTTTAGGAGCTCCGCACTCCTACACAGTGTAGAGCACCGTCTTCAAGATTCCATTCCATTGTTTTCAATGCAATACGGCACACCAGGTCGATGTCTTCCGCCGTCAGTTGTGATTTGCGCCTCAAGTCTATTTGTCGGGCCTTCCATTGACATCCAGTGTTAGGGTCACCGGCTACCGTGCTAGGTGTTAGGCAAGAGCGGTTACGGAAGTTACGGAATACTGTCGGCAACCGGTGTACGTGCCGTTTTAGGCTGCGCTGCCTGGATGTTGCTGTTGGGGGCAAAAAACACCATTGAGCTAAAAATCAAGTCAAGTCAATTCATTTTTATTTATATAGCATATTATACAGCATTGTTAAGCCAAAGTGCTTTAAAAAAATAAATAAAAAAAAAAAATGTGTCGTGGCTACCTGTATGTAACCTGGGCAACATTTTGTCCAGTCATTTAAAACCGTGAATGTTTCTGAGTGACATTCAAAGGCCTGATGCTGGTGTTATTCCATTATGTTTACATGTAACTGTCATTTAAAACCTAGGCCTAATGTAGTAGACTGGTGCTAAGTTGATGCTGTGTTGTGATCTCAGGGTGGCAGGTGCAGGCCCACAGTTGCTGTCTGTAGGAGACACCTGAGAGAGCCACTAGCCTACTGACAGTGAGAGGAGTGCAGCCCCTACTCAATAATAAAGAGTGTCCTATACTCCCACTCCCTTATCTGGACTAGTGAATATACAATACAGCTCATGTTCAGCAAATGCCTAAGGAGCTCTTATGAGTTCAGTCTCAGATGTAGACAAGCCGATGGCTTGCTGATTGCAATCTCCCATCATTACAATTGTGTTCTTAGACGTTTAGGGTTGAAACATGAAAATGTTTCCTTTCAATGTTTTTTCAACTGAGACCTGAGATTTCTGTTGGGAAACTGCACACCAAATGATATCTGCTTGGTGAGGATACAACTTACTACCATAAGAATACTACATGCTACAGGAATGCTGGTAGTGTATTTAATTTTAGTGTAAGCCTATTCATACAGCAATGAATGTTGGAGATGATGGTAGGGACATTATGGAATAAGTGAGCCTACTGTTGATAATATTAACATTAAGCTGTTGCAGGAAAATAATATTTGGATGCTGGTAACCACAGCTACCAGCATAACACTTATTTTGCATGACTTTCTTTACATTGTGGGTCAAGAGTATACTGTAAATGTAATTTTCTTCAGATGGTACATGCAGCAATGTGTGGTGGTTATATTATGTTACGCTAGACCAGGGGTCGGGAACCTTTTTGGCTGAGAGAGCCATTAATGGGACATATTTTGAAATTTATTTCCATGAGAGCCATACAATATACAGGCATGTCTTTTATTCATTAATTTATCTTATCTTTATTCGAAAAGTAATCAAAAAGTATAGAAAAAGAGTGTTTTGGCATAGTCCTTATCTGTGAATGGCTTTCCATTTCTCACAATTGCTATTCAAGTCACATTGGACTGAAATAGATAGATGAATGGATTGAAATAGGCCTACATGAGAATGTTTTACATTTTTAACGTTATCATTCTTTTATAAAAGATTTGTATGTGAGCCAGATGCAACCATCAAAAGAGCCATATCTGGCTCCCGAGCCATAGGTTCCCTACCCCTGCGCTAGACAGTACATGTAGTTACATCATTGCAATATGACACCTTTAACCACACAAGGTTGGGTAATAGTCAGCTTTATTTTTGATTAGGTCTGATGAATTTCATGCTTTCATGGGAGCCACACCCTCATTTATGGGAGCTCAGCTCCATCTGACTCTGCTACTCAATTCAAATACTGCCTTAAACAACTATGCAAATAGCTTCATTGCTTCATAGCCTTCTATAGGCTAAACCTAATGTCAAAATTAGGCTGTTGGCTATTCAGTTTTAGTCTTACTAAAATGTTTTCTTTCAAAAGGGCAATTATTCTCTCTTTTTCATTTTTTATTAAAACTTGAAAAACTTCACTTATCCTTTCTAAGGGCTTTAAAAGGAAGCAAACATTAGGATGGTCCTAACATGTGTTGTCACTTTTAGATAGAGTCTAAAAGAGTCCTTTTCTGAGTCTGGCCAGTGGTAACTCTTGGATAAGCTGGTGCTTGCATTTTAAGATTAATATTACACCGACCCTAATTCTAGGAATGTATAAGTAAGGAATAATGAACATGAACAAGACAGAGGTAAAGAACTTCACGAAAGATTGGTAGGAACCAGTCATTTATGACTTCATGCAAATGTGTTGTAATAGGCTGGTACATCTCCACTGGAAATATTCATAAATTCACTTTACTTCATTCATTCATTCATTCATTCATTCATTGTGCACTTCACAGTAATATGCAGTAAAAGTATTTATTATGCATCTTCACATAATACAACAAATTTAAATGAATCAATTCATAATTAACAACAAATCTGCCAACAAATCATATTGGCATCCAGTAATTTAGCATCTAGCATTTAGTAAAACAGTACTGACTGTATGGCTGTACCAACCTAGCATGGCTTAGGATTTTCCACAGCTTTGCAGCTTTCTACAGTTCCTTTGAGCTCTACCACCTCCTCCATAAAGAGGGTGCCAGATATTTTGGTATCGTGCAATATACATACCTGCAAACTCATAAGGGTTGAAAAAGGTGACAAACTACCGTTGCGCGCGGGCGGGGGCGGGTAAACTAATATATTAATAAATTAATTGTACATTAATTGCGGTACATTGCATGGAGTAGTGTTGGCTATATATTTTATATAAATATATTCATGTAATATACATATAAATGTATTTATATAATATTTATAAATATTTTTCAATGTTTTTCCATATGAATGAAATAGCAATAGGCCTAACATTATTTTCTACAATAGCATTTTGTCTATACAACAATTAAAGGCCTCACAGTAGCCTATTTGACCCAGATTTTTTTTTTAAGTGGCGGAAATGGGCTTCCATATTGAGCTCCTCCTCCGTCTAAAATAATAGCCTGACAGGCCAGACTATCACATAAAATGTACAGAGTAGCCTACGTCTAGGTTTCTAAGCTAATAAAATAATTCCATTTAGGCTAAGCGACCAAGCCAGCCAGGGAAGGTACACGTGAACAATTTGAAGAATGAAAACTCTGTGAGGCTGGCGCGCAGGTTTTAGAAAAAAGTTTTCTACCCTCTGTATCGGAGTCCACTAGAAACGCAGCTGTAGGGGTTAAAGCAATTAGGAGAAAACAATTTCGAAAACCTGCGCGGCAAGCCCAAAGAAATTGCTTGCTTTACTAACAAGTTTCTTATATGACATTTTCGACCATTTAGATTGAAGTTAATATGCCTGCCGTTTGCTTTAAACTGCGCTTTTCTTTCATTACCAGTCTTCCATTACCGAACGATACCGATGACATAGCTCATATTTGGCTGATTGAAGCGGCAATTTAACTGTACAGCGACGTCCGCAAAGCCACCGTCTATCACAATAGCATCAAAACTATGTGTTTCCATCTTTGTTTCTCTCTTAAAATAGCGCTAAATTGTGTCATTTTGCTACGTTTTCATGGCAGCACTGAGAATGGAAATAGGCTATGTTAGATGATTCCATGGCTGCTCTGTTACCGGTGCGCCTCCAGACTGGACCAATGCGGTGGGGGAAAAAACACGCTCTCTGTCATTGATTATGATGGTGTCCGTGCTCCTCGCTCATTCTACAACTATAATAACAGTCCATAGTTGGTTGATTGTCAGCTTGGTTGGTCGGCCGTCACCCCCCCCCCCCCCCCCTTAAAAAAAAACTCTTCGGATTTACACGATTCACGTAAATGACCTATTTTGATTTCAAAACGGCGAATTTCGCCGAAAGGTGACAAGTTTGCAGGTATGAATATACCCTGTTTGTACATTCTTGTGAGTGTAGCCTTGTATGGGACGGTTGCTGAGGAAACTTTGGATGTGATCACCACATTGCAGGATTGGTTGGGTGGAATTTCCAACTGTACTTTGATAGATTTGTTCATGTCTGAACTGGTGGTTTTTCCAGTGATTCTATTGTGCCAGAGGCCCAGTGACACTTCTCCACCCATTTCAGCAAACATTGGCACCTTGCCTTTGATGGTAAACTTTGTATCAGCTTTTATCAAATTACTAGACTCAAATTTACGTGTTGTGCCAGAAGACCTCTCTAGAGTTGCCTCTTGCTTCAAAGGTTCACACATCCTGTTTTCATGTATGTAATGATCAAAGGTTTCTAAACGATCTACTTGCTTTTTACCTCCCATATCATATTCAACTTCATCTAATATTTCCTCTTCAACATCATTATTCAGAGAGAAGACGTGACCGCTTTTAGACAGTTTGAAAGGTCGGCCAAAAATATTTTTCTTCGCTTTCATATAAACAAATGCTTCTTCTGTATTGACTATGTAGACTTTGTGATGTTTACATGGTCTGTCAAAATTCATGTCAAATGCCTTAGATGGAATATCTCCACTGGATGGTTCCCAATAAAGAAGTTCAAAGATATCCTCATTCACAAGAAACTCAAATTCTGAACCTAACACAAGGGTTTGGCCTTCAGAAGAAGAGAATTCAGTATAGCACTGATTTTTATCCGTGAAAAAGCAGGGCTCACAATTGTCTGATTTTCTAGCAATGTATGCTAAGTTATTTTGGCTGTCTGAAACACACACCGCATCTTCAGGTGGTTTGGCGGATTTCACCCATCTTAATTTTGTCTCATGCTGATGCTGATTCGAAGACCCTGAAAAGAGGAAAACATTTACAATTCTGTGATGATACAAAGCAGATAATGACAACATACTAACCAAATAATCCTTTTAACATTTATTTTTGTGTTTGCTGTGTTTTATTAGAAAAGCATTCAGAGAGTGCAGACCTCTACCAAGGCAATATGGCAACCGACACTACAGATCCAGATCACCAATTGCTGTACGTTCAGCCTGCCAGTGATAAATTGCCAAGAGTTGCCGAATACTCCCGAGAAACATCACTTGAGCACAGCAACCAAAGTGGCAAATTTGCCCATGACGTTAGCATTCAAACGTTTGATCCTGCTTCTCTACAGGCATTTCACCAGTAAATTGACATTCTGATTGGTAATCGGCCCAACTGCATCATAGTTCATCACATAAAGTTAACCGAAGTTTAACTTGATTTTATCGCCCAAGTCTCCCAAGTTTTGTCGCCCAAGTCGCCTGCCACCTTTGTCGCCCAAATCGCCTGTCTCCATTCAAAATCAATTACTGCCGTCGCCCATGTCGCCTGAATCGGTCTCGGTCTGAGCGCACAGTTAGGCTACCACTAATTTAATCATATATTCCTTGTGCTAATACCCACATTGTCTGAAAATTTTATCATATCTGTGCAGTTTTCACATTACACAACCTCCGTCATATTTTGAGTTAAAAACACACTTAAAACACACTTAGATAAAGCAAAGGCATAGCCCTATAGCGAGCCTGCTGACTGCAATATATAGTGGAATGAAAGAATTTGGAACAATATAGACTGAAAGCGAACGCATAAGCGAAGAAGCCGCCACCATCACAATTACATCGTTACAAGTGACAAATATAGACATATTCCATGAAGCCTATCACACAAGTTCATATGTGGAACCGTAAAAGTCCATCTTCAAAAATATTCAAAAATAAATGAATGGCCTTAAATACACTTTTCATTTATTTATTTATTTTTATATATATTAGATTGAAAAAAATGTTTGTGACAAGTAGGCCAAGGTTAGGCTGTGCAATGAACAACTGGGTTTGCATATGTACACAGTGTGTATTGTATAGGAAAATAATTGCCACAATCATGGTGGTAACAGGGCTCCGAGGTGAAACCTTGATAAGTGTGCATTATTTTCCAATAAAAGCAAGTGGTGGAGTTCATTCATCCTGTTGCCACATCTGCTCTACATGGTTTTGATATGTTAATTGGATTCCTATTATTATGACAGCTACAGAAATGACAGATTACTTTCCATGGTGCATACCTGTCTTTGAGTCTCTGTTTGCACTGATCAAAACAGTTATCTGCAGCAGGCCAAAGAGGGCTATCATTCTCATGGAACTCATCTCTGCAGCCTAAAGTATTGTGAAACAAGCCAACATAAAAACAAACTTCATTATAGGCTACTGTAAAATATGACTTCAAAAATGCATACAGTATCATGTTGTAGACTCTGCCAGCAAGCAGAACAAAAATGGTGATAAGAGTTTCTAAACTCTCAATTTGGTGTTATTGGATGAAATTCACCAAAATTAACCACACACGTATGTGTGTGTGTATATATATATATATATATTAGGGTGCATGAAATTGACCAAATTAACCAATTCTTGAATTTTAATATGGTTGGGTGATAAAAGTGTTCCAATACAGGCAAAAAAAAAAGTGTTCCAATACATGCAAAATATTTTTCCGATACATGATGGTTTAGGGGTGCCACCGACCCTCTGTTTTTTGTTAGCTTAAGCGCTAACAATGCTTGTGGCCACCAATGGGAGTTCCGAGGTAACAAAAACTGTAGCTCAAGAAAACTGAGGTGATCTTTCTGTTTTTGTGTTTGTATTATTACTATCATACCCTTGTGGCAGTTTGGTGGATATAATCATTGGCATGAGGGTGTTATCTATTTCATAATTAAGAATACATTTTATTCGAGGGTAAAACATTTATATAAACAACATCAAATCTGGGATGGCTTGCAATTTCCTCCAACTCAATGACAATAAAACTGACGTCTTACTACTTGGTTCCCCCACTTCCATCACCAAACTCTCAAATTCCCTTGGTCCCCTCTCCAGCAATGTCCATAGTGTGGTAAGAAATCTTGGTGTTCTCCTGGATAGCTCCCTGAACTTTGACAAGCAGGTTAGCAGTGTGGTTAAGGGTGGGTTTTATCAGCTAAAGAATATAGCCAAACTCAAATCATTCATTTCTACACAGGACCTTGAAACCATCATTCATGCCTTTATTACATCCCGTCTGGACTACTGCAACTCCCTATATTCAGTTTTAACTCAGACAAATCTAAATAGACTTCAGCTTGTACAGAACGCTGCCGCCAGGCTTTTAACTGGTACTAGGAAATCTGAGCACATCTCCCAAGTCCTAGCCTGTCTGCACTGGTTACCTGTCAAATTTAGAGTTGACTTAAAAATTTTACTTAAATGGCCTTGCTCCATCCTACATTACAGATCTTTTAACCCCTCGCTCCGCTCCAAGGTCAATCAGGGCCTCCTCACAAATGCTACGTTCAGTCCCCCCTACTCGCCTCAGAACCAAAGGTGACCGTGCCTTCTCAGGAACAGCCTCTCACCAAATCAGCCCCAAATATTGGCAGTTTCAAATCTTTGTTAAAAACCCATTTGTACACACTTGCTTTTGGTACAAATGGGTTTGGTTTATTGGCTATTTTTATTTTTCTTTAACTTATTTTTCTTTGTTGTTGTAAGGGGGTGGGTGTTCATGTGCGGCGCAGGGCCGACCGTCATAACTGTTTTTGATCTTTTATACATTCCTGTGTTCTTAAACTATCTATTTATTGGAAGCACTTATGTGCCTGTTGTTAAACCTTGTGAAGCACTTTGGTTTCAATTTCTGTTGTTTTAAATGTGCTATATAAATAAATTGACTTATGACTTATATTTTTATATTTATGATCTAAAGGCACTAAGGTAAAGTAACACCTAGACAATAACAGCTTACATGTTCTCTGGGGTCTTACCTATCCATACATACCAAGATTATGTAAATAGACTAGATAGTTGTGGAGCTATTAATAATTTATTTTGGATAGGCCTATGCTTTTCTAGGTTAACTAAACCTCTGATATAGTCTGACGTGTCAGGCTATTTTCGTGACTTAAAACTTAGTAATTTGGTAATGGAATTGTTGTATAAAAGCTTCGCGCATACGGCGAACAACACACAGTGATGATATTCTCCCAACAACATCACTCCCACTCGTGTGATTTTGCACAACAACACTGTTACTTGTGAAGCACAGAGCGCAGAATCCCTTTGTCTCGAGTTTTTATTTACTCTGATCCTCCTGTTGATTTCTTCAGTTAACCTGTTCTGTTCTGTTTTGGACATAGGTTATTATTGAATTCAAAGAAAATGATCATCAGTAGGCTTATTTTCCAATTCCATTTTACCTGAATACCTATAAAAAAAAAATATCTATGGCTAATCCAAAATACCGCAGCCCAAAATACTCACTAGCACTAAAATAATAAATTTTC
Source organism: Sardinella longiceps (assembly GCA_027497455.2). Classification (NCBI taxonomy): domain Eukaryota; kingdom Metazoa; phylum Chordata; class Actinopteri; order Clupeiformes; family Clupeidae; genus Sardinella; species Sardinella longiceps. The sequence goes on along the minus strand of JAODXP020000035.1, from coordinate 9,551,904 downwards.
TCCTGTTCTGGCTTCTGGCTATAGCCTACTTCATAAATGATTTATACATTCATGGTATATGAAATTTGCCTGTCAGAAAATACTTGGCTACTACAAAATTCAAAAGTGAATTCTTGAAGTCAAAAGTGTGTCTTACCAATCAGCCAAGGCAGCTCGATAGAATGCAGGGTTGCTGAATGCACCTTCTACTGAGTGCTGACCTTCAATATATGGCCAACTAATGCTAACTCCTCCTCTCTAATGATAGCACCACCTCTCCAACTCACACACCCCTCATATTGGATGACTTGATAATTTTCTTAAGATATTTTAAAGGATTTGAATTATTTAAAAACAAATAAATTTCTTCACTTTTCTTATTGAACTTATTTGACACCTGACTATAGGGTCTTGTTGTTGCAAGGTTTCAATGGGGTCTTTAAAAGTTAGAAATTTTATAAATATGAATTGAGGTCTTAAAAATTCTTAAAGGAAGTGAAACATTGTGTCATAAAAAAAAACATCTCCAATGGGTCTGAGTTGTGAATTATTTTTTTATGTTATTTATTAATTGAGCATTTATTTATTGCACTTATGTGAAATTTTCACTTGCATGTTTCACTCTTACATACATACATGCATACTGTGCAGTACAGTGCTGTACATAGATTTATTTAGAATAGAATAGAATAGAATAGATCTTTAATGTCCACCAGGGATGGAAATTTGCCTTTGGCTCACCGAAAACATGAAAGACAGACACACACAGTCATTATAAAAGAATAGCCTGACACGTCAGACTATATCATAAGAATGTATAGTCTGAAGACCACTGATAGGCTGTACCTCAATGGAGGGGCGGGTGATTGCGTTGTCTTTCAAACTGCCTCTCCACGTAATAGGCTAGCGTTCCGGCCAGTGGTACCAGCTGGTATATCAAACTTTTCCCGTAGCCCGTCGGTAACACGGCAAAGACATCTTTTTCAGAACGAAAAACTTCAGTGCACTTTCTTGTTTCACTTTCAAAGAAAATGACAAGTGCAATTCGTCCAAAACTAAAGCCAAAGACGATTCCGCTCTGGTTTGAGCAGGGCTGTCGTCATCGTACAAAGCCCGCCTTACGATTTCCTGTACACATACCGCGCTGCGATTGGTTATCCGCCTCCAGAGGAAGGCTAAAACGGGTTTCTATCAGTGGCCTCTAGACGTACCTCTGTGCAAATTCAAATTTGCTACCACTAGGGGTACGTCTAGAGTCTAGGCTAATAAAAGAATACAGTTAGCACAAAATACAGTCATCACACCACTCAGTGGACATAACACATACAGATACACACAGTCAAACACTCATCACGCCTCAGTCAAGAAAAGAATAATAAATATACTTAGAAACATTAAAATATGAATAAAAATACAAAATAATATCTCATTTTGGTGTCATCAAATGGCTTGGTTAAGTGTACTGATGGCATTTGGAATAAAGGATTTCTTAAATAGACCTTTTGCCAGGGGCACTCTATAGCGCCTCCCAGATTTCAGGAGTTCAAACTGGCTGGAAAGTGGGTGAGTGCTGTCTACAGAGATTTTCCTAGCCTTCTTCTTTGTTCTATCATTGTAAATTTGAGTCAGCTGTTTTTGTGGTTTCCCCACTATTTTATTAGCCATTGACACTATCCTATTGAGCTTGTTCTTAGATTTACAGCTTAGGTACCCAAACCAGGCAGAGAGATGAAAAGTTAAAATACTTTCAATGTGTGTAGTGTATACTAGTTCAGTTATCTGAGCACTGACACCCAGGTTACTTAGTCTTCTAATGAGACTAAGTCGTTGTGAACATTTCTTAAAAACATGTTCAGTGTTGTCTAAGAAACTCATACGATTGTCAATGACTGTGCCAAGGTATTTAAAATGTCCTACTGTTTCAACAACTAGGCCATTTAGTAAGACTGGCTCTGTTGTTATATCTTGTTTTTTACAGACTAGTAACTCTTTCGTCTTTGACACATTGATCTCTAGCTCACTGTTTTTGCACCATGCCTCAAGGGCTTTTATGTGTGCTAGATAGGAGGCTTCACCATACTGGTCAGTTTTTTGTAAGAGGCCAACTAGGGCCATGTCATCAGCATATTTTATCAGTTTAAAATTGCAATTATTTATAGAAAATTCATTTGTAAATAAAGAAAAAAGCAAAGGAGATAGAACGCTGCCTTGTGGGCAGCCTGTACTGATGGTTTCCACCCCTGACAGGAAGCCATTTATGCTGACCCTCTGCGGGCGACATGAGAGAAAGTCCCTGATCCAGAGAATCAAACTTTTATCTATATTTATGTTAGCTAGCCTCTGTAGGAGGATGTGTAGCTTCATAGAATTAAAAGCAGCACTAAAATCTACAAATAAGACTCTAGCGTACCCTTTAGGATATTTTAGTATTTCGTTGGTATCAATTGGGCACAATTAATATCTGAAATTTATGTTTGTACTTTCTCTGTAGCTAGATTTCGTTCTGTCCCAGCAATGTCCTGGATGTTCACAGAGCTGTGTTTCTTATGGTCATATTGTACTTGGTGTGTTCTCTCAGTCAGTAACAGTCATGATCTGGTCCAGTACCAGCATTTGCAAGTTAAATACACAAAGACAGATCTTTCCAGTTCAGTACAGTTTATTGTTATTATACAATACAGAAACAGTACAGAGAAGTTCACATCAGCATCACTTACAAGACCTGCAAGGTTCAAGGTTCAACTTCTTCCTGCAATGAATGTGTAACATAAAGTCACCAGTGAAACTGGACAACGGTGTGTTCCAAATGATTGTGCAAATATTGTTAGTTCATTTTTTAAGAATAGTCCATGAATTAACTGTGAATACCAAGAATTGTATATAAATACCGGTAAGTTGGATTTGATTGGGGGAAAAAAGATAACAAAGGGAAATAAATGCATAATTTGTTTCAAATTATTATGCATTATTACATTTACATGTACATTTATGCGTTTAGCAGACGCTTTTATCCAAAGAGACTTACAAAAGAGGGATAACAATCAAGCTGCAACACAATGCAAGTAAATGCCTACTGGGAGTGTCATTTGCTAATAGGAGAGCAAGTTCAAGATCAGTGCATTTAAGTTGATGGAGATAGGACAAGAGAGCTGGGTCAGGAATTACTTGAAAGTAGATAGATTGCCTGTTGTTCTAGCATTATGCTTTCAATTTCATAATAGAATGTAAAGACCAGAAAATATACATTGGTTTTACTTACATATATTATGCATGACATAAGTTCTCTAAAAGAAAAAAAATGGGACTTTACATAGAACTTTCTTTGATATCATCTTTTCAGTGAATTTCTGTGGGTGATGGTCTTTACCCTGTAGGAAGGTTGATAAAGTTATGGCTTATGCTTTCCTTGCAGTGAGGACAAGTTGTCCAGTGCCTGATACTGTATGTCAAGAAGGTAAATGGAGGCTGAGTGTCTCCACATGTCTGTTTACTACCTAAGGTCTGTGTCACCTTTACATGTCACCTTTATGCTCCACCCCTGTGATGTGCAAGAGACTTGTAGCATACGTTATCTTCAGGCTAGGCAAACAGGTGTAGGCAAAAACCTCTGCATACTATTCTGTAAACCACTGAGCTCGACAGCAAAAAGGTGGGGGGTTATGGGGATTGTTTTTTTAGGATGTAGAGTGGGGCCCGTTGATGGTGAATGTATAATGTTTGGATATAAACATTTTGCCTGTTCACTTTTGTCCAAACATGCTTCATGCAAATGATGCCCTTGTACATTTTATTCTCAAAATTTGCTGAGCTGAGTGATGTGGTGCCATTCAGCAGCTTGCCAGTGGCCTCATATCTTTATTTCAGCTCAAGCACTGAATACGCCAAACAGCCAGAATCTGTACCCTCCACCTGTATCAACACACACACACACACACACACACACACACACACACATTTCAACCCATGACCTCAACTGGCAACCGACAGGAACCAAACCTTATTTTTAGGCCTCAGGCTACTGCATGCTCATTACCCTAGGCCAGGCCAGTGAGCAAATTGCAGACACCACACAGACTCCCCAGGTTCATTTTCAAGGTCTGTCTCCATTTTGGCCATAAAACCCTCCTTGCATTTGCCTGTGAGAGTGGAACTGTAAATGTGTAGTCTAACTAGGCCTACATTTTATTCTGATTTGGTATTGAAACAGAATTGTCTGTGTTAACTACACCTGCACTTGCGAATGTCTTTGCCAGTCTTTAAGAGATCATAAAGCAAAAAGTAAACTGAAAGTTATTTGCTGCCCAAACATTACCTTCACTTGAAACAGTCATAGGGAGGATATTGACTATAGGCCGCCTAACCTGCACATCAACTTATCTGTGCAGCAAAATAATGAGACTGCTCGGAGCAACCCCGCTCTTCAGCCTGCCCACTCATGTTTATGCAGGTAAAGGAATAAGCAAGAATTCAAGAATTTAAACTGCCTTTTTTTCTGATCGCATGATCCTGAATTATCACACCACTCACAAACTGCTCTACCCTACACAAACATAGATTTTTTTTTTGTTACATTCATATTCTCCTCTCTCCTCTATGTAGTTACACCCTTACATGAATATTCTTTTTCCAAACTTACACTTATGTGCAATTTAAACTTGCATATTTCACTCTTACATACATACATACATACAGTACATGCATTAGTCTTTCACATACATATGCAGTAAATATTTTAGTATTTCTTTGGTATCAATTTGTGATTGGTTGTTTGAATGATTGTTTGGGCACAATAAATATTTGAAATTGATGCTTGTACTTTCTATCTAACTAGATTTGGTTCTGCTTAACAATGTCCTGGATGTTCACAGAGCCGTGTTTCTATGGTCATATTGTACTTGTTATGTTCTCTCAGTCAGAAACAGTCATGATCTGGTCCAGTACCAGCATTTGCAAATTAAATACACAAAGGCAGATCATTCCAGTTCAGTACAGTTCATTGTCATAATACAATACAGAAACAGTACAGAGAAGTTTCAATCTCAAGTCAGCATCACTCACAAGACCTGCAAGGTTCAAGGTTCAACATTTTCCTGCAATGAATGTATAACAGATAAATACCAGTGATACTGGACTACAGTGTGTTCCAGATTATTATGCAAATATCATCTTTGCTCATTTTTAAAGAATAGTCCATGAATAAACTGTGAATACCACTTTTATTTGTCAAAGAAGTATATTGGGCTATATAAATACCTGTAAATTGATTGGTTTCAATTTCGTAATAGAATGTAAAGAACAGAAAATATACATTCGTTTTACTTTTATATTATGCAGGACATAATTTCTCTGAAAGAAAAAAATGACATGGGACTTTACATTGGACTTTCTTTGATATATTTACAGTGAATTTCTGTGGGTGATGGTCTTTACCCTGTAGGAAGGTTGATAAAGTTATGGCTTATGCTTTCCTTGCAGTGAGGACAAGTTGTCCAGTGCCTGAGATATCAAAACAGACACAAATTACAGTATGGTGCTCCTAAAGTTGCAGTCCTAAATAGAGAGGGAGAACTTTCAAACAGGGCAATGAAAATCACCCATAGAAATGCATTGAAAAGGTGGCATGAAAGCCACATGTAAAAAATGTAATTTGATTTTGAATTATGTCCTGCATAATAAAACTAAAATAAGTGGTGTACATTATTTTCACTTCTTTAAATTCTATTATGATGTTTTTATGTTTTGAAACTATAATGCATAATAATTGTACCGGTGTATTTTAAGTGATTGATAAACAATGCAGTTTTCCTCCTTGTTATTCATCCATTATTATAAGTCATCTATATAGCACAACATGACAAATAAAAAGTGGAATTCACTGTCAATTTATAGAATAATGAAATAACAGTAACAGCAATATTAATTTGGAACACACAGAGGCCTTTTACCAATCTGACATATCCAGGTAAACCTTGCTGAAATACCTTCCTTATGTCCTGGCCCCTCTTGGTCAGATGTAAATGGCTCATATGAAATTGTTTGGCAAAGATAGACTTTTACTGTGACAGACCACCAGTAGGTTTTCATTTTCCTCTGAACTCAGCAGTAACAGTCGGTTGGTGTGACAGTGATGGATCTTGCAGTGCAGTTCAACTTACCTTTCTTTGTGCATTTTCAGTAGGCCTATGCCAGAATACAGTACAATGGAATTATGTGATTTGTTACGAAAATAAGACTTGCAAGCTTCCAAGCAATGAAGACGTTTGACGTTGACGTTGAAACGTTTTTTGGGAGGTCCCAGTAGCATTTTTAGAAATTTGATCCATTGACCTGCCACGGTCAGGTCATGGCCATGGCCATGGACCGTTCTCACACGGTCACCACCTTTCAGTGGGTGTATAATTGATCCCCTCGCTTGTGAAAGAAGGTCTTTGCTATCGGGGTGTCCCATGGGGACCCGTCCTATCTGTGCTACGTCTGCAAACCTTATCTGGCTTTCTTAGAGATACAAGAGGATATTTAGCCTGGGAATTCCCATGCTCCTTTGCTCGCTTATTTCATTTCACTCTGCAGAGGAGCATGGTGACCATGGCCGTTTTTCTCGCTTACTTTCGGTATCCAATCGCAGAACAAAAAGGGATTTGTACGGCCCTCGATTGCATTGTACGTCACCTGGTGGCTCTGGTATTGGCTCCGAGGTATGTACAGACGCTATGATAGACATTCGTAGCGCCCAATAAACGGCTATGGACAATTGTAAACGATGCTTCCGCTACGAGAAATGCAATAGGTAGGTCCCCAGACTAAATATCACTTGTGATTTTAGTTTGGCATTCGCCAGGCTAGAGGATATTAGTAGTAAGCACACTCTTTCTGTCCTGACTCTGTCCATCATTGGTGGAATTTGTCAAATTGAGGGAAAAGTGTACAATTTCATGATCGGCCACCGCATCGCCAGTGCATCCACTCTTAGTTGGGCACAGTGAGTCCTGTCTCTTTAGGCAGAGAGATCTAACTATGCCTGTCTGAATTCCTGCGAAATCATTTGCTCTATGCAGAGGAGTAGTTGCCTCTCTCATGGGACTGGACCCCCATTGATAACATGTCTGCTCCCATGGTTTATTCTCCCAGGGAGGTAGACTGTTTTGAGTGAGATTGCGAGTCTGTGTGCCCACAGCAATACTTCTCTCATCACCTTCATCATTGAGGATGGCCCCCTTGATGATGCAACAACGAGATCTGATGTGCAAATGCCCAAGTGCCCTTGACATATCCCATCCACCCTGTTTTGGAAATGCCTGACACTATGGCCACTATGGCCTGTGTAAAATCCCATCCTTTACTCACGTTGTGGCAATGTATCCCTTCCCTCCTCCATGGTTTCAGGACGAGAGTCAGGTTTCAAATCAGATACCTGTGCCTGTTGTAGTGCTTGGTGCATCAGGCCCTACGGTGCTACTACGGAACCTGCCGGAAGCAGCCCCATTAGTCTCTGAAAGTTGTGCACTGGTAGGCAGCGCCCCCATATGACCATACAGAGACACTGTTTCATGGACTCATTGCATTTTCTGACAGACATGCTGTCATTGTGTCTGAATTTAATATTATGCACAAGAAAGATATTGGCTGACAGGCAATAAAAGCACCCTTTTCCCCATTGAACCTCCAACCTAAACTCTGGAAGTGAGTGACTGTCTTGTGTGTTCTTGTGTTGTGTGCTCTATGAATTATGTTCTGGGATCTACCAGGAATAACCAGATAACCAGAAAATGGAAGATCCTCATCCTGACACTCCAAAGGTGGGATAAAGTTATTTGTACACATTTCATAAACACTCAAGGTGCTAAAGAAATTCCAGATGGAAGTACTAAAAATTTGTACAATTTCTTTTTGAGTATGAACTGGAGGAAGCGCCAGAGTCCAGGCCGGTGTGGGACATGAGGAGCACCCTGCACAACATGGAGCTCGCCCGCAAGACCCCCGCACCACCCGCCACCCTGTCCATCCTGCCACGCCTGCTGGAGATGGACGTCACTCAGGGCAGAGTCAAGGCTTTACACATGGCACAGTCCAGGTGGGCAGGATGCTTGCATACACACACACACACACACACCTGTTTGGTGAATCAAACTAACCAACCTTCCCACGGTGGAGTACAGTAAAAGTCAAGTCAATTCATTTTTATCTATATAGCATATTTTATACAGCATAGTTAAGCCAAAGTGCTTTAAAAAAAAAAAAAAAAAAGCAGAATGTGTCGTGGCCTAGCCTTCCCCACTCTCCAAACATCTTTCACAGTGTCTTTCACATCTCACCGTGTTATTTTGCAGGATTTTTTACAGTGTGCGACAAAAGTACAAATTAACATTTATTTTCTTCAGGTGGAAGAAAATTGGCCTACTGTACATGCAGCAATATGCAGCGGTTGTAGCCTATCATGTAGCACTAGACAGTACATCTAGTTACAGTACATATTAAGGCAATTTTACACCTTTAACCACACGGGGGGGTGTCTTTGATGCTTTCATGGGAGCCATACCTTCATTTATGGGAGCTCAGCCCCATCTGACTGGTACTCAATTCAAACACTGCCTCAAACAGCTATGCAAATAGCCTCGTCTCTTCGTAATCTAATATAAGCTAAACTTAATTAGGCTGTTGGCTATTCATGCATACGGAAAGGTTTTCTTTCAAAACTACTTCTGCTTTCTTCCAAAAATTCTTCATTCAGAAAAGAGCCATTATTAAAACTTCATAAATTAATTGTATTCATTCTTTCATTGTACACATTACAAAGACTTCATACAATAATGTGGAGTAAGTCCATTTATTATGCATCTCACATCATACAGCAAATCTATACGAATCAATTCATAATCTAGACCAACAAATCATATTGACATCTAGTCACCTTTTTCCTTTTTTAGTAAAACAGTAATGATAATGTATGACTCAATCAGCATGGCTTTGCATTGTCAACAGGTTGGCAGCGGTCAATAGTTCCTTTCAGCTCTTCCACCTCCTCCATAAAGAGGGTGCCAGATATGTTGGTTTCACTCGCTTTACCATTTTTATAGATTCTTTTGAGTCTAGCGCTGAATGGGATGGATGCTGAGGAAACTTTGGCTGTGATCACCACGTTGCAGGATTCGTTGGGTGGAATGTCCAAATTTAATTTCATAGATTTTGTCATTTGCATATTGGTGGTTTTTCCGGTGGTTCTAGTGTACGCATAGCCACCCGCCACTTCTCCCCCTAATTCAGCCAATGTTGGTACCTTTCCTTTAACAATTAATTTCGCATCACCTTTTATCAAATGACTAGAATCAAATCTACTTGTTTTGCCGGAAGATGTCTGTAGAGTTGCCTCTTGCTTTATTTCTTTACACATCCTATTTTCAAGACTGTAATGCTCATAGGTTTCTAAATGGGTTTCTACTTGCTTTTTATTACCTATTTCATATTGAACTTGATCTAATATTTCCTCTTCAACATCATTATCCAGAGTTACGACGTAACTGTCTTGAGGCAATTTGAGTGGCCGGCGAAAAAAACCTTTCGCTGCTGTAATAAATTTAACATCTCCGTTTGACTCTCTGATTATGTACACTTTGCCACCTTTACATGACACGTCAAATGCCTTAGGTGGAATATTTCCATTGGATGGTTCAAAATCAAAAATTTCAAAGTCATCCTCATTCACAAGAAATTCAATCCCACCTGTAGCGTCCAATGTGACATCTTTCTTGTCAAGATATTCAGGAATGCATTTTTTTTGTTTCTTGTCAAAAAAGCAGGGCTGACATTTTGCTGCTGTTCTAGCAATGTATAACTCTTCGTCGCTGTACTCATCAGAAAAATACATGGTGTCCTTAGGTGGTTCGGTGGATTTCACCCATCTTAATTTTGGCTCATTCTGATGTTGATTAGAAGACCCTTAAAAGATGGAAATATTGTGTGGTGATACAAAGCAGTTAATGACAACAGAGCAAGCAAATCACCCACCCATGCCAAAACCTTAGATCCCCATTTCAACATTGTGTTGAACTATTTTCAATTTAAAAAGCATGTGGAGAGCGTAGATCTCTGCAAAAATGGATCCGATTTTTCCTGTATTATAAATGTACTGTATATGTGGTGCATATCTACAGACTACAGCACTAGCTCTAGGGTAGCCTGTGTGATTTTTTAAGATTTCAAATGTTCAAAAGCTTTTCGCATTGCTGAGCCATTATGATGTTTGAAAAATTTTGCAACTTGTTCATTACGCGTTTTTGTGTCTCCTTATTTTTGGGCTGCCAGAAGTCTCTCGGACACTCGGATGACTTGGACAAAAAAATGGCCTGGGCATTTTTGGCATACCAGCCCACCATGATTTTACTTGACAATAACTCCACGGCAAGCTAAAGTAATACTGTAATTTGGGCACATTGCACGAACATGAGAGAATTAATTGGACGAGCCCAATATCCTTCAAGAAAATTATGTCCCGGCCCAAAAGTGTCCGTCAGCCTACTGTGCATTGCCCTTTATGCTCTAGGCCTGGACAATAGGAAAGTTTTTAAAAAGGAACAAGAATGTTAGCTTTTGGTTGAATTGTTTGGTCAGCAGAACATTCTCGCAACATTTTCGTACATACGCATATGAAAATAATTCACGCTCAAGGTGGTAACAAGGTTCTGAAGCGAAACCTTGATAAGTGCATTATTTTCCTATGCAATAAGCACGCTGTGGAGTTCATTAACCCAATTATGCCACTGTTGCCACATGTGCTGTATGTGGTTTTGTAAACAAATTGCTAAAATAGGCTTATTATTATGACAACTACAAAAATTACCCATTATGGTCCATGTTACATACCTGGATTTGTGTCTTTCTTTGCACTGATCAAAACAATTATTTGCAGCAGGCCAAATAGGGCCATCATTCCCATGGAACTCATCTCTGCAGCCTACGGAATTGCACTGTAGAGACAAGTCGACATAAAAACAAACATTATTGTTAGGCGGTGGTAGCATAGTGGTAAAATACATTGGTAGACTATGTAAATACTACTGTACACTGCATTTCAATTATTATGCATATGCTGTCTGTTCATTTTTCCCAAAATCGTCCCTGCAATGACAATGAATAGCACTTTTTAATCATCAAAAAAGTACATTGGGTTACATAAAGTACTTGGATTTCATTGAAAAAAAGTATAGCAATGAGAAACAGTAAACAGTATTTTTGCCAATCACTCAAAATACGCAAATTTTATGCATAATGGTTTCAAAACATTGTAAATGGTAAAGAACTGAGGATATGCAGCTGTTTATAGTTTTATATTAATGCATGGAAAACATAACTCCTAAGTTTATCAACCCTCCAACAGGGTAATGACTCACTTCACTGTCATTACACAGACTATTCTGGAAAAATGAAGACAACATTTGCCTAATAATTTGGAACGCAGTGTATAACTGCAAAAAAAGTTGCCCATCATGATGTACGCTTGGCTATACAGTAGGCCTGGAAGCTGACACAATCCAGTAGAGTTTCTAAACTCTCAATTTAGCCTTCTTGTGTTAAACAAATTATTGATACATTCATGCTGAAATACATTTACATTACATTATGCCTGTCAGAAAATACTGGTCTACTACATACGTAGGTTACAATTGAGAAATCTGAACAATCAAAACTGAATTCTGGAAGTCAAAAGTGTGACTTACCTCTAAGTCAGGTAGATAGAATACAGGGTTGCTGAATGCAGTCTCACTAACTGCTGATCTTCAATATATAGCCGATAATGTTAACTCCACCTCTCCAACTTACACACCCCTCATACAGTACCCATGACTTTTTAATAGTTTGAGAGCACATACAGTACACACATTCTATTCTATTCTAGTAGTAGACTTTATCATATAGATAGACTATATTCAAATCGAGGTGCAGAGTTTGTCCTTTTTATATGCTGTATGCTTTACAGTTATGCTACTTTGAATAACTGGCACAACTGAAACAAAGAAAAGATAACTCATTATCACTCATCTTGCCACAGCTACACTGGGACCCGTGAAGCACAGAGATGACTGTGAGTTATTAGTGTTCAGATTTGAAGCCCTACAAAAGTGGTCCCCAGTTATTTTTCCTCAAGGGCCAAATTTTGTCAAGCATGCAAAACCGAGTGCCAAATCCACAAACATTGAAAAACGATGCATTGAAAGGGGGCTTGGTTCACAAATCAGTCTTCCATTAACCTACCAGTTTCTTGGATGTGAATTACAGTATTTGTACATAATGTTTTCATCAAGGTATTTACAAAGTTGTTTAATCTACTTTATGAAGCTTTATGAAGGTTGTCATCTACCTACTGTACCTAAATATAGATGGTGAATTTGTCTCGCTTTCTATGGCATGAAAGTGGACCATATCCATCAGGATGATTCCGAGCTAATTTTTTTCGATTAATCACTTGAGTCAAAGCGTTTTTGCTAGCACTAATTTTTACATTCATACATTCTCCTCTCTCCTCTATGTAGTCTCAAATCATACTGACTTTGCACCTAGTCATTACCAGCCCTCAAGACCACATCCTACTATGGACTCACAACATCCACGTGCACATCCTCAGCACTCATGAACACATCCTAACACAGTGCTCAACACACACATTTTCTCCCCCATCTTAAACACAGTGCACGTACGCCTGACTTTTTTCAACGTCTTATAATTCCCTTGGACCGTAATGAATTTATTTATTTATTTATTTATTTATTTATTTATTTATTTATTTCTCTCTCTATTGTTCTAATCTATCACATACAGCACACTTTCCCCTACCCCTACACACATACAGTACACACACCATCACAAATCATTGCCCACCCCCTCATGCACACAGCAAGCACACAGCTTGCCATTTTAAGTCTCCTCAACATACACACACACACACACACACACACACACACACACACACACACACACACACACACACACACACACACACACACACACACACACACACACACACGACCGCCTCTAATATCTAATATCTAATACTATCACCATACCCCCACATACAACAGCACCACATACTGTATTCACATTCACATACTGTATTCATATTATTAGTCATAGTACATCGTTTTTTCACCTAATTCTTTTATCTAATTATCTTTGGTATCAATTTGTGATTGGGTATTTGAATGATTGCTTGGGCACAATAGAGGTCTAGAATTGGTGTGAACTATTAGTTTCTTTCTAGCTAGATTTGGTTCTATGACTTAACAATGTCCTGGATGTTCACAGAGCCGTGTTTCTATGATCATGTTGTACTTGGTATGTTCTCTCAGTCAATAGTAACCATCATCTGGTCAAGTAGCAGCATTTGCAATTTAAATACATGAAGGCAGATTATACCAGTTCAGTTTCGCTAATTGTCATTGTACAATGCTTATTACCCGTTGGAATGGAATGCTGTTTTCTGATGGGCTTACAGGGTGTCCGTTATTCCCAGATAACAAGACACGTGACGTTTATCTGGTAAAAAGTTTCACCAATGTTTCATATCAGTCCTCTTTAGAATGGTAACTATAACAACAGTAAGCAGACATGTGGATCTAGTTTCACACGAAAATATATACCCCAACTGAACAGGTTAACTTCTCTTAAAATGGATTTGCATGTTCCTTTTATGTTTTAAACACTTACTTATTGTCTGCACGCATGAGTTGCAACTGGGTGATAGGCAGGATAACGGCCCTTTAAGTGATTTGCCTATATTGGGACACCTCAGCAGCTGTTATCCCTGACATACAGTATCAAGCTAGCGTCAACCTACAAGGTTCAAGGTTCAACATTTATTCTGCAATGAATGTGTAACAGATACTGAAACTGGACTATAGTGTATTTCAAATTATAATGCAAACACTGTCTTTGTTCATTTTTCCAGCATAGTCTATGAATTGATGGTGAATACCATTTATTATTTGTCAAAGACGTACTGTATATTGGGCTACAGACAAGTTGTCCAGTGGCTGAGATATCAAAACACATACAAATTCTAAGCGATTGGCAAACAATCCCTAACCCGATATACTTCTTTGACAAAAAGTGATATTCACTGTCAATTCATAGACTATTCTGGAAAAATGAACTATAGAGAACTGTTGTGGTGGGACATTATTTTGTAATCATTATGCTTAGCCAAAACCATAGGTGTGGGCCGGGGGCCAATGGCAGCCCGCGGAAACATTTCGTGATGGCCTGCAATGGCATATCATTATAGGCCTATCTGTAAAACTGGTATAACTGTACATTGCTTTGAAAGACTTAATCTCCATTTAGTGGTTTTTAGTGGCATCTATAGGCATTCATTCATTGCAATAAAGTAGCTTAAACTGTTGACATGCTACTTGGTCATTACAATGATTATAAATTTGATTTTTTTTTTCTTTTTTTTTTTCTTTCTCCCCTGCCCCTCTGGCGGCCCTCAGTTCAATGTTGGGTCCCTAAATTGGCCCTCACCGATCAAAACTTTGAGAACCCCTGGCCAAACCCATGGACAATTTGTGGCTGTGGTTGTTCTGCTTGTCCCTTGGCAGTTGGCGTTTACCCCTTGTGCCATGGACCTGATTCTTGCTTTTCCTTGCTAGATATTTAAGTCTTTTCTATTTAGAGAAAAGTTAGTTTAACAAGCCACTATGGTGCTGAAATGGATGATTTTTAGATTGTATTCTCTGTGATCTCTCAGTGATCTCTCAGGCACCATACTGTATACTTCCACTCCTCCGTTGGAGATTTCCTCTTTAAAATGGCTGATTGACTGAAATAGTGACACCCTTGCCCTCCATTTTCACTGTAATGGTGAGGTTGTTGCAGGGCAGTGTTTTCACCCGCTCCTTTGCCAATGTGTGTGTGTGTGTGCCAGTGTTTGTCGTGGCAGACACCCATCTCCTGTCGGTCTTTCTCCCTCTCTCTCTCTCTCTCTCTCTCTCTCGAGGTCTCCTGAGAGCTCGAGAGCACAGGAGGAATTCTCGCAATCGCGAACGTCTCGCCCCCTAGTCTCACGTCTGCACGAGAAAAAAAAAAAAAGAACCCAAACGTTTTCCGAGCAAACAAAAGATCGTCATCCATCCTCCCCAAAACCCACGAGGGTAGCCAAGCATCCGCCCACAGCCTTCACAACAAGGTAATTTGTTGCTAATTAATTGCGATTTGTTAAATGGCTTTCGCATTTTTAGATATCTATTAAAACACACACACACACACACACACACACACACACACACACACACACACACAATGTGCATGGGATCGACCCCACCAGCCGTTTATACTCATCCGACCCTGACACCCCAACCCCCCCTCGTTTCGTTAATTAGACCTGCAAAATCGGTGTTTTTGGTGTTTGCTGTCATTTTTCTCCTTCGTTTATGTGTTCGTTGTACCGCTTTTGGAGCATCTCAAATCAGCGGCGTTGTGGACTCCAGTGCCCCTTCTGCTGCCCTCCTTGACAGTTTATAACCCCCCCACGTCCTTGTTTGTTGTTGATCTATGTTCATTTGTGGCATCCATCTGTTCGTTTGCGTAATTTAGATTTTCCTCGTTTGCCCGCGGAGCCCTCCCTCCATCTCCCATAAAAATACATCGACACGCATACACACACACACACACACACGCACACACACACACATACACACACACGCACATTCACACACATACATGCCCACCTCCCCTGTCTGTTCCCACGTCAACACACTTGCCTCTGTTTGTCTGCTGGCTTGTAGCCAACCCCTCAGACAGTGGGT
The DNA here is from genome assembly GCA_027497455.2 of Sardinella longiceps. Lineage (NCBI taxonomy): Eukaryota > Metazoa > Chordata > Actinopteri > Clupeiformes > Clupeidae > Sardinella > Sardinella longiceps. Next base: position 9,536,131 of record JAODXP020000035.1, on the reverse strand, counting down.
GGAGGGGTGTGTGTGTGTGTGTGTGTGTGTGTGTGTGTGTGTGTGTGTGTGTGTAAGGGGTGTGACTGCAACCCAGCCCATATGCAAATTAGCCTCATTTTGATTAAAAGACAGCAGCAAATTTAATTAAAGTCAGCAAAAAGAAAAGAGAGATGGAGAAAACACACACACACACACACACACACACACACACACACACACACACACATACGTGGCATGCTTCTCTGAAGAGGGATGATTTGCTTGTATTAATGTTGGGTGCTTGTAGTGGGACTGTGTCTCTAAACAGGGTTGTGCTGTGGTGGCATGTGCCTGGAGGGAGGCGGGAGAAGAGAGCGGGGTGGCTGCACCTGATTGGGTGAGGAAGAGGAGGGGGAGTGTCACTCTCTGTGCTGGAGACACCAGCAAGGTGACTTGATAGGAAGTGCCTTTGTGTTTAAGGCAAATGCTGTGGAATGGGACTCTATTGCTTTATGTGGGTGTGGGTGTTTGTCTGTATGCATACACACTGTGTGTGTGTGTGTGTGTGTGTGTGTGTGTGTGTGTGTGTGTGTGTGTGTGTGTGTGTGTGTATTGCAGTGAAGTGTTTCCAAACACTGTTATCTTCAGGGTGCCGTAAAGCGCGCGCGTGTGTGTGTGTGTGTGTGTGTGTGTGTGTGTGTGTGTGTGTGTGTGTGTGTGTGTTGGCTGGGTCTGACCCACTGTGCATATTAACACCAAGAATAATGAAATTGCTCTACAGGGGTGATGGGGTCTCAGTGTGGAGATGGGTAGGTGGTGTGTGTGTGTGTGTGTGTGTGTGTGTGTGTGTGTGTGTGTGTGTGTGTGTGTATGTGTGTGTGTGTCTGTGTGTGTGTGTGTGTGTGTGTCTGTGTGTGTGTGTGTGTGTGTGT
>JAODXP020000035.1:9520238-9527738 GCA_027497455.2 Sardinella longiceps | reverse complement strand
AAAAGTACTACTTACCACCCACAATCGGCACAATAGTTTCGCTCTCAAGCCAAAGCAGGGGGTGCTATTATGACTGTGAAGGTTCCATTGGCTTCTTTAAATGAAAGCACGCTTTTCATGAGGTGGCAATAATAGCAGTCGTGATTGACTGTAGGTAAGGGCTATTGATGTTAATCAAAAACACTTTCTTATGGGTCAGGGACTTTAAGATAAGAGAGAGAGAGAGAGAGAGAGAGAGAGAGAGAGAGACTGACGTGTTGGGTGCTGTTATAAAGTTCTTTGCACACTTCACGGTGAATGGACAAGCGGGCACACACTCACACACACTCATACAGACACACACACACACACATAGGAGGACAATGGGAACAATTATCATTGAGTGGCAGGAGCGTTTCTAACTAAACTTCCAAAGACGCCCTTCCTTCTCTCCTTGACATGCAAGGCTGCGGTCCCTCATAGGTCCACGCTTCTCTCTTAGCGTAGCCTAGCATTTAGCCTCCGGTAGCTCCATCTCCGATCTCTCTTGCATAGAGAAGCAGAAGGCAATTTGTCTCATGTCAAGATAATCATCTCTAGTCTGCTTTCCTTTCAAGGACAAATCAAAATTCCAAAGAGCGTTGTTTATTTGTTTGTCACATTATCTGTGGATAATTTATGTTCTCCCTGCGCCGAGTGAATATTGCTTTGTTTGGAGGATAATACATATGCAGTGTTAAACCCAAGTAGGCCAGAGTCGAGCATTCAGGGTTTTTACACTTTGGCACAGAAATTGTTGTTATGCAAATACGTTGTGATTTAAATATACCATCTCAATTAAAAATATACACCCTCGTTGTCACACAATCCTCTACTAATTTATATTTCTGTTCTTGTGTTGAGAAGTGATCATTTACACAGTGCAAATCACGTTTATGTTAATATTAGAATGTTCATAGATTAACAATGTGTCCTTGCCAGAGCTAATTAGAATCTTGGCTGATTGTAGTCTGATAAATTAGATGCAATCTTTGCTAGTTATGCACAATAATTGTATAGGCAAGATGATGATGATAAGCGTTTCTACAGCATAATTAGGCTTATTGTCCCTGATCTCCGTTTAAAAAAAAATCCCAGGAAACCATATGGAGGAACGTCATTTCTGGTTTGTATGTTTTATTTTTTATTTTTTTATTTTTACATATTCCAGGCTGTTTTAACTCCTCATCTCTGTGGGACTGTCGTGTTAACTATTGTTAATCCTATGATAATTATGTAAACTGGCTAGGGCATGCATGTTTTATTTTTACAGCTTAACGGTGCTGAAAAACATTGAACAGAAAATATTCACACTTAGTAAATACAGGATAAGGGAGTGTAGAGCTGAAAAAGAAAACAAGAGAGAGTTTTGTGTGTGGATGTGTGTGTATGTGGAGGTGTTTGTGTGCGTGTGTGTGTGTGTGTGTATGTGTGTGTACTGTGTGTGTACTGTGTATATGTGTTTGTGTGTGTGTGTTTTAAGATATCGAATCTAGTAGCATTGTTTTGATCAAGTCATCCTGATATATGGCCCATGTTGAAACATACAGTACACAAACACACACACACACAATCACTCTCTCTCTCTCTATCTATCTATCTCAGTACCTTTGGAGATAAGGCGTGCCAGCGCGCTCCCCACTATTGAGGCGGAATAGCACAGAGCGAAGGCGGCTGAGAAGCGTCTAGCCTGAGCCCCAAACACAAGTGGCACGCGGAGCCTAAGATAAAAGCGCTAGTCTAGTCTGGTCTGGTCTAGATGGAGTGGGAAGAGGAGTGTGTGGAGTGTGGAGATGGGGAGAAAAGATGAGAGCCTCTCCCTGCCTGCCTGCCTGCCTGCCTGCCTGCGCTCTTTGACAGAGTGCGCACTCTCACGCAGCCAGTTCATTGCTGTCATCCCTTACATCTTTTGACATTTTCTATTATGTCTTTCACACATGACTGGGTGCTTGGTCCCCCCCCCACCACACACACACACACACACTCACCCTCTCTCTCCTCCTCCCATCCTTATGCCAACCTCCTCACACACACACACACACACACACACACCGTACACGCACACACACACACACACCGTACACACACCTCCCCCTCACCTCCGTTCTGTTCTGCCTTTGTGAGTGAACTCCCTCCTGTTTGTTTGCTGTGCCATTAGATGTGTGGGGGGTCAGGCTGCCCATTCAAACCCATTACTCACCAGACACAGTGTAGTAGAGAGAGCAGACACTGTCAAAAACAAAAGGGCTGTGTGTGGGTGAGTGTGGGTGTGTGTGTGTGTGTGTGTCTGTGTTAGAAAGGTGTGTGTCTGTGTTTGGAATGGTGTGTGTGTGTGTGTCTGTGTCTCTGGATCTGCTGTGTGTGTGTGTCTCTCTCTCTCTCTCTCTCTCTCTCTCTCTCTCTCTCTCTGTGTGTGTGTGTGTGTGTGTGTGTGTGTGTGTGTGTGTGTGTGTGTGTGTTTTGCCTGGAGGGTATTGTTATGCTTCGGGTCTCGTGTTTTTGGATTGACAAATAAGCGAAAACAACATAGTCTGATCTTTTTTTATTATTTTATTTTTTGCTTTGATCGTCGCCATGGTGTTCCAGTGGGGGTATGGACTTGGCTGGTACACAAGCTTTCACCAGCCAAATAAAACAGCCTTTCTTGGCATGAGGAAAAAGAAAAAGAAAGCGAGTGAGTGAGACAGAAAGAGCTTTTAACTAGCACGTTGTAAACACAGCAGCGCTCAAAAGCTTTCAAATATGGTGTGATTCCTTCGTTGTTATCCCTGTAAGCCTTTTAGGTTAACACTATTAGATTGGTGTTTGAGGCATATGCTCTAGCCCAGCATGATTCTCAGTCTCCATAAGGTGAACTGAACTGTACTCTCTTAGCGATGGGGGATGAAGTTCAGGCAGAGGATCACTGACATGTGGTGGGTGGATGTCAGCTTCACTGCTGGTGTGTGTGTGTGTGTGTGTGTGTGTGCGCGTGTGATGTGTGTGTGTGTGTGTGTGTGTGTGTGTGTGTATGAGTGAGTATGTGTGTGCGTGTGCATGTGTGTGTGCATGCGTGTGTGTGTGTGTGTGTGTGTGTGTGTGCAGCGGGCTGGCTGACAGACAGCATATCTGTGCACTGAGCTGGACTTAAAGGGGTCCATGTGGGCCCAGTCATGGGATGGGAATCTTGATGTGTTGAGCGGCTGATGCTTTTTTTTTTTTTTTTTTTTTTTTTTAAACTTGAGCCTCTGGAGCGAGACGCCGTCTGTCTCTCGCCAGCTTTCCCATCTCGTTCCGTACCTATCACACACACACCTATCACACACACACACACACACACACACACACCACGCACCTGATCCTCTCACGATACTCTTCTTACGAGACCACGAGCCTGTCTCTGTGTCTGCCGTGTGCCTCCGCTGTGTCGGTGTGGGGTTGGGCATTTAAATTTGTATTGTATTGTATTGTCTTGTATTGTATTTATCTATCTATCTATCTATCTATCTATCTATTTATTTATTTATTTATTTATTTATTTATTTATTTATTTATCTGTTTATTTATTTATTCTCCTGCTCCAGGAGAGGGAGCAGTAGGCAGTCATGGAGAGTCTGATTAATGAGACTTTAATTTAATCAGCGGCTCCCATCAACGCTGCACCGCATTATTCTTAACGGGCCTCTGATCTCTCCCCCGTATCCCAGCTCTTTTATTTCTCTTTCTCTCTCTCTCTCTCTCTCTCTCTCTCTCTCTCTCTCTCTCTCATCCCCCCTTCTCCAACCCCTCTCTCCTTCCTCTTCTCTTTGCTTTCTTTTTCCATTTCCTCTCTCTCTCTCTCTCTCTCTCTCTCTCTCTCTCTCTCTCTCTCTCACCCCCCTTCTCCATGCCCTCTCTCCTTCCTCTTCTCTTTGCTTTCTTTTCCCCTTCTTTCTCTCTCTCTCTCTCTCTCATCCTGCCTTACGCCATGCCTTCTCTCCTTCCTCTTCTTACTTTTCTTCTCTCTCTCCCTCTCTTTCTCTCTCTCTGTCTCTCTCTCGCATCCCCCTTTACTCCATGCCCTCTCATTCCTCTTCTCCTTGCCCCCCCCTCTCTCTCTCTCTCTCTCTCTCTCTCTCTCTCTCCCTCCCTCCCCTCCTCTGTCCCTCTCTTCTCTGAGGGCCCTTATCAGTGGCAGTGTGTGGCGCAGGCATGTGAATAGAGGGCTGGATGATTAATGGAGATTTAAGGCCGGCCGAGTGTGTCTAATCGCCCTGGCTGCCCGCTCTTTAAACAAAGCTGCCAGTCGCAGTGCCAATGCACCACAATGCCCGCTGCCAGAGTACGGCAGAGCATGGCAGAGGAGGAGGAGGAAGAGGAGGATGAGAAGGAGGTGGAAGAGGAGGAGGGGGCAGAGGAAGAGGAGGAAGGGGCTGAGGAGGAAGAGGAGGCTGAGGAGAGAGATCTAATCTTCTGTCTGTCACTTCTCAGTTATGGAGGAAGTTTCGCCTCCTGAGCCTCCCTGATACAGCAGTCACTGTGCTGTAGATGTCTTTCACTGTGGATGTGTGAATACATCTGTCATACTGTCTGAATCTACAGAATGGGAGCGCTTGTGCGTGCGTGTGTGTGTGTGTGTGTGTGTGTGTGTATTGTATGCGTGTGTGTGTGTATGTATGCATGTGTGTGTGTGCACGCGTGTGTGTGTATTGTATGCATGTGTGGTTGTGTGTCTGCATGTGTGTGTGTGTCTGTGTGTATGTGTGAATATATCTATCATACTATCTGAACACAGCACTCAGAATGGGAATGCTTGTGTGTGTGTGTGTGTGTGTGTGTGTGTGTGTGTGTGTGTGTGTGTGTGTGTGTGTGTGCACATGCATACTCACACACATGTGTATGTGTGTGTATGTGCATGTGTGTGTGCGTGGAAGTCAGTCTTCAAAGTCCCTGGTCTGATGGGTACTGATCCCAGATCATTCATGTGTTCTGCTCGTGGGCTATTTGTTATGGGGCATCAGTGTGGACACTGCCACCACAACAGACATTTCCTTACTGCTGAATTTCTTCTTTTTTTCATCTAATGGAATATTTATGCATTTTTGCCGTCCTTGCATAAATGCAAATATCTTTCAGGGGGACAGCGATGCCATTTGTCATTTCTCACGTACTGTAGACCGTGTGTGAACCGCCATACAAACCTTGTGCAGCCATCTAACACACACATTTCACACATTTCTAGAATGAATGGCGGGGCCGAATGTGAGATGTGTTTGCTCTTTGCCAAACGAGCAGGAAGCTTTTAGAAGCTTTTATTAGTCTTTTTTTAGCCTCTTTTGTAAAGCACTGGTATAAGTATGCAGTCCACGGTTCCGTTAGACTTTACACAAAGCGTAGTGAAATAAAAACGTGTGAGTGTGTGTGTGTGTGTGTGTGTGTGTGTGTGTGAGGGCAGGGGAGAAGTGAGATGGGTAGAGTGAGTGCTGAGTGGAGGAGGTGAATGTAAATGGGCAGCGGATCATTTTTTTCTCTTTTTATTCCTGCACTAATCTTTCTCCTTGGCCCCAGTAATGACACACTGCTCACGGAGCGGAACCAGCACCCAGACTCATCTGCTCCGCTCAGGCTCCCAATCACTTTATAGGGCCACTCTGGTGTGTGTGTGTGTGTGTGTGTGTGTGTGTGTGTGTGTGTGTGTGTGTGTGTGTGTGTGTGTGTGTGTGTGTGTGTGTGTGTATGTGAGAGAGAGAGAAGCAGAAATAGAATGAGAGAGTGTATCTGCACGTGTAGTATATGTGTGTGTGTGTGTGTGTGTGTGTGTGTGTGTGTGTGTGTGTATATGTGTCAGGACAGAAGTGTCCCAGCACTCTCTCCCTCTCTCTCTCTCTCTCTCTCTCTCTCTCTCTCTCTCTCTCTCTCTCTCCCTGTGAGAGGTATTGCCTCCCTTATTGCTTTTGAAAAAGCACATCAGTGCCAGCTGTCTGATTTATGTCCCCTCCACCCCTAGCGCCTCCATTAGCTTTACAATATTTCCATTGTTCCTGGCTGTGTTATCGGCCACACCAGACCTGTCAGCAGCCTGAGTGGGGAGAATCAAATGTATAGGGCCAAAGGGGAGGCCACGCTTCTCATTTACACCCACACTTTATTGCCCGGGAACGGGAGCTCCATATAAGGCACTCCATCAGGACACACGGGGAATGACTATTAAGCCAAAGCCAAGTGTGTGTGTGTGAGCGAGTGTGTGTGTGTGTGTGTGTGTGTGTGTGTGTGTGTGTGTGTGTGTGTGTGTGTGTGTGTAGAGTGTGTGTATGTAGTGTGTATGTTCATGTGTGAGTGTGTGTGTGTGTGTGTATATGTTCGTGTGTGTGTGTGTGTGTGTGTGTGTATGTTCATGTGTGTGTGTGTGTGTGTGCGCGTGTGTGTGTGTGTGTGTGTGAGTGAGTTGCCCCTGCACTGAGGTCCCAAAAGCTCGCCACTGTCAGCGCATGAGGGAGTGTGTGAGCGGGAGCCATAAAGTTAAAACCTTTCTGGGCCCAATCATAAAACTTGAGGGATTTTTTTTTTATTTTTGTTTTATTATTATTTATTTAATTTTTTCGGACTCCCTCTGAGTTTGTCATAGACGGTCAATAGGAGGGGGTGTGTGTACAGCACTTTATATACGTATATATTTGCTTGTTGAGTAATGTCCTCGGTGTTGGTGGAGCATTTATAAGATTAAGGCTATAATATTAAGGCCATTAAATAAGTTGTCCCAGGGAGTTGGGGTGAAATGAACTGGCGTGTCCAGCAATGCTTCTGGGAGCTTGAGTGTCAGTAGCACTGGAGGCCAAGTGAAGTATTGTGGAGGAACAGCAAAGCCTTTTGTCCCTGCAGCCCCTATGATCCTCTCTGAGTCCTCCAGAAACAAAGGAGCGAGGGACATGGAGAATGTCTGATGGAGGTGTGGGCGCAGAGGGAGAAGAGAAAGAAAATTGCCAATGCAGAGGCTAGTTTTCTTCTCCCCCCTTCTCCTCTCCGCTAAAATCCAACGGAGCGCAGGCAAGAAGTTTCAATATCTCTAAATCAGCAGCTGGATATTGAAAGTGTCACCTAATTGAAAATGATTTAGGGCTGGCTGCTGCTGCCGGGCGCTCCCGTATAAATTCACTGCTGACACCCTCTCCAAAGTCTCTCCGTTCCTGCTTTATGAGTCATTTGCATGGGCAAGCCTTGGAGAGTATAAACCATGCAAATGATATGGCGCACTGCACAAGGTGATTTCCAGCGAGCCCTGCCTCCCCCGCCCCCACCCCCTCCATCCCCACCCCACCACCACCCCCACTGGCATCAACCCCCAAGAGAAATGCATTTCTGCCTCCTATCAGCTCGCCCCCCCACCCCTCTCTCTCTCTCTCTACCCATTCTTCTTGTCGTTTTCGTGCTTGTGTTTTATTTTTCTTCTTTGCTGGATGGCAGGTGGTGTCAAAGCTAGAAATCACCCCAGCCCCGCTTTCTTGATAATTTGTGTAGCTGCTAAAA
>JAODXP020000035.1:9469726-9517638 GCA_027497455.2 Sardinella longiceps | reverse complement strand
CATTTCTCATTTCTTCCCAAAAAGCCAAAAGTGTGGGCACAACACCTTTTCCCCATGTAAGTCAATGAGGGCTGAGGCAAAGGTTTCCCCCTCGGGGGGCGTGGTCTTCAAATTAGAACGCGCGGGCGCTCTGTCTCTATTAACCATTAGGTCGTGAGTGACACAGTTAATGATTTCAACTCGTGTTCTCTGAAGGGTTCCCTTTGGCTTTAATTCTCTTATCTTCTGGCTAGTCATGGATAGGCTGTTAGCTTTGTGAGAGAGTTTGGTTACGTAAAGTGTGGTTGGCTCCGTAAAAGTTTTTTTTTTTTTTTTTTTTTTTTTTGTATTTCAATATACAGTCGTTTTTGATACTACTAAAGTTTCCCTTCTATGTAAAATCCATTTTATAAAAAGTGAGCGCTAGCCTATTTCAAAAGAGTAGCCTAGGCCTAAGCCCAACCTGCCTTCAAGCCTCCCTTGTGTAGGCAAGGCTTTTTGGAAAAATCATCCAAGTAGGCTACAGGTGTTCATCTGATCAGCTGATGATTTTTTGTTCCTTATTAGCCCTAGCCCTAAGGGTATTAGCTGCAACTGTAGCCTATTGTAGGTGCCCATGTAGAGCCTGTAGTGACCCTAAAGCCACCAGCCTCATCAGAATAAGTCTGATGTATGGGCCTTTTTGGGTTTGGTTAGCCTGCACTACCAGAAAAAAAAAAAAAAACACAAGGTGACCAATGGTAATTCAGCAGTCAGAGCCTTGAAAGACCTGCTGACATCACAGATAGACATGCTCTGAACTCTCTATTCCTGGTCTTCAATGTGCTTCCACTGCAGACTGACTATAATATTATTACCTCAATTGCCTCAGTTCTTGTTCATGAGCCTGAGGTTGCTCAATCATAAGGTTGATCCACAATCAGTTTAGTCTGACATAGCTCGACCATAATACTGCTGTTCATCCGTATTCATGGTCTGGAGGTTCTTTAACCTGACGCGATTATAGGACGGGGAGGAGGGCATTCAGTTCTGGTTTGAAATGATTGGACAGCTCGTCTAATCAGCTTCACTTATTGGCCGGTTGTCTCTCTACCGATGTAAACCCGACCCAGAAGACCGTCCCCAGACTATGGTTATGGATGAACATCGTATTATGGTCGGGCTATGTCAGGCTACAATCAGTTAGTTACAGGAGTGATTTTTGCCATTTCAGGAAGTAGCTGACAGACTTGAGATCATCCTCAGCAGTGTGAACAATGCTGTGCAGCGCCTCCGCCTGGCTGCTGTTGTACAGAGTGAGGAAGAGGCAGACCATGAAGATGATGAAGGTGCCCTATCCCAGGACATGGGCACCAGACGCGATCTTGCACGCTCCACCATTGAAGCCTTCTTTCTCTCAAATTATGACAAGACGGAGCACCTGAACAACGTCCTCCACTGGCTTAAGGACACTGGTGAGTTTGGTGCTCCTGTCAGATAGTCATGGAAACTCCACAACATTCATTGAAACCCTGGAAGAGTCAATGGCTTGGTACCTTGGTACAGTACAGTAAGTGTGTCTTTGAAGTCATAAGATTATCATTTGTCTACCTGATTTTAAGTTAATGTGTTCAAACTCCTAGTTTTATGGTTCAGAATGGTGTCAAGTAACAGTGCGGTAGATCCTCTGTAGCTTTTGAACAATAGTTAAAGTGTAAATATGCTGTTGGAGAAGCTACTTTTTTCTGGGTCTCCACTAAAGGGTAAATGCAAGGTAGAAATCACACCGTTTTATCGGTTGCTTTGTAACAATGGCAAACAACCCACTAATATATACCCATAAACACACTTTTGTTTTTACTCAATTTTGTAACTGTAACAGTTCCCGCGATTCTGTGAGAACGTACTGTAAACATTTACCATCTAACATTTTTTTAGTTAACCATCTACCTTTTTTCTGCTCTTGTTTTCCTCAATACTCCTGAAGACGAGGACCTGGAGGGGACTCAGAAGGATGAAGATGAGTTGGCAGACGTCACACATGAGTGGGTTGAGGAGATGGAGGAAAAGATTCAGTCGACACTTGTAGATGTAGAGACAAGCATTCAGCGCCTGCATCAGCTTTGTAGACAATTTTTAACTGCCGATGCCAATAAGTCCAAGACATCAGTTAAAGGTAAGATCAGTTGATTGGAACAAGATGCTAAAGCTACTTTGTCACCAGTAGGCACCAGAAGTACATTATAAAGTACTAGTGAGTATTTTAGCACCTTGTTCGGATCACTAATTATTTCTGACAGTATGAACCAAAGAGGTTGTACTTGACCACTCTAGTTATATTTATTAGGTATAATTATCTGCAGGCTATTGTTGGATAAACATATTTTTTTCTCTCTTTGTTGTCCAATCAATCAATGCCCCCAGATAAGGATGGTGTTTGGCGCTGGTGGAGAGAGGGTAAGGTCAATGCCCAGACTGTCCTGAAGATCCAGGAGCTTCAGCCTCCTTCAGCGGAACTGCTTTTGGAGGACGCCTCCCAAGCAGCCAAGAGCACCAGCGACCTGTGCTTCATGTTGAAGGACATGACAAAATTCTTGTCCTGCAAGAAAGCAATGAGCATGGGCTTCAGCTTCGCACAAGCCGGCCTCAAGAACATGTGTGCGGCCTTGGAAGAGCGCACGCAGGAAGTTGAGCAGCTCCGGGAAGAGTTGGAGAGCCTGAGGGCCGAGAGCGCCCAGGAAGTCACGCAGGTGGACACAAGCGGACAGCTGTACATTTCCCGACTCAAGACGGACCTCAACAACAAGAGCAAACACATCTCCCAGATGAAGTCGCAGATCTCTGGCCTGGAGCAACACAATGCTTCTCTGTTGCTGGAGGTCAAGAGACTTCAGAAGGCTGCCACTACCACTGTTTATGTACCTCAGCCTGTCAAGCAGCCCTCAGTGATAGTGATTCCCTGCCCTAAGACCTCTGCAGCCTCAGTGGGATCCGAGGAGGAAGAGGAAGAGGAAGAGGAAGAAGAGGAGGAGAGTGAACCTGAGCCAGGAGTTCGGGTTAGTTATGAATCTGATGAAGAGGCAGCGCCACCAGCTGAGGAGGTAGTGTGTCACGTGTCAGAGGTGAAGGTGTCGATTCGATCCATCACCCCAGATGAGCGCCCTGCCACTCCTGAGGTCAAGACGGTAGAGCTGACCGCACCAAAGGCTGTCCCTGTCATAGCTCCTCCAGAGAGGTCCGACACATTCATCGAGGTACAGCCACCTACCCTCGAGGCCAATGACAAAGCACCCTCTGTGACCTCTACACTGGAGCCAGTGGTGAGCCTGGAGCACGTGTCTGCTCCCACCTCAGTCTGCTCCTTTGATGTTACCAAGGAGGAAGAGGTGGAAGTGGAGTCAAGACCTGAGACCCCTCAGCACAAAGCCAAGGTGGAGAGACCCCCTGACCGAGCATCACCCCCAAGAAGGAGCCCAATGCTTCAGATGAAGCCAGCCTCGATGCCTTCCTTTCAGTCTCCATCTTCAGTGGGCCAGTTCACAGAGGAGGATCTAGAGAACTACATGGAGGACTTGATGTTGGGTGAGGAGAGCATCCACAGGGAGATGGCAGCAGTGAGGCACCGTTTGAGTGTTGATGCCCAGAGAAGCAACCTAAAGCTGTTGCATCAGGCAGCTCTGAGTGAAGACATCTCCCCCAAGCTGTACCACATGGCAAAGTACACCATCAAGCAAAGCCTGAGCACTGCTGACCTACGTCTGGCATGCCTCATGAAGAAGTACATCGCCTATAAAGCACTACTGCAGATAAGGTAAACAGCATCGGGAGGGGGTGTTGTGACATGTTTATTCATTTGTTCTATTTCAGGTCTTAGGCATTGTCTTGTTCCAGATCTAGGATTTTCTTCATCAAGGTTCAGACTGTTTTATGTTAAAGCGAAGGCTCAGAGTACCTCAAGCATAGTTCAATTGCACAAGGCTGCTGACTCCACAAGATAGCGAATGGAATGAAAGAATTTGAAACAACATATGTAGACCGAACACGGACACAAAAGCGAAGCAGTTTGCGTTAAGTCAATGGAACACACACTCTTACTTTCGGTTGCGAATGCAGCGTGTTACAATGACTCGATGTAAAGTGCTTGTTTGCATTTCTGTTCGCTTTTGGTCTATGTTGTTCCAATCCAGATTTGTTCATTCTACTCGTTATGTAGAGCAGGCAGCAGGCATGTACAACAAGGCTAAGCTTGAATTACACCAAACGTTTACAACCGAATTCCAAAAAAGTTGGGACACTTTATCAATTGTTAATAAAAATGCAATCCAATAATTTACAAATCTCATAAACCTATATATTGTTCACAATAGAACATAGATAACATGGCAAATGTTGAAAGTGAGACTTTTTGAAATGTTATGCCGAATATTGGATTTTATGAGAGCTACACATCCCAAAATAGTTGGGACGGGTAGCAATAAGAGGCCAGAAAAGTCAAATTTTCAGATAAGGGACAGCTTGAGGACCCATTTGCAACTTATTTGGTCAATTGGCAACATGATTTGTTATGAAAAGAGCCTCTGAGAGTGGCATTGACTCTCAGAAGTCAAGATGGGCAGAGGATCACCAGTTCCCCAAATACTGTGGCAAAAAGTAGTGGTCCGAGATCACAAAGGAGTTTCTCAGATAAAAATTGCAAAGAGTTCGAAGGTATAATCATCTACAGTGCATATCATCATCCAAAGATTCAGAGAATCTGGAACAATCTCTGTGCATAATAGCCAGGACCAGATATTGAAAAAGAGCTCTTAACAGTTTGAATGCCAGGTGTTTTTAACAAGCTTTGGCCCAGAGTGCCAGCAATCCAGGCCACTGTTGCCTATTTTTATAGAGCCACAGCGTATTCTGTGTTATAGCTATGGACACATACTATGGGTCATTTGAAAGGTAAGACTCTGAGCTCTCAGTGGGTGAAAACCGTTTATTTCTACATGCCTCCGTTCCTGAGAAATCCCAAGCTAAACAGTGGGTAGTTTTCATCAAAATCCTTGTTTTTTTCTAGAAAAGGAGATATCGCTTCTTTTATGATTATGATGGCGTGTTCTCTGTCAAGTTTCGAGGAGTGACACAAGCCGAATCATGCCTGTGGTGAGACTGCCACCTAGTGACGAACCCGCGAAAGGACAACATGACATGACGTGCATTATTTGACACGAATGCTGCAATAGTAATCAAATGCTGCCTTGTGATGTGAAAATGTCCAGACAAAATGTGCAGATCGTGAGTTTTTATGAGTTTCCGATCGTAATTTATTTCAGTTCTATTTATCACAGAGTTCCAAAAATCATATATAACCTGTGTGAGGGTTTCTATTTTCGTAAATTAAAAAAAAGGCAAAAACGTAACATTACGTTTTTGGCACTCAACGCATGACAAGTAATAACGGCATATTACGTTTCTGGCATTCAAAGTGTTAATAAGAAGCACTAGGCATTTTTGGGGAAAAGTTGTTATACAGCATTTTTGGAAAGTTCAAAGTCCCCTAAATACAGATCCACTGTATAACATTTGAATCAGGGCCCCAATTTCTGGTAATTTTTGGTGAAATATGAATGTATTTTTATATAGGCGAAAACAATACAGGTATAGGGCAAATTTTTTAACTTTTATATATCACCTTAAAACTTGCACACTTTTTAACTGACATTAAGAGAAGATTTTTTTGTATTACAAGTTTTGTGAAATCTAATGTTTTCATATGCAAATGAGCCCAAATGTACTGATTTATGCGCTATATTTTGTCCAGGAAAAGTTGCCTTTTACGACAGACTAATTGTAAAATCATTTTTGACCTGTCACAATTTATATTATATGACACCCTGTGGGTGTATGCTTTCAGAAAAGGTATAGCTTAAGGGGTAGATTCATTTCTTCTTAATTCCTCAAGTCCAAATGCATTGGCTATATGCCTAAATCACCAACACCAAATGACCTATAAATGTATATCAAAAGGAGGATGGGGGTGGAACCTGTCTCAACTTATGTTTACTGAGATCCTGAGGTTCCCTGCTTTTTAAAAAAGTATAACATATGGATGTTCATTACTTTTTCCTACATTCTATGGTCACTTTTGTATGAGAAACGCACCCAATTTCTCATTTCCCCTAAACATAGGCATAGGCTTTGAAATAAGTAGGTGGGTGGGATGTGAAAAAAAATGTTGGTGAAATCCTGAGGATATAAGCCCTCAGAAAATGTATGCTTTATGGGGTGTACCGTGTTCCCCTTAAATGTCACAGGCCTAAATGTCACAAAAAACAGCCTAATTTGCAAACACCAAATTTCTTAATCATGGCCTTTATTGTAATGAGGAAGGTGGGCCAAAAATCACTGTCACACCATGCCATGGTAAACCACATCCTGAGGGTGTATGCTTTCAGGAACTATATGGGATATATGGTGAAATTAGTTTCCTGTTCATGCTTCAGGCCAAAATGTACTAATTGTGTACATTTTCCTCCAAAATACTCCCAAATCCCATTCATTTCAATGGGAAATTGACTTTCCATTTATTTCCTCAACTAGGATTTCTTAGGACTTTTAGTATGCTGATCTGAACATCACATACAAATGATCCAAGCTGAAAAAAATGATTTTACAATTAGTGTGTCGTAAAAGGCGACTTTTCCTGGAGAAAATATAGCGCATAAATCAGTACATTTGGGCTCATTTGCATATGAAAACATTAGATTTCTCAAAACTTGTAATACAAAAAAATCTTCTCTTAATGTCAGTTAAAAAGTGTGCAAGTTTTAAGGTGATATATAAAAGTTAAAAATTTTGCCCTATATACCTGTATTGTTTTCGCCTATATAAAATGCATTCATATTTCACCACAAATTACCAGAAATTGGGGCCTTGATTCAAATGTTATACAGTGGTCTGTATTTAGGGGACTTTGATCTTTCCAAAAATGCTGTATAACAACTTTTCCCCAAAAATGCCTACAGGGTTACAGAATATTGAATATCCGGACCTGGCTATAAGGGTCAAGGCCGAAAAACCATACTGGATGCCCATGATCATTGGGTCCTTAGATGGCACTGCATCACATACAGGAATGCTAATGTAATGGATATCACAAACTGGCCTTAGGACTACTTCTAGAAAACATTGTCAGTGAACACAATCCACTGTGTCATTCGCTATAGCCAGCTAAAACTCCATAGGTCAAAAAAGAAGCCATTCCTAAACATGATCCAGAAGCACAGGTGTTTTCTCTGGGCCAAGGCTCATTTAAAATGGACTGTGACAAAGTGGAAAACTGTTCTGTGGTCAGACGAATCAAATTTCAAAGTTCTTTTCAGAAAATTTGGATGCC
Organism: Sardinella longiceps; assembly: GCA_027497455.2. Lineage (NCBI taxonomy): Eukaryota > Metazoa > Chordata > Actinopteri > Clupeiformes > Clupeidae > Sardinella > Sardinella longiceps. The sequence goes on along the minus strand of JAODXP020000035.1, from coordinate 9,510,302 downwards.
ATACCATTCGGACAAGGACAACCCAAGTTGTTGCTTATTGTTAGCGCTCATTTCAGAAGGCTGCATCGCTGATGGTATGGAGATGCATGAGTAGGTGTGGCATGGCCAGCTTACGCATCTGGAAAGGCACCATCACGTCTGCAGTCCAGATCTTTCACCCTTAGAAAGCTTTTGGTGCATCATACATAGGAATACATGACAAAGAAGACCTAAGACAGTTGAGCAACTAGAAGCCTGTATTAGACAAGAATGGGACAACATTCTCTCCACAACTTCTCTCCACAGTCCCCAGACGTTTGCAGACTGTTTTAAAAGGAAGAGGGGATGCCACACAGTGGTAAATGTGTCCTTGTCCCAACTATTTTGGGATGTGTAGATGCCATGAAATTGAAAATCAACTTATTTTCTCCTTAAAATGATACATTTCCTCAGTTTCAACATTTGATATGTCATCGATGTTGTATTCTGAGTAAAATATTGAAATTTGAAACTTCCACATCACTGCATCTGTTTTTATTCACAATTTGTAAAGTGTCCCAACTTTTTTGGAATTCGGTTGTACTTTAAAGGCTTTAGTTTCGGGGGTCATTGGATGTGCTCATTTTTATGCTCATATCTTGGGCATATTTGTACTCTTTGATCCAGACACAACCTCAATGTTGAGCTGCAGTATGCGCGGGAGTTTAACGACGGCCAGACACTGAGTGATGTGTACACCTTCCTGTCCAAACTGGAGAAGTATGAGAGGGCTGTGATGAGTCGTTGCTGCACTAGGCAAGCTACTGCTGAAGAGGATCGTTTCATGTATCTTACACGCACCGCCTGCCTCTTTAAACAGGTGAGCTAACCCTGTGGTCTTTTACTACTGCAGCATCCGCAAGGCCATTGGTTCAAAAAGGATTTGCTACACTCACACTATTCTCAATTGATTTGGTGCAAAGCGTAATAGAAGATAGCAATTTATGATGGGAATAGGGACGTTTTTGTTTTCGATATAATAACTGATCTCTTTTTCTAGCATGCCTTGTGTAAAGTGTAAATCACATCATACAATTATAAATAATCTCTGAAATGATTTGAAATTTGGTCTGTATTCCAAGAAGACCAGTGTTACTGAAAACCCATGATGAAAAGCTTTAAAGGAATAGTTCACCTTTTTATTATGAAATTGGGTTGTTTACCGTCTTGCCTAGACTTACATAATATGTGGGTAAAAGCATATTGGGCTCAGTGCTTGTGTTTTCCAAGTCCGACAACCCCAATTCTAGCTTCAGCTTAGCATAGGTGCTGGAATGTAAAGTTGCTATCTGGCTGCTTTACATTCCAGTGCCTATGCTAAGCTAAAGCTAAAAAAGCTCAAAAATTGAGGTTTCCAGACTAGGAAAACGCATGCATTGAAATGCTTTTACCCATTATGTAACACCAGATAAGGGAGTGCATAGCCCAATTTCATAAAAGGGTGGACAATTTCTTTAAACCAAATCTGTCTGTTTTCAGATCAGAGAGGACTGTGGGGTGCGTCTGATCCTGCCATACCCCAGTGGCTATGACTCCCAGGGGAAGCCCACTCTGACTATCAGGTCTCAGAAGCTGCTGGTGGTCCCAAAGCCAAGGTCACGACCCCGTCTGCAGAGGCCTCCTACCGCCCCTGCCCGCATGGTACACCAGCGGTCAGAGGACATCCACAGAATCACATGCAGGTATGAGAGAGAGAGAGAGAGAGAGAGAGAGAGAGAGAGAAAGAGAGAGAGAGAGAGAGATCTCCTTCAAATGAGAACAGTCTCAGCATGGTAATTTAGGCCCACTGTGTCTGTGGTCTTTGTTGTTTTTATTTCCCTCATTATATATGGAAATTATACAGAAAATCTTCATATTTCAGCTCTTGGCTCTCCACTCTGCCAGATGCCTCCATTTTGTGCTTTGGAAATTAAAACAAGAATTCCAACATAGTATTTGGCTAGTTTGGCTTTGGGAGGAGGGCTCTAAATAATTAAAAGACCCAGAGTGAGTTGCTGGATACTAAGAAGAGCTGTGCTCTGCTGTGTTAGCTCGGTGGCCAGGAGTGTAGCGCGCAGCGAGCCAGAGGCCAGGCCTGTGTGGGACATGAGGAGCACCCTGCACAACATGGAGCTCGCCCGCAAGACCCCCGCACCACCCGCCACCCTGCCCATCCTGCCACGCCTGCTGGAGATGGACGTCACTCAGGGGAGAGTCAAGGCTTTACGCATGGCACAGTCCAGGTAGGCAGGATGCCTGCATACACACACACACACACACTTGTTAAGCTCGTTAAGTGCTTAAAAAAATGTGTTGTAGCTCAGCCTTCCACACTCTCCAATCATCTTTACCTGTAATCTGAGCAACATTTTATCCAGTCATTTAAAACCTGTTTTGAGTAATATTCAAAGGCCTGATACTGGTGTTATTCCTTTATGTTTAACTGTCATTTAAAACCTAGGCCTAACGTAGTAGACTGGTGCTAAGTTGATGCTGTGTTGTGACCTCAGGGTGGCAGGTGCAGGCCCACAGTTGCTGTCTGTAGGAGACACCTGAGAGAGCCAGTAGCCTACTGACAGTAAGAGGTGTGCAGCCCCTACTCAATAATAAAGAGTGTCCTATATTCCCACTCTTGTCTATGGACTAGTGAATATACAATACAGCTAATCTATAGGCCTACATTTTCTACAAATTAGTTCAATACAAGGGAAACTATTGATAAAGTGACATCACCAATTAGTGGGCATGAATGGTTTAATCATTAACATGGTAAAAGGTGTTATTGGGTAAAACACAATAATACATAGGCTACCTGCAAAATCACTGAAGGAAAAACAAATAAGCAAAAGAACCTTGTAAAGTATTGCCCAAAATGCCTCTCATTGTAGGAATAGCTTTTCAACAGGCAACATATTTGAGGTACCGGTAATTGAAATGTACCGCTAGGCCTACAGAGTAGCTTCTGACGTTGCGCTTAATTACATTCATCAAACTCATTTACCTATCAATTGTATATCCTAAACTTTGGAACAGGAAAAGAGCAAGCAAGATTAGGATCAGTTGGCTATGGTGTCAATGATGTGAACACAGGGACCTACATGTATGTTCAATTTTTATTATAGGTAAAAACCCATTCCCCATCTCAACCCTGCCCACTCACTTCCTGCTCCGAACTTTTTGATTAGAAGGGGAAAAAAATCCAAAACCTGAAGGGAAATATGAGCATTGAGCCTTACTGAACAACACAAAAATAGAAGCAAAGAAAAATTGGTTGTACTATGACTAGGCTTCTTTCACTAAATGACGATGCATTTGTTATGTATTTTTCGTATTTCCAAATAACAAGTGACATATTTTTGTATTTTATTTTGTTACAATTGATGAGCAATGTATTTGTAATTTGAAATTGAAATACTTTTTGATGCATTTGTGCCCAGCTCTTTCCCTTTCATATGATTTCAACACCAATAATTATATTAAAGATGCCTGATTATAACAATGTGGTTCATGTACTGTAGGTATTTATGGGGGGTGAAGAGCGGTCATGTCCTGTTTGTTTGGGGCCCCCTAAATGCCTTGAAATGTCCCTGCATAAATTAATTTTACTTCATGTAGTCATTGTACTCTTTGGAAAGACTTCACACAGTAGGCTAATGTTTGAGCAAGCCCATTTATTATGCATCTTCACATCATAAATCTAAATGAATCGTTATTCAGCTGTAGTCCAACAAATAACATTAAAATCTATTCAGCCTGTAAAACAATAATTATTATGCTTTTTCAACATGGCATGGCTCTGCCTTGTCGACAGGTTTGCAGCGTTGAATAGTTCCTTTGAGCTTTTCCACCTTTACAGAGTAGGTGCCAGTTGTCTTGGTAATGCGCTCCTCACCATCTTTGTAGATTCTTGTGAGTTTACCATTGAATGGGACGCTTGCTGAGAAAACTTTGGCCGTGATCACCACATCACAGGATTTGTTGGGTGGAATTTCAACATTTACTTTGATAGAATTTGTTATTTGCGCACTAGTTGATTCTCCATTGATTCTAGTGTACCCGTAGCCACCTGACAATGCTCCACCGACACTAAACAATTCTGGTATCTTACCTTTCATGGTAAATTTCAAGTTGGCCTTTATCATATGCTTAGACTCAAATTTAGCTGTTGTGCCAGAGGACCTCTGTAGGGTTACCTCTTGCTTCATAGGTTCACACATCCTGTTCTCAAGTATGTAATGATCAAGGGATTCATGATTAACTTTTTCCTCCTTTTTGTTTTCCAAGCTATAATCAACTTCATCTAATATTTGCTCTTCGAGATCATTATTCAGAGTTAAGACGTGACTGATTTTAGACTGTTGGAGAAATAATGCTACTGGAGTAAATCTTTTCCATACTATATAACCCAAAACATGGTCTGACAAGGCTATATAGACTTTTTTTTTTTTTTTACATGACCTGTCAAATGCTACGTCAAATATCTTAGGTGGAGTTCTTGTACTGTATGGTTCCCATGTAAAATCTTCAAAGTTATTTACATTCACAAGAAACTCCAATTTACTTTTAGAGTCCACATCCTTTGGAACCTTGTTTAAGTATTTAGAACTGCAACTTTGTTTTCCTTTGTTGTAAAAGCAGGGCTTACATTTTTCTACTGTAACAGTTCTAGCAATGAATAACTCATTGTTGTTCTCGTCATCTTCACTGTTCGGGAGCTCCGGAATAGACACTGCATTTTCAGGTGGTTCAGGACTCTGCACCCATTTTAATGTTTCCATCTCATGTTGATGATCAGAAGACTCTGAGGAGAGGGAAATATTTAATTTTGTGATGATATGAGACCATTTTCAGAAATATGCCTTTTATTATTATTATTATTATTATTATTATTATTATTATTATTATTATTATTATTATTTCTACCTAGTGCTTATCAAACATCAAGTTCATTATCAAGTTCTAACAACTCAGGCCAAAACAATGAATGTGGAGTTACAGTATCTTAGGGATATCAGCCGCTGAGGTGTCCCGATAGGGAAGTAATAGAGTCAAGTCAATTTGCAAAGTCCATTATTTTCTATTGGGAAACCTCAATTATCCCACAATCACATGGTTGCAACTCAAACAGGCTATAGACATAAACAAGTTTTTAACAAGGGTTTAAAACAAAGCAACAACAACAACAACAAAAAAAACATATGACGGTTTAAAAGATCTTAACCATGTTAGGTTGAGGTGTTGTGTGGTAAAGTAGAAGTTATTATTCTAAAATCATTGATATGGATAGTGGTGAAACCACTAGGTAAGCATCTCCGATGTCTTGTTATCAATAAATAACAGACACTATGTCAACCAATCAGAAAATAGTATTCCTTTGATTCCACCAAACTCCACGTTGGATATAAAGATAATACACTTATCGAGGTGTATGGGCGGAGCCTTGGTACCACCAGAGATACTCAATGAAGGTTCAAGGTGGTATCAAGGAGTTCATTAGTCCTTTTGCCACATCTGCTCTACGTAGTTATACGATGTGAAAGTTTTGACGGTTAAAAGAGTCCTATTATTATGACAACTACAAAAATGACCCATTATTTCCCATATTGCATACCTTTTTTTGAGCCAGTGGGTGGGTCTAGATTGATCGCAGCAGTTATCTGCAGTAGGCCTAAGAGGGCCATCATTCCCATGGAACTCATTTCTGTGAATGACAAAATTTTGTGCCTAATCAGATAGTTTGACAGCACTAATATACACATTACACATACTCTATTCTAGTGGTAGACTATATTATATACTGTAAGAATAAGATACAGAAGTATGCTACTTTACAATTATGCTACTTTAAATTACAAGGACAGCTGACACAAACATCAGTCCCATCTCGGCACTGCTACACTGTTATCTGTGAAGCACAGAATCCCGTTGACTTCTTCAGTTCACCTCAAATGTATTTCTGTTTCGGACATAGGTTGTTATTGATTTCACAAGGTACAGTATAGAAAGAGAAAATAACATCTGCAGGCTTATTTTCCATTTTCATTTTACCTGTATTAAAAAAAAAACACACACACACACACAAAATGCCGCAGCCCAAATACTCTTTACGACTATAAAATGTTGACAAATTTCTCCTTTTCCCGATACCATGCACTGACCATGATAGCCTACTTGAGTTTAATAAATTATTTATACATTCATGGTATATTAGATTTGCCTGTCAGAATATACTAGGCTACTACGAAATTCAAAAGTGAATTCTTGAAGTCAAAAGTGTGTCTTACCAACAAGTCAGTACGATAGAATGCAGGGTTGCTGAATGGACCTGAGTGCTGACCTTCAATATATGGCCAACTAATGCTGACTCCACCTCTCTAATGATAACACTACCTCTCCAACTCACACACCCCTCATGTCAGATGACTTTTTCTTAAGAAATTTCAACGGATTTCTTGGCTTTTCTTATTGAACTTATGAATGGGTGGGGGGGGGTGGGGGGGGGGGGGGTACGATGTAGAGTGGGTGGTGTAATGTATTACTGTCTATCGTTTCAAAATGCACATTTTGGCCGTACACTTTTGTCCAGACATGCCAAGCCTCATGCAAATGGTGCCCATATCTGATTCTCAAAATTTGCTGAGCTGACATTGCCAGTGGTGTGGTGCTGACTCTCATTCAACACACACACACACACACACACACACACACACACACACACACACACACACACACACACACACATTTCAGCCCATGACCACAACTGGCAACCAACAAGCCTTACTTTTAGGCCCCAGGCTACTGCATTCTCACTACTCTCAGAAGGCTAGTGAGCAAACTGCTGACACCACACTGACTTCAAGGGCTGTTTGCATTTTACCCTTAAAACTCTCCTTGCATTTGCCTGTGAATGGGTGTGCTGTAAATGTGTAGTCTAATTGGGCCTACATTTTATATTCTGATTTGGTGTTGAAACAAAATCGTCTGTGTTAACTACACCTGCAGTCTTGTTAATGTCTTTTCAAGTATTTAAGAGATTATAAAGCAACAAGTAAACTGAAAGTTATTTGCTGGCCAAACATTACCTTCACTTGAAACAATCATAGGGAGGATACTGTAGACTATAGGTCGCCTAACCTGCACATCAACTTTTGTGCGGCAAAATAAGACACTGCTCGGAGCAACCCCATTCTTCAGCCTGCCCCCTCATGTTTATGCATGTGAAGGAATAAACAAGAATTCAAGAATTTTTCTGGCTTTTTTCTGATCGCCTGATCCTGAATTATCACAACACTCCCAAACTGCTCTTTTTTTTTTACAGCCATACATTCTCCTCTCTCTTCTATGTAGTTACACCCTTACTCTTCTTCCAAATTTGCATGCAATTTCCACTTGCATATTTCAGTCTTACATATATACATACATACATACATAAATACATACATACATACATACATACATATACAGTACATATTTTAGTATTTTGTTGGTATCAATTGGGCACAATAAATATCTGAAATTGATGCCTGTAGTTTCTCTCTATCTAGATTTGGTTCTATGGCTTAACAATGTCCTGGATGTTCACAGAGCCGTGTTTCTATGGTCATATTGTACTTGGTATGTTCTCTTCATTCAGTTACAGTCATGATCTTGTCTAGTACCAGCATTTGCAAATTAAATACTCAAAGGCAGATCATTCCACTTCAGTACAGTTTATTGTCATTATACAATACAGAAACAGTACAGAGAAGTTTTAATCTCAAGTCAGCATCACTTACAAGACCTGCAAGGTTCAAGGTTCAACATTTTCCTCTAATGAATGTATAACAGTTACTGAAACTGGACTGTGTGTTCCAAATTATTATGCAAATGTTGTCTTTGTTCATTTTTAACAGTAGGCCTAGTCCATGAATTAACTGTGAATGCCACTTTTATTTGACAAAGAATTATATTGGGCTATTAATGCTGGTAAATTGGATTTGATTGGGGAAAAATGATAACAAGGGGGAATAATAAGCATTTTTCCATCACTTAAAATACACAGTTTCAAATTATTATGTGCTATGGTTTCAATTTAGTAATAGAATGTAAAATATATCTTTTTTTCTTTTTACTTTTATATTATGCAGGACTTAAGTTCTCTAAAAGAAAAAAAAAAATGGGACTTTACATTGGACTTTCTTTGATATCATCTTTTCAGTGAATTTCTGTTGGTGATGGTCTTCACCCTGTAGGAAGGTTGATAAACGGATGGCCCCCAGTCGAGTTGAGCCAGTGGGAGCTGAGCTTCCATAGAGAGAGGTCTGGCTCCCGTGAAAGCAGCAAACTGAAACATTTGTGGGGGCTCTGAAAATACATTGTATAAAATATTTTAATCACAAATAAAGCTAGTTCCCTTCCATAACAGGATAATATCGACATACTGTAAAATATTAATAACTTGACATGACGAGTAGGCTAATAAGTGCAGTCTAAACGTACGTAAAAGCATTAGTGACTGCCTGCATGACTGTCTGCACTACACCACCAAGCCACTATGTGTGCAAATTTAACTCTTCTAATCTAACTTGTAGCTTCGGATGAAGCGTGCTTAAAAAAAAAAAAAAAAAAAAAAACAATCCTGTCATCTATGGGCTATGGCTTATGTTTTCCTTGCAGTGAGGACAAGTTGTTCAGTGCCTAATACATCAAAACAAACACAAATTATCATGCTCCTCGAGCTGCAGTTCTAAATAGAGAAGGAGCACTTATAAACCGGGTAATGAAAATCACCCATAGAAATGCATTGAAAAGTTGGCATGAAAGCCCCATGTAAAAAGTGTAATTTCATTTTGAATTATGTCCTGCATAATAAAAGGCACTGAAGATGCTTAAGGACTTGTAAGGTATGAGTTAATGTCGAATTCATTGTCATATCTGCAGAAAAAATGGGAAAACATCATTCTCTCAATTAATGACTGAAAGAAGACATAGAATGAATGATTGGAGAATAGAATGGAGCTTGTCAGAATTGACTCTATCCATTGCTACCCCATGATCGAATGAGATGGTAAACCCATCATAGATAACCTAAACATCTCTTTTGAGACGGAGAGCCACAGACGCAGCGTGCACGTGAGAGAGAGAGCGAGAGAGAGAGAGAGAGTAGGCTATTAGATGGTGTGACAGTTTTCATGTTCGGCCACTGGTTGGCCTCTCTCTTGGGACTGGACCCCCATTGATAACATGTCTGCCCCATGGTTTATTCTCCCAGGGAGGTAGACTGTTCTGAGTGAGATTGCGAGTCTGTGTGCCCATAGCAATACTTCTCTCATCACCTTTATCATTGAGGATGAGTGTGGGCCCCTTTGTTAATGCAACAACGATACTGTCGCCATGTTGTCAGGCCTGAACAAGATGTGCAAATGCACAAGCGCCATTGACATGTCCAGTCCACCCTGTTTTGAAAATGCCTGACATCACTATGGCCTGTGTAAAACCCCCTCCTTTACTCACGTTGTGGCAATGTAACCCCTCCCTCCTCCATGGTTTCAGGACGAGAGTCAGGTTTCAAATCAGATATCTGTGCCTGTTGTAGTGCTGGGTGTATCAGGCCCAACGGTGCTACTACAGAAGTTGCTGGAAGCAGCCCCATTAGTCTCTGAAAGTTGTGCACTGGTAGGCAGCGCCCCCATATGGCCATACAGAGACACTGTTTCATGGACTCATTGCATTTTCTGACAGACATGCTGTCATTGTGTCAGAATTTAATGTTATGCACAGGAAAGGTATTGACTGACAAGTAATAAAAGCACCCTTCTCCCCATTGAACATTCAACCTAAACTCTGGAAGTGAGTGACTGTTTTGTGTGTTCTTGTGTTGTGTGCTCTATGAATTATGTTCTGGGATCTACCAGGAATAACCAGATAACCAGAAAATGGAAGATCCTCATCCTGACACTCCAAAGGTGGGATAAAGTTATTTGTACACATTTTATAAACACTCAAGGTGCTAACAAAATTCCAGATGGAAGTACTAAAAATTTGTACAATTTATTTTTGAGTATGAACTGGAGGAAGAGCCAGAGTCCAGGCCTGTGTGGGACAAGAGGAGCACCCTGCACAACATGGAGCTCATCCGCAAGACCCCCGCGCCACCCTGCCCATCTTGCCACGCCTGCTGGAGATGGACGTCACTCAAGGGAGAGTCAAGGCTTTATGCATGGCACAGTCCAGGTGGGCAGGATGCTTGCATACTCACACACACACACACACCTGTTTGGTGAATCAAACTAACCAACCTTCCCACGGTGGAGTACAGTAAAAGTCAAGTCAATTCATTTTTATCTATATAGCATATTTTATACAGCATAGTTAAGCCAAAGTGCTTTAAAAAAAAAAAAAGCAGAATGTGTCGTGGCCTAGCCTTCCTCACTCTCCAAACATCTTTCACAGTGTCTTTCACATCTCACCGTGTTATTTTGCAGGATTTTTTACAGTGTGCGACAAAAGTACAAATTAACATTTATTTTCTTCAGGTGGAAGAAAATTGGCCTACTGTACATGCAGCAATATGCAGCGGTTGTAGCCTATCATGTAGCACTAGACAGTACATCTAGTTACAGTACATATTAAGGCAATTTTACACCTTTAACCACACGGGGGGTGTCTTTGATGCTTTCATGGGAGCCATACCTTCATTTATGGGAGCTCAGCCCCATCTGACTGGTACTCAATTCAAACACTGCCTCAAACAGCTATGCAAATAGCCTCGTCTCTTCATAATCTAATACAGGCTAAATTTAATGTCAAAATTAGGCTGTTGGCTATTCATGTGTACGAAAAGGTTTTCTTCCAAAACCACTTCTTGCTTTCTTCCAAAGATTCTTCATTCAGAAAAGAGCCATTATTAAAACTTCATAAATTAATTGTATTCATTCTTTCATTGTACACATTACAAAGACTTCATACAGTAATGTGGAATAAGTCCATTTATTATGCATCTCACATCATACAGCAAATCTATACGAATCAATTCATAATCTAGACCAACAAATCATATTGACATCTAGTCACCTTTTTCCTTTTTTAGTAAAACAGTAATGATAATGTATGACTCAATCAGCATGGCTTTGCATTGTCAACAGGTTGGCAGCGGTCAATAGTTCCTTTCAGCTCTTCCACCTCCTCCATAAAGAGGGTGCCAGATATGTTGGTTTCACTCGCTTTACCATTTTTATAGATTCTTTTGAGTCTAGCGCTGAATGGGATGGATGCTGAGGAAACTTTGGCTGTGATCACAACGTTGCAGGATTCGTTGGGTGGAATGTCCAAATTTACTTTCAGAGATTTTGTCATTTGCATATTGGTGGTTTTTCCAGTGGTTCTAGTGTACGCATAGCCACCCGCCACTTCTCCACCTATTTCAGCCAATAGTGGTACCTCACCTTTAACAGTTAACTTCACATCACCTTTTACCAAATTACTAGAATCAAATCTACTCGTTTGGCCGGAAGATGTCTGTAAAGTTGCCTCTTGCTTTATTTCTTTACACATCCTATTTTCAAGACTGTAATGCTCATAGGTTTCTAAATGGGTTTCTACTTGCTTTTTATTACCTATTTCATATTGAACTTGATCTAATATTTCCTCTTCAACATCATTATCCAGAGTTACGACGTAACTGTCTTGAGAGCAATTTGAGTGGCCGGCGAAAAAAACCTTTCGCTGCTGTAATAAATTTAACATCTCCGTTTGACTCTCTGATTATGTACACTTTGCCACCTTTACATGACACGTCAAATGCCTTAGGTGGAATATTTCCATTGGATGGTTCAAAATCAAAAATTTCAAAGTCATCCTCATTCACAAGAAATTCAATCCCACCTGAAGTGTCCAATGTGACATCTTTCTTGTCAAGATATTCAGGAATGCATTTTTTTTGTTTCTTGTCAAAAAAGCAGGGCTGACATTTTGCTGCTGTTCTAGCAATGTATAACTCTTCGTCGCTGTACTCATCAGAAAAATACATGGTGTCCTTAGGTGGTTCGGTGGATTTCACCCATCTTAATTTTGGCTCATTCTGATGTTGATTAGAAGACCCTGAAAAGATGGAAATATTGTGTGGTGATACAAAGCAGTTAATGACAACAGAGCAAGCAAATCACCCACCCATGCCAAAACCTTAGATCCCCATTTCAACATTGTGTTGAACTATTTTCAATTTAAAAAGCATGTGGAGAGCGTAGATCTCTGCAAAAATGGATCCGATTTTTCCTGTATTAGAAATTTACTGTATATGTGGTGCATATCTACAGACTACAGCACTAGCTCTAGGGTAGCCTGTGTGATTTTTAAGATTTCAAATGTTCAAAAGCTTTTCGCATTGCTGAGCCATTATGATGTTTGAAAAATTTTGCAACTTGTTCATTATGCGTTTTTGTGTCTCCTTATTTTTGGGCTGCCAGAAGTCTTTCAGACACTCGGATGACTTGGACAAAAAAATGGCCTGGGCATTTTTGGCATGCCAGCCCACCATGATTTTACTTGACAATAACTCCACGGCAAGCTAAAGTAATACTGTAATTTGGGCACATTGCATGAACATGAGAGATTTAATTGGACTAGCCCAATATCCTTCAAGAAAATTATGTCCCGGCCCAAAAGTGTCCGTCAGCCTACTGTGCATTGCTCTTTATGCTCTAGGCCTGGACAATAGGAAACAAGGAAAAAAGGAACAAGAATGTTAGCTTTTGGTTGAATTGTTTGGTCAGCAGAACATTCTCGCAACATTTTCGTACATACGCATATGAAAATAATTGGTAACAAGGTTCTGAAGCGAAACCTTGATAAGTGCATTATTTTCCTATGCAATAAGCACGCTGTGGAGTTCATTAACCCAATTATGCCACTGTTGCCACATGTGCTGTATGTGGTTTTGTAAACAAATTGCTAAAATAGGCTTATTATTATGACAACTACAAAAATTACCCATTATGGTCCATGTTACATACAGTACCTGGATTTGTGTCTTTCTTTGCACTGATCAAAACAATCATCTGCAGCAGGCCAAATAGGACCATCATTCCAATGGAACTCATCTCTGCAGCCTACGGAATTGCACTGTAGAGAAGGGTCGACATAAAAACAAACATTATTGTTAGGCGGTGGTAGCATAGTGGTAAAATACATTGGTAGACTATGTAAATACTACTGTACACTGCATTATTATATGTGCATATGCTGTCTTTGTTCTTTTTCCCAAAATCGTTCCTGCAATGACAGTGAATGGCACTTTTTAATCATCAAAAAAGTATATTGGGTTACATAAAGTACTTGGATTTCATTGAAAAAAGTATAACAAGGAGGAAAAACAGATCTCTGCAATCACTCAAAATACACATAATTTTCACGCATAATGGTTTCAAAACATTGTAAATGGTAAAGAACTGAGAATATGCAGCTGTTTATAGTTTTATATTAATGCATGGAAATCATATGTCCTAAGTTTATCAACCTTCCAACAGGGTAATGACTACTTTTGGACAAAATTAAGAGACAACATTTGCCTAATAATTTGGAACGCAGTGTATCAGGCCTGGAAGCCTTCATCAGGCCTGGAAGCTGACACAATTCATTTTCTAAACTCTCAATTTAGCCTTCTTGTGTTAAACAAATTATTGATACATTCATGTTAAAAATACATTTACATTACATTATGCCTGTCAGAAAATATTGGTCTACTACATACGTAGGTTACAGTTGAGAAATGTGGACAATCAAAACTGAATTCTGGAAGTCAAAAGTGTGACTTACCTCTAAGTCAGGTAGATAGAATACAGGGTTGCTGAATGCAGTCTCACTAACTGCTGATCTTCAATATATAGCCGATAATGTTAACTCCACCTCTCCAACTTACACACCCCTCATACAGTACCCATGACTTTTTAATGAGTGCACATACAGTACACACATTCTATTCTATTCTAGTAGTAGACTTTATCATATAGATAGACTATATTCAAATCGAGGTGCAGAGTTTGTCCTTTTTATATGCTGTATGCTTTACAGTTATGCTACTTTGAATAACAGGCACAACTGAAACAAAGAAAAGATAACTCATTATCACTCATCTTGCCACAGCTACACTGGTACCCGTGAAGCACAGAGATGACTGTGAGTTATTAGTGTTCAGTTTTGAGGCCCTACAAAAGTGGTCCCCAGTTATTTTTTCTGAAGGGCCGAATTTTGTCAAGCATGCGAAGTCGAGTGCCAAATCCACAAACATTGAAAAACGATGCATTGAAAGGGGGCTTGGTTCACAAATCAGTCTTCCATTAACCTACCAGTTTCTTGGATGTGAATTACAGTATTTGTACATAATGTTTTCATCAAGGTATTTACAAAGTTGTTTAATCTACTTTATGAAGCTTTATGAAGGTTGTCATCTACCCACCTAAATATAGATGGTGAATTTGTCTCGCTTTCTATGCCATGAAAGTGGACCATATCCATCAGGATGATTCCGAGCTAATTTTTTTCGATTAATCACTTGAGTCAAAGCGTTTTTGCTAGCACTAATTTTTACATTCATACATTCTCCTCTCTCCTCTATGTAGTCTCAAATCATACTGACTTTGCACCTAGTCATTACCAGCCCTCAAGACCACATCCTACTATGGACTCACAACATCCACGTGCACATCCTCAGCACTCATGAACACATCCTAACACAGTGCTCAACACACACATTTTCTCCCCCATCTTAAACACAGTGCACGTACGCCTGACTTTTTTCAACGTCTTATAATTCCCTTGGACCGTAATGAATTTATTTATTTATTTATTTATTTATTTATTTATTTATTTCTTTCTCTATTGTTCTAATCTATCACATACAGCACACTTTCCCCTGCCCCTACACACATACAGTACACACCAACACTAACATCATTGCCCACCCCCTCATGCACACAGCAAGCACACAGCTTGCCATTTTAAGTCTCCTCAACATACTTACAGAACACAGCCTCCTTCCCCACCAACACACGCACACACACACACACACACACACACACACACACACACACACACACACACACACACACACACAGAGCACACCATCACTACTGCTTCAGTCATTATCATCTCCCCTGTCACCTTCATAGACCCACACACACAAAGCAACACACAGGAAGGTACCTTGAACATGTATGCAGCACACTGCCACCCCCCACACACACACACACACACACACACACACACACACACACACACACACACACACACACACACACACACACACACACACACACACACACACACACACACACACACACACACACACACACACATGCACACACACACACACACACACACACACACACATACACACACACACACACACAAGACCGCCTCTAATATCTAATACTATCACCATACCCCCACATACAACAGCACCACATACTGTATTCACATTCACATACTGTATTCAAATTATTAGTCATAGTACATCGTTTTTTCACCTAATTCTTTTATCTAATTATCTTTGGTATCAATTTGTGATTGGGTATTTGAATGATTGCTTGGGCACAATAGAGGTCTAGAATTGGTGTGAACTATTAGTTTCTTTCTAGCTAGATTTGGTTTTATGGCTTAGAAATCTCCTGGATGTTCACAGAGCCGTGTTTCTATGATCATGTTGTTCTTGGTATGTTCTCTCAGTCAATAGTAACCATCATCTGGTCAAGTAGCAGCATTTGCAATTTAAATACATGAAGGCAGATTATACCAGTTCAGTTTCGCTAATTGTCATTGTACAATGCTTATTACCCGTTGAAATGGAATGCTGTTTTCTGATTGGCTTACAGGGTGTCCGTTATTCCCAGATAACAAGACACGTGACGTTTATCTGGTAAAAAGTTTCACCCCTGTTTCATATCAATCCTCTTTAGAATGGTAACTATAACAACAGTAAGCAGACATGTGGATCTAGTTTCACACGAAAATATATACCCCAACTGAACAGGTTAACTTCTTGTAAAATGGATTTGCATGTTTCTTTTATTTTTTAAACACTTGCATACTGTCTACACACATGAGTTGCAACTGGGTGATAGGCAGGATAACGGCCCTTTAAGTGATTTGCCTATATTGGGACACCTCAGCAGCTGTTATCCCTGACATACAGTATCAAGCTAGCGTCAACCTACAAGGTTCAAGGTTCAACATTTATTCTGCAATGAATGTGTAACAGATACTGAAACTGGACTATAGTGTATTTCAAATTATAATGCAAACACTGTCTTTGTTCATTTTTCCAGCATAGTCTATGAATTGATGGTGAATACCATTTATTATTTGTCAAAGACTTACTGTATATTGGGCTACAGACAAGTTGTCCAGTGGCTGAGATATCAAAACACGTACAAATTCTAAGCGATTGGCAAACAATCCCTAACCCAATATACTTCTTTGACAAAAAGTGATATTCACTGTCAATTCATAGACTATTCTGGAAAAATGAACTATAGAGAACTGTTGTGGTGGGACATTATTTTGTAATCATTATGCTTAGCCAAAACCATAGGTTCTCAAAGTGTAGGCCGGGGGCCAATGGCAGCCCGCGGAAACATTTCGTGATGGCCTGCAATGGCATATCATTATAGGCCTATCTGTAAAACTGGTGTAACTGTACATTGCTTTGAAAGACTTAATCTCCATTTATTGGTTTTTAGTGTCATCTATAGGCATTCATTTATTGCAATAAAGTAGCTTAAACTGTTCACATGCTACTTGGTCATTACAATGATTATAAATGTGATTTTTTTTTTCTTTTTTTTTTCTTTCTCCCCTGCCCCTCTGGCGGCCCTCAGTTCAATGTTGGGTCCCTAAATTGGCCCTCATGTATCAAAACTTTGAGAAACCCTGGCCAAACCCATGGACAATTTGTGGCTGTGGTTGTTCTGCTTGTCCCTTGGCAGTTGGCGTTTACCCCTTGTGCCATGGGCCTGATTCCTGATTTTCCTTGCTAGATATTTAAGTATTTTCTATTTAGAGAAAAGTTAGTTTAACAAGCCACTATGGTGCTGAAATGGATGATTTTTAGGTTGTATTCTCTGTGATCTCTCAGGCACCATACTGTATACTTCCATTCCTCCATTGGAGATTTCCTCTTTAAAATGGCTGATTGACTGAAATAGTGACACCCTTGCCCTCCATTTTCACTGTAATGGTGAGGTTGTTGCAGGGCAGTGTTTTCACCCGCTCCTTTGCCAATGTGTGTGTGTGTCTGTGTGTGTGTCTGTGTGTGTGTGTGTGTGTGTGTGTGTGTGTGTGTGCCAGTGTTTGTCGTGGCAGACACCCATCTCCTGTCGGTCTTTCTCCCTCTCTCTCTCTCTCTCTCTCTCTCGACGTCTCCTGAGAGCTCGAGAGCACAGGAGGAATTCTCGCAATCGCGAACGTCTCGCCCCCTAGTCTCACGTCTGCACGAGAAAAAAAAAAAAAAAGAACCCAAACGTTTTCCGAGCAAACAAAAGATCGTCATCCATCCTCCCCAAAACCCACGAGGGTAGCCAAGCATCCGCCCACAGCCTTCACAACAAGGTAATTTGTTGCTAATTAATTGCGATTTGTTAAATGGCTTTCGCATTTTTATATATCTATTAAAACACACACACACACACACACACACACACACACAATGTGCATGGGATCGACCCCACCAGCCGTTTATACTCATCCGACCCTGACACCCCAACCCCCCCCTCGTTTCGTTAATTAGACCTGCAAAATCGGTGGTTTTGGTGTTTGCTGTCATTTTTCTCCTTGCGTTTATGTGTTTGTTGTACCGCTTTTGGAGCATCTCAAATCAGCGGCGTTGTGGACTCCAGTGCCCCTTCCGCTGCCCTCCTTGAGAGTTTATAACCCCCACGTCCTTGTTTGTTGTTGATCTATGTTCATTTGTGGCATCCATCTGTTCGTTTGCGTAATTTAGATTTTCCTCGTTTGCCCGCGGAGCCCTCCCTCCATCTCCCATAAAAATACATCGACACGCATACACACACACACACACACACACACACACACGCACATTCACACACATACATGCCCACCTCCCCTGTCTGTTCCCACGTCAACACACTTGCCTCTGTTTGTCTGCTGGCTTGTAGCCAACCCCTCAGACAGTGGGTGGAGGGGGTGTGTGTGTGTGTGTGTGTGTGTGTGTGTGTGTGTGTGTGTGTGTGTGTGTGTGTGTGAAGGGGTGTGACTGCAACCCAGCCCATATGCAAATTAGCCTCATTTTGATTAAAAGACAGCAGCAAATTTAATTAAAGTCAGCGAAAAAAGAAAAGAGAGATAGAGAAAACACACACACACACACACACACACACACACACACACACACACACACACACACAAACATGTGGCATGCTACTCTGGAGTCGGATGATTTGCTTGTATTAATGTTGGGTGCTTGTAGTGGGACTGTGTCTCTAAACAGGGTTGTGCTGTGCTGTGGTGGCATGTGCCTGGAGGGAGGCGGGAGAAGAGAGCGGGGTGGCTGCACCTGATTGGGTGAGGAAGAGGGGGGGGAGTGCCACTCTCTGTGCTGGAGACACCAACAAGGTGACTTGATAGGAAGTGCCTTTGTGTTTAAGGCAAATGCTGTGGAATGGGACTCTATTGCTTTATGTGGGTGTGGGTGTTTTTCTGTATGCATACACACTGTGTGTGTGTGTGTGTGTGTGTGTGTGTGTGTGTGTGTGTGTGTGTGTGTGTGTGTGTATTGCAGTGAAGTGTCTCCAAACACTGTTATCTTCACTGAGTCAGGGTGCCGTAAAGCGTGTGTGTGTGTGTGTGTGTGTGTGTGTGTGTGTGTGTGTTGGCTGGGTCTGACCCACTGTGCATATTAACACCAAGAATAATGAAATTGCTCTACAGGGGTGATGGGGTCTCAGTGTGGAGATGGGTAGGTGGTGTGTGTGTGTGTGTGTGTGTGTGTGTGTCTGTGTTTCAGGGCACACATGATGTATGGGTGTGAGTGTATGCATGTGCGTGTGTGTGCGCACCATGGTTTATGAGGGGAGGTAGGGTTGGCACTCTGCCAGCTTGTGTGAATATGCAAGGGGGGTGGGGGGTGGAGGGACGATGCCATCAGGGAATTGCTGGAGAGGATGCGACTGCTTATTGTTTTGGTCAGAATTGATGGCTGTGTGACGATGCCTCCATTTTCTGTTGGCATAATCAGGATACAGCGGGGATGAGACAAGAGAGGTGGGAGCTGTGGTACTATTTCCTCTCCTTTTCACAAACCACATAAAACATAACAACTTCACATCCTGGAGATGCTATTATGTACATTAAGCCTCTTTGGACAGTCACTCCACTCCATTGTAAACACCATTACCATGATTTCCGTCACTGAAAACTAGCTTTTGAGCATAATACTCCACTTGACTACACACACAATT
This sequence comes from Sardinella longiceps, assembly GCA_027497455.2. Lineage (NCBI taxonomy): Eukaryota > Metazoa > Chordata > Actinopteri > Clupeiformes > Clupeidae > Sardinella > Sardinella longiceps. The sequence continues at coordinate 9,490,857 of JAODXP020000035.1, read as the reverse complement.
TGTGCATTAAAGTCCTTGAAATTCCTGAAATATACTTAAGGAGGATATTTCATCTTAGGACAAGCAGAAGTGCTTAATGTGGAATACATGTAAACCTTACTATTACTGCCAGGAACATCCAGTTTTGTAAAAGTATTCATGCTTCAGAGCACCAGCCTGCTGCAGTGAGGTAAAACAAATAATATGGACCATGACAGAAACAACAGTATGACTGTATAGCATTTTTCCCTTGAGGCTCTATCACAGTGAGTCAGATTTAGAGAAAAATAAATAAATAAATATTAATAAAAAAAACAACTACAAAAAAAAAAGAGAAAACATCTTACATGTTATGTCTGGGTGACTTCTTTCATCTGTCCTCTCTTCTCCTTTCCCTAGTTTGAGCAGCACAGCAGAGCCCCAGGCACCACAGAGGTACTGTTGGGTTGGTTAGTCACAACCACCAGAGCCACAACACTGCCCCCTAGTGTGCGATCTCCGCTCCTACACCTCTATGCTGGGCTAGCTCCCTCCACCCACAGTGTCAGTGTGCTGTGCTGCCATATATAGTAGCCAGTATGTGGGCAGGTAGAGGCTAATTGAGCCTCGCCACTCTGTGCGTATCTGATGTGGTGGAAGAAACCGGCTCCACTCATCTCTCTCTCTCTCTCTCTCTCTCTCTCTCCCTCTCCATCTCTCTATCTCTCTCTCTCCACCTGCCTCTCACTGGCGTTATCAGGCTTTTTAAAGGAAAACATACTCTAAGCCCACCCCCCACCCCCCTTATTTACATTTATATGATCAGATTTGCTTGCCGTATGGATAGTATGCAAATTTGCCCTTTCCTTGGTCACAGAGTGCACATGTTTGGCAGAGAAGGGCTTAAAAAAAAAAAAAGATAGAGGCAAAAAAAAAAAAAAAAAAAAAATAATAACTTTGCCCTCCAGGAGAAAAACAGACTCCCAACTCTCGACTGTGCCTCTCTCGTCTCCTCATGAATGTGTTAATGATACATTTTTATTTACGCAAGAGCCCGGCCCCTGAAAATCCTTATCACTGCAGATTTTTTTTTTTCTTTTTTTTTTAGTAATGGCTCCTTCTTTTTCTCCGTGGCCCTTATGTGTGTGTCCTCTGCTCTGTCCATCCGCTGTGGTGCGGCGGTGGCGCCATGTCGAGATAGTCACATGTTTCCAGGTGTGGTTTTGGCGATGGTCTCGATCCTCGGCCTCCTTCACAGCCTAATGGGCCTCTAAAGGCCTGCAGGAAGCTCTCATCACAACATCACAACCGCAAAGAGGCTTTTTCTTTACACTTTCTTTCCTTTTTTTTGGATTGTGCCAACCGATGGATGGTGTGTGTGTGTGTGTGTGTGTGTGTGTGTGTGTGTGTGGAGGGGTGATGAGAGGCTCTCGTCTCCCCCTCTCTGAGGTCATCTCTTTAACCCCCCCCCCCCCATCCCAATCTGCCTGCCTGTCGAGTTGAGCTGAGCTGAGCCAAGGCTGATAGATTCCGTCAGTTTGGTGTGGATGTGAGGAGCAGGGAGGGAGAGGCCAATGTCTGCCCGGCCCTGCCGACTACACCGCTCCGCTGGAGCACTCGAGCGTGACCACCGGTACTGGCCCACGTCAACCAACCAACCAACCAACAGCCTGCTTTTTTCTATCTTTCTTTCTTTTTTTAGGGGTCTGATGGGTGAAGTACTTTGTGCCGGGTGGTGTGTGTGTGTGTGTGTGTATATGTGTGTGTGTGTGTGGGTGTATGTGTGTGTGTGGGGAGGTGTCCTGAGCAAATTGCTTTTTGCCAGCATATTGCCAACGCCAGTCTTTATTCCTGCAGTCGGGGAGGCACGTCTCAGACTATTACTGCCTCTCGGCCCGCCTGTCTGACTGCCTACCTGCCTTCCCTCCCTCCATCCCTCCCTCTCTCCCTCCCTCCATCTCTCACTCCCTGCCTGCCTGCCTGCCTGCCTGTTGAAATGCTGATGTGGAATATTTAACAATCTCTCTCTCTCTCTCTCTCTCTCTCTCTCTCTCTCTCTCTCTCTTTCTCTCTCTCGGTCTCTCTCCCTATCTCTCTCTCTCGCTACCTATCTCTCTCTCTCTCTCTCTCTCTCTCTCTCTCTCTCTCTCTCTCTCTCTCTCTCTCTCCGTGCTCAGAGCTGAGCAGAGAGCTGCCTAATAATATAATCAGGTAATAAGAAATTAATTTTCCCCTCGGCTGCCCTTCCACCGGTCCGCTGATGTGGAGTGGAGAGCGAGGCAGGCAGGCAGGCAGGCAGGCAGGCAGGCAGGCAGGCAGGCAGGCAGGCAGGCAGGCAGGCAGGCAGACCAGGTGCAGGATTTCACCTTCTTTTTTTTCCTCTCTATTGCCTGTTCAGGGTCTCTTGCCTCTGCCGCCCCCACAGGGTCTTTCATTCATGTCCTCCCCCTTGTCAGCCTCAACTCTTTTACTTTATCCCTCTCATCTCTCTCTCTCTTTCTCTCTCTCTCTCTCTCTCTCTCTCTCTCTCTCTCTCTCTCTCTCTCTCTCTCACACACACACACACACACACACACACACTCATGCTTCACTTTGCTCTCTCTCTCTCTTTTTTCTCTCTCTCTCTCTCACACACACACACACACACACACACGCACGCACACACACACACACACACACACACACACACACACACACACACACACACTCACACTTCACTCCTCTTCTCTTTCCTCCCTCTCTCCCTCTCTCTCTCTCGCTCTCTGGTTGCACACTGTGAGGCTCCGAGGCGATGGCGAAGGTCAGAGGTCAATGAATCAGTAATACATTCAAATCCCACTCCTTGACAAGGAGCCGTTGGACAGGAGAGGCCATCCCGGCTCCTCTTGGCCTTGTGCTGCTGGGTTGAGAGGGGTGGAGGGTGGCTGTGGAGGTGGCAGTGGTGTGGGTGTGGGGGTGAGAATTACTGAGTCCCAGGCTCCTGTATTCATGCTATTGGATCCTACAGTGCCGCTCCTGTTGCAACAGCACTCTGGTCCGACACTGTTGGGCTCGGCCAGTGTAGTGCTCTTTCACTCACACACTTACGTGTATATGCGTGTTATAAATGCATACATAGAAACATATACGCTCACATTCACACATACGCACACACACACACACACACACATACACACACTCATAGAAACACACACACACACGCGCACACACACACACACATACACACACACACACACACACACACATACATACACACACACACACACACACACATACACACACACACTGTCATATTCGTGCTCTCTCCCTGTTAATTAGCAGGATGGAGGCAGTGGGTGACGGTGCCCCCAACACTGCATCTCTCATCTCTCACCTTCTGCCCACAAACCTCCTCCTTTCTCTCCCCATCTCTCTCTCTTCCATTCTTCCTCTATCCTCCTCTCTCTTCCTCTCCAACCGCCTCCTTTCTCTTCCTCTATCTCTCCCTCTCTCTCTTTCTCTCCTTCCTTTCCTCCTCTATCCTCCTCTCTCTTCCTCCTCTCTCCCCCTCTTTCCCCCCTCTCTCCCTTTCTCATATGGAGGATCCATCTCCGTCTCCCATCTCCGCCCCTAGCCCTCATCTCCATGCCCTTCCCCCCATCCTGTTGCCCCAGTGCCACCCTCAGCCCCAGCCCCAGCTCCAGGCCGCCAGCTCCGTCTCCTGCCTGGCACCCCCATCCGTCAGCCTCCCCCCCCCCCTCTCTCCATCCCCCCTCCCCCTCTTTCTCCATCCCTCCCTCCTCATCTTTCTATCTCTCCATCCCTCCTCCAGTGCCGCCCCACCTGAGCACATTTGTCATCGTCCTCATCGCCGCGCTCCACGGCCCGTGGCCACCACCCCCTCCGCCACCGCTGCCGCCACCACCGACTCTGCCACTAGCACCGCCACTAACGCCACCACCGCCGCCGCTGATGATGATGGAAAAAAACTGGTGGCAGCGATATGCAAAAGAGAAAGACATGGGCAGGGGGAAGAAATGCAAAAAAAAAAGAGAGCAAGGAAGAGGGAGGAAGAGGGAGGGAGAGGGAGGAGGAGGGAGAGGGAGAAAGGTAAACGTACGTGGGTTACCCCGGCAACAGTGAGGTTATTTCCAAGCCTGCTGATGGAAATCAATGTCATGTGCCCAGGCTCCTCCGTCCGGAGGAAAATTAGAAAGAGGGAGGCGGTGGGGAGGGAGAGAGAGAGAGAGAGAGAGGGGGAAGGAGGGAGGGAGGGGGGAGAAGAAAAAAGGACAAAGAAAGAAAGAGAGCAAGTGGAGAGAAAGAGAATTCAGGATCTCTCTCCTCTGAACCTGAAGGGCTCTGTGAGGCTCTTGAAAGGAGCTGCCATCCATGTGCTGCTGCCATTTCATTAGGAGACTCTGCCATAAATTTCCTGCCTTATTTGTTTATGCACAACGAGGGGGGGCGGGAAACAGACTGGGCCACTCGAAGGTTGCAGAATGAAAAAGACAAATAAGCACCTTCAGGGAAAAAGTGCAAATTGGCTTTCAGACTAATCTACTCTCCGTTGCATTAGGCAGTGTCACGCACACACAGACACACACACACACACACGCACACACTCTCTCTCTCTCTCTCACACACACACACACACACACACACACACACTCTCTCTCTCTCTCTCTCTCTCTCTCTCTCTCTCTCTCTCTCACAGACACACACACACACACACACACACAGGAGTCAAACGTACAGGAATGCATACATCTCTATTGCGTATGTAAGTAGGTGTGCTGCTGTTTGATCATGTAAATAAAGTCAGGGATTGTTGTGATTAAATGGCTTTCGAATCAGGGGAAAGACTATAAAGGTGTTTGGTTGCCTCTCAGGAATCTCTATCAAATTATTCATCTGTTTTCATTTCACTTGTTTCGTTTTTTTTTTTCCCCTACGCAGACTGAAAGAAATGTATTAGCTCCAAAACACTGTTTTCAAGCAGATAAAGTGTCCTCTGATTTCTGAAGGACCTTGAAGCTTTATTGAATGTTGCTACTAAACCTGCAGACATGCAGCCTCCCCTCCTTCTCTCTCTCTCTCTCTCTCTCTCTCTCTCTCTCTCTCTCTCTCTCTCTCTCTCTCTCTCACTCTCTCCTGAAAGGTAGGACTGGCTGTGTGGGTGTTTGTCTGCACTAGAAGGTCTAATACTCAAGAGCATCAATAGGCCTTGAGAGAGAAGCAAGGACTCTCAAATTCAGTAGTTTTAACCATAGGTTGACAAAGAACTCCAAAAGAGTTTCTGTGGCTGTGTGTGTGTGTGTGTGTGTGTGTGTGTGTGTGTGTGTGTGTGTGTGTGTGTGTGTGTGTGTGTGTGTGTGTGTGTGTGTGTGTGTGTGTGTGTGTGTGTGTGTGTGTGTGTGTGTGTGTGTGTGTGTGTGAATGTGTGTCTGCCTGTGTGTGTCTGTGTGAGTGATATGTAAGCATGTGTATTATATATTATACTCTGTTGTGTGTGTGTGTGTGTGTGTGCGTATGTGTTTTGTCAGTCATATCAACTGTCAGGAAGCTGTCACAGCTTGTCAGTCCTCTAGCTGATGTTGGCTGTTTGCTATTTCTGAAGGCAGTCAGCAACACACACTTCCCCCTTCATTGTAGGCTAATGTTTCAAACAACCCTGTGCGTATTTCTTTCAGCTCTAGGCAGAGGACTAGATCACACACAGGTTAGCGGAGAGAGACTCAGGTGTGCTTATGCCGACTCGTTTTAATTGTGTGTTTAGCGCGGCTCACACATTTGCAGGTTCACAGCGGTTTTTGAAGCCGCCACTTACCTCGTTAGTAGCTGTCACCTCCAACCCACGGCCCTGTGTGCGCGTGTGTTGTGTGTGTGTGTGTTTACTTCCTGTCAGGGTTGTCATGGGAGGGGAGATATAGAGCAGCAGTTGTGGGGGATGGAGTGTTGTTGGTTGGAGCAGAAAAACATCAGGAAAAAAGATGGCGTCTTCTACTGGAGATTGGGTTTGGTAAATAATATATAATATGGAATATCTTCTGTGCTGCCTTTGCTAAACTTAAATGACAGAAAACAGAAATGGGTGGCTTCCCTTCCTGTTCAGGGTCAAAGCACTGAAGCTCACTTTGATTGTGTTCAGACAAAGTCCGCCCTCTGCTGTCCTTGGTTACTCTCTCTCTCTCTCTCTCTCTCTCTCTCTCTCTCTCTCTCTCTCTCTCTCTCTCTCTCTCTCTCTCTCTCTCACTCACTCTCACACACACACACACACACACACACACACACACACACACACACACACACACACACACACACACACCTTAGTCCAGCTTTGTAAACTACTGTATGCTTGTCCATCTTTCCCTCGTGGCCTTCATGCTCATGGCATGTGCCAAACAGAAGCGTGTGTGTGTGTGTGTTTGTGCGTGTACGTGTGTGTGCGTATAAAATTTGAGTCTTGAGTTGTCAGTCCCAGTGTCAGCAACATGAATCAGAATCGTTCCATTTGGAACCTCATTCGATAAGATATAGCAAGCTGAAATGGAGAGGCTTCGGAGCAATCTCTTTATTTTCTGGCCGATAAGATCATTGTCTGGCCCGTGCCTCCGCCGTATCTGATATTAATATTTATCAGTGCTATGGGGAAGGACAGAGGTGCCTTGGATTGGGGGAGGGGAGGATGAGGAGGGGGGGCGGAGGGGTCGGTGAGCTTATTGTTTGAATTCACAAGCCGGCTCCCTGGTGCACCTATGCTTTAGGTGGTAATCCACCACCTCCCCAGCCTTGGGTTTAGTATTGTGTTCAACTCGGCTCCTGTGTTCTGTATTACCAATCACATTCATGCTCTGCACTCCAAACCTTTATTTGTCTTTGTGTCTTTATGAGAGGCCTTTATAGATTTCTCAGAAATATAGTCAAAAGTACTACTTACCACCCACAATCGGCACAATAGTTTCGCTCTCAAGCCAAAGCAGGGGGTGCTATTATGACTGTGAAGGTTCCATTGGCTTCTTTAAATGAAAGCACGCTTTTCATGAGGTGGCAATAATAGCAGTCGTGATTGACTGTAGGTAAGGGCTATTGATGTTAATCAAAAACACTTTCTTATGGGTCAGGGACTTTAAGATAAGAGGGAGAGAGAGAGAGAGAGACTGAGCGTGTTGGGTGCTGTGTATAAAGGTTCTTTGCACACTTCACGGTGAATGGACAAGCGGGCACACACTCACACACACTCATACAGACACACACACACACATAGGAGGACAATGGGAACAATTATCATTGAGTGGCAGGAGCGTTTCTAACTAAACTTCCAAAGACGCCCTTCCTTCTCTCCTTGACATGCAAGGCTGCGGTCCCTCATAGGTCCACGCTTCTCTCTTAGCGTAGCCTAGCATTTAGCCTCCGGTAGCTCCATCTCCGATCTCTCTTGCATAGAGAAGCAGAAGGCAATTTGTCTCATGTCAAGATAATCATCTCTAGTCTGCTTTCCTTTCAAGGACAAATCAAAATTCCAAAGAGCGTTGTTTATTTGTTTGTCACATTATCTGTGGATAATTTATGTTCTCCCTGCGCCGAGTGAATATTGCTTTGTTTGGAGGATAATACATATGCAGTGTTAAACCCAAGTAGGCCAGAGTCGAGCATTCAGGGTTTTTACACTTTGGCACAGAAATTGTTGTTATGCAAATACGTTGTGATTTAAATATACCATCTCAATTAAAAATATACACCCTCGTTGTCACACAATCCTCTACTAATTTATATTTCTGTTCTTGTGTTGAGAAGTGATCATTTACACAGTGCAAATCACGTTTATGTTAATATTAGAATGTTCATAGATTAACAGTGTGTCCTTGCCAGAGCTAATTAGAATCTTGGCTGATTGTAGTCTGATAAATTAGATGCAATCTTTGCTAGTTATGCACAATAATTGTATAGGCAAGATGATGATGATAAGCGTTTCTACAGCATAATTAGGCTTATTGTCCCTGATCTCCGTTTAAAAAAAAATCCCAGGAAACCATATGGAGGAACGTCATTTCTGGTTTGTATGTTTTATTTTTTATTTTTTTATTTTTACATATTCCAGGCTGTTTTAACTCCTCATCTCTGTGGGACTGTCGTGTTAACTATTGTTAATCCTATGATAATTATGTAAACTGGCTAGGGCATGCATGTTTTATTTTTACAGCTTAACGGTGCTGAAAAACATTGAACAGAAAATATTCACACTTAGTAAATACAGGATAAGGGAGTGTAGAGCTGAAAAAAGAAAACAAGAGAGAGTTTTGTGTGTGGATGTGTGTGTATGTGGAGGTGTTTGTGTGCGTGTGTGTGTGTGTGTGTATGTGTGTGTACTGTGTGTGTACTGTGTATATGTGTTTGTGTGTGTGTGTTTTAAGATATCGAATCTAGTAGCATTGTTTTGATCAAGTCATCCTGATATATGGCCCATGTTGAAACATACAGTACACAAACACACACACACACACAATCACTCTCTCTCTCTCTATCTATCTATCTCAGTACCTTTGGAGATAAGGCGTGCCAGCGCGCTCCCACTATTGAGGCGGAATAGCACAGAGCGAAGGCGGCTGAGAAGCATCTAGCCTGAGCCCCAAACACAAGTGGCACGCGGAGCTTAAGATAAAAGCGCTAGTCTAGTCTGGTCTGGTCTAGATGGAGTGGGAAGAGGAGTGTGTGGAGTGTGGAGATGGGGAGAAAAGATGAGAGCCTCTCCCTGCCTGCCTGCCTGCCTGCGCTCTCTTGACAGAGTGCGCACTCTCACGCAGCCAGTTCATTGCTGTCATCCCTTACATCTTTTGACATTTTCTATTATGTCTTTCACACATGACTGGGTGCTTGGTCCCCCCCCACCACACACACACACACACACTCACCCCTCTCTCTCCTCCTCCCATCCTTATGCCAACCTCCTCACACACACACACACACACACACACACCGTACACGCACACGCACACACACACACACACGTACACACACCTCCCCCTCACCTCCGTTCTGTTCTGCCTTTGTGAGTGAACTCCCTCCTGTTTGTTTGCTGTGCCATTAGATGTGTGGGGGGTCAGGCTGCCCATTCAAACCCATTACTCACCAGACACAGTGTAGTAGAGAGAGCAGACACTGTCAAAAACAAAAGGTCTGTGTGTGTGTGTGGGTGAGTGTGGGTATGTGTGTGTGTGTGTGTGTGTCTGTGTTTAGAAAGGTGTGTGTTTGTGTTTGGATTGGTGTGTGTGTGTGTGTCTCTCTCTCTCTCTCTCTCTCTCTCTCTCTCTCTCTCTCTCTCTCTCTCTCTCTCTCTCTCTCTCTCTCTCTCTGTGTGTGTGTGTGTGTGTGTGTGTGTGTGTGTGTGTGTGTGTGTGTGTGTGTGTGTTTTGCCTGGAGGGTATTGTTATGCTTCGGGTCTCGTGTTTTTGGATTGACAAATAAGCGAAAACAACATAGTCTGATCTTTTTTTATTATTTTATTTTTTGCTTTGATCGTCGCCATGGTGTTCCAGTGGGGGTATGGACTTGGCTGGTACACCAGCTTTTACCAGCCAAATAAAACAGCCTTTCTTGGCATGAGGAAAAAGAAAAAGAAAGCGAGTGAGTGAGACAGAAAGAGCTTTTAACTAGCACGTTGTAAACACAGCAGCGCTCAAAAGCTTTCAAATATGATGTGATTCCTTCGTTGTTATCCCTGTAAGCCTTTTAGGTTAACACTATTAGATTGGTGTTTGAAGCATATGCTCTAGCCCAGCATGATTCTCAGTCTCCATAAGGTGAACTGAACTCTACTCTCTTAGCGATGGGGGATGAAGTTCAGGCAGAGGATCACTGACATGTGGTGGGTGGATGTCAGCTTCACTGCTGGTGTGTGTGTGTGTGTGTGTGTGTGTGTGTGTGTGTGTGTGTGTGTGTGTGTGTGTGTGTGTGTGTGTGTGTGTGTGTGTATGAGTGAGTATGTGTGTGCGTGTGCATGTGTGTGTGCATGCGCGTGTGTGTGTGTGTGTGCAGCGGGCTGGCTGACAGACAGCATATCTGTGCACTGAGCTGGACTTAAAGGGGTCCATGTGGGCCCAGTCATGGGATGGGAATCTTGATGTGTTGAGCGGCTGATGCTTTTTTTTTTTTTTTTTTAACTTGAGCCTCTGGAGCGAGACGCCGTCTGTCTCTCGCCAGCTTTCCCATCTCGTTCCGTACCTATCACACACACACCTATCACACACACACACACACACACACACTCACACACCTGATCCTCTCACGATACTCTTCTTACGAGACCACGAGCCTGTCTCTGTGTCTGCCGTGTGCCTCCGCTGTGTCGGTGTGGGGTTGGGCATTTATATTTGTATTTGTATTGTCTTGTATTGTGTTTATCTATTTATCTATCAATTTATTTATTTATTTATTTATTTATCTGTTTATTTATTTATTCTCCTGCTCCAGGAGAGGGAGCAGTAGGCAGGGCGTCATGGAGAGTCTGATTAATGAGACTTTAATTTAATCAGCGGCTCCCATCAACTCTGCACCGCATTATTCTTAACGGGCCTCTGATCTCTCCCCCGTATCCCAGCTCTTTTATTTCCTCTTTCTCTCTCTCTCTCTCTCTCTCTCTCTCTCTCTCTCTCTCTCTCTCCATCCCCCTTCTCCAACCCCTCTCTCCTTCCTCGTCTCTTTGCTTTCTTTTTCCATGTCCCTCTCTTTCTCTTTCTCTCTCTCTCTCTCTCTCTCTCTCTCTCTCTCTCTCTCATCCCCCTTCTCCATGCCCTCTCTCCTTCCTCTTCTCTTTGCTTTCTTTTTCCATGTCCCTCTCTTTCTCTCTCTCTCTCTCTCTCTCTCTCTCATCCTGCCTTACGCCATGCCTTCTCTCCTTCCTCTTCTTGCTTTTCTTCTCTTCTCCCCCTCTTTCTCTCTCTCTGTCTCTCTCTCGCATCCCCCTTTACTCCATGCCCTCTCATTCCTCTTCTCCTTGCCCCCCCCCTCTCTTTCTCTCTCTCTCTCTCCCTCTCTCTTTCTCTCCCTCCCTCCCCCTCTGTCCCTCTCTTCTCTGAGGGCCCTTATCAGTGGCAGTGTGTGGCACAGGCATGTGAATAGAGGGCTGGATGATTAATGGAGATTTAAGGCCGGCCGAGTGTGTCTAATCGCCCTGGCTGCCCGCTCTTTAAACAAAGCTGCCAGTCGCAGTGCCAATGCACCACAATGCCCGCTGCCAGAGTACGGCAGAGCATGGCAGAGGAGGAGGAGGAAGAGGAGGATGAGAAGGAGGTGGAAGAGGAGGAGGGGGCAGAGGAAGAGGAGGAAGGGGCTGAGGAGGAAGAGGAGGCTGAGGAGAGAGATCTAATCTTCTGTCTGTCACTTCCCAGTTATGGAGGAAGTTTTGCCTCCTGAGCCTCCCTGATACAGCAGTCACTGTGCTGTAGATGTCTTTCACTGTGGATGTGTGAATACATCTGTCATACTGTCTGAATCTACAGAATGGGAGCGCTTGTGCGTGCGTGTGTGTGTGTATTGTATGTGTGTGTGTGTGTATTGTATGCGTGTGTATGTGTGCGCGTGTGTGTGTATTGTATGCATGTGTGTGTGTGTGTGTGTGTGTGTGTGTGTGTGTGCCTCTGTGTGTGTGTGAATATATCTATCATACTCTCTGAACACAGCACGCAGAATGGGAATGCGTGTGTGTGTGTGTGTGTGTGTGTGTGTGTGTGTGCACATGCATACTCACACACATGTGTATGTGTGTGTATGTGCATGGAAGTCATTCTTCAAAGTCCCTGGTCTGATGGGTACTGATCCCAGATCATTCATGTGTTCTGCTCGTGGGCTATTTGTTATGGGGCATCAGTGTGGACACTGCCACCACAATAGACATTTCCTTACTGCTGAATTTCTTCTTTTTTTTCATCTAATGGAATATTTATGCATTTTTGCCGTCCTTGCATAAATGCAAATATCTTTCAGCGATGCCATTTGTCATTTCTCACGTACTGTAGACCGTGTGTGAACCGCCATACAAACCTTGTGCAGCCGTCTAACACACACATTTCACACATTTCTAGAATGAATGGCGGGGCCGAATGTGAGATGTTTTTGCTCTTTGCCAAACGAGCAGGAAGCTTTTAGAAGCTTTTATTAGTCTTTTTTTAGCCTCTTTTGTAAAGCACTGGTATAAGTATGCAGTCCACGGTTCCGTTAGACTTTACACAAAGCGTAGTGAAATAAAAACGTGTGAGTGAGTGTGTGTGTGTGTGTGTGTGTGTGTGTGAGGGCAGGGGAGAAGTGAGATGGGTAGAGTGAGTGCTGAGTGGAGGAGGTGAATGTAAATGGGCAGCGGATCATTTTTTTCTCTCTTTTTATTCCTGCACTAATCTTTCTCCTTGGCCCCAGTAATGACACACTGCTCACGGAGCGGAACCAGCACCCAGACTCATCTGCTCCGCTCAGGCTCCCAATCACTTTATAGGGCCACTCTGGTGTGTGTGTGTGTGTGTGTGTGTGTGTGTGTGTGTGTGTGTGTGTGTGTGTGTGTGTGTGTGTGTGTGTGTGTGTGTGTGTATGTGAGAGAGAGAGAAGCAGAAATAGAATGAGAGAGTGTATCTGCACGTGTAGTATATGTGTGTGTGTGTGTGTGTGTGTGTGTGTTTGGTGTGTGTGTGTGTGTGTATGTGTCAGGACAGAAGTGTCCCAGCACTCTCTCCTCTCTCTCTCTCTCTCTCTCTCTCTCTCTCTCTCTCTCTCTCTCTCTCTCTCTCTCCCTGTGAGAGGTATTGCCTCCCTTATTGCTTTTGAAAAAGCACATCAGTGCCAGCTGTCTGATTTATGTCCCCTCCACCCCTAGCGCCTCCATTAGCTTTACAATATTTCCATTGTTCCTGGCTGTGTTATCGGCCACACCAGACCTGTCAGCAGCCTGAGTGGGGAGAATCAAATGTATAGGGCCAAAGGGGAGGCCACGCTTCCATTTACACCCACACTTTATTGCCCGGGAACGGGAGCTCCATATAAGGCACTCCATCAGGACACACGGGGAATGACTATTAAGCCAAAGCCAAGTGTGTGTGTGTGAGCGAGTGTGTGTGTGTGTGTGTGTGTGTGTGTGTGTGTGTGTGTGGAGAGAGTGTGTGTATGTATGTGTGTATGTTCATGTGTGAGTGTGTGTGTGTGTGTATATGTTCATGTGTGAGTGTGTGTGTGTGTGTGTGTGTGTGTGTGTGTGTGTGTGTGTGTGTGTGTGTGTGCGCGTGTGTGTGTGCGTGTGCGTGTGTGTGAGTTGCCCCTGCACTGAGGTCCCAAAAGCTCGCCACTGTCAGCGCATGAGGGAGTGTGTGAGCGGGAGCCATAAAGTTAAAACCTTTCTGGGCCCAATCATAAAACTTGAGGGATTTTTTTTTTTATTTTTGTTTTATTATTATTTATTTAATTTTTTCGGACTCCCTCTGAGTTTGTCATAGACGGTCAATAGGAGGGGGTGTGTGTACAGCACTTTATATACGTATATATTTGCTTGTTGAGTAATGTCCTCGGTGTTGGTGGAGCATTTATAAGATTAAGGCTATAATATTAAGGCCATTAAATAAGTTGTCCCAGGGAGTTGGGGTGAAATGAACTGGCGTGTCCAGCAATGCTTCTGGGAGCTTGAGTGTCAGTAGCACTGGAGGCCAAGTGAAGTATTGTGGAGGAACAGCAAAGCCTTTTGTCCCTGCAGCCCCTATGATCCTCTCTGAGTCCTCCAGAAACAAAGGAGCGAGGGACATGGAGAATGTCTGATGGAGGTGTGGGCGCAGAGGGAGAAGAGAAAGAAAATTGCCAATGCAGAGGCTAGTTTTCTTCTCCCCCCTTCTCCTCTCCGCTAAAATCCAACGGAGCGCAGGCAAGAAGTTTCAATATCTCTAAATCAGCAGCTGGATATTGAAAGTGTCACCTAATTGAAAATGATTTAGGGCTGGCTGCTGCTGCCGGGCGCTCCCGTATAAATTCACTGCTGACACCCTCTCCAAAGTCTCTCCGTTCCTGCTTTATGAGTCATTTGCATGGGCAAGCCTTGGAGAGTATAAACCATGCAAATGATATGGCGCACTGCACAAGGTGATTTCCAGCGAGCCCTGCCTCCCCCGCCCCCACCCCCCTGTCACTACCCACCAACCACCCCCACTGGCATCAACCCCCAAGAGAAATGCATTTCTGCCTCCTATCAGCTCACCCCCCTCTCTCTCTACCCATTCTTCTTGTCGTTTTCGTGCTTGTGTTTTATTTTTCTTCTTTGCTGGATGGCAGGTGGTGTCAAAGCTAGAAATCACCCCAGCCCCGCTTTCTTGATAATTTGTGTAGCTGCTAAAAAGCCTATTTCTGTCCTGCATCTTCAAATAAGCAAGGAGAGCTTTTTATTTATTTATTTTATTGCAGCCAAGCCACGGTACCAAGGTTTTTCAGCATTCGGTTTCTATAAACAATGAGAAACAATGAAAGGAAAAAAGTAAGACAGGACGAAGGCGTCTCTAGCCGAAACGCGTTGAAGTGTTTTTTTAACTGTTTTGCCCATAGTAATAAAGGCATTTTAACTTTTTCAATGGATGAGTGCCTTGGTGTAATCTTTTGAATGAATGAGAAACAATGTTTGTATTTCTGTTTCAACACCATTTCGCATTTCATCACCTTCCTGAAATCACTTGTTCATGGTTTTCAGCAATTCCAAAAAAAATTAACATATTAAGTTTTTTTTTTTTTAAATGATGTGGGCAACAAATAGGGTGAAAAAGTGAAGTGCCATTCAAGTGTCGATGATGCTGTTTGAAAGTACTGTACGGCCTTGTGTGTGTGTTTGTGTGTGTGTGTGTGTGTGCGCGCGCGTGTATGTGTGTGTGTGTGTGTGTGCGTGCGTGTGTGTGTGTCAGTGACATGGACCTTGAAGAGTGATGATGTACTCTGGCCATTCCCATTCACTCCACTCCTTACAGTAATGGGGGGGGGTTCTCAGTGAGAAGTGCCTAAATGTGTAGTGTAGTGTAGTGTAATATAAGACTCCTCCACAGTGTTCTAAGAGGACTGGAGTGGCCTAGAGAAGTGTTTAGGTCTCTGCTAGAAGTGTCTCTGCTCTTCCACAGTGATTTACTGGCCACTGAAGACGGAGCCAAGAGGGACAGGAGAGCCAATGGAAGCGTCTCCACATTTGTAGCTTTCACGAGCTCTCTGGAGTCTCTCTATTCCTTAAAAGGCCTAGAGAGAGAGAGAGAGAGAGAGAGAGAGAGATGGGATGGGGTAAGGGCTAGAGAAGAGAGCGAGCGGACTGGAGGAGAGGGCACGGCGTACATATGCTGCATCTTTATGATCCCAATAAAACTTTTATCGCCATAGGAACATCTAATCGTAAGGAGGATGGAGGTGGACGGCTGGAGGAGGAGAAGAAGGGAGGGAGGAGTGAACGAGGGAGGGAGGGAGGGAGGGAGGGAGGGAGAGGGAGCGAGACACAAGTGATGTGTGTGGAAGCTTTTCAGCCCCTATTTGGCCACTGCTCTGCTCTATAGGTGTAGTGTAGTGTAGTGTAGTGTAGTGTAGTGTATTGTAGTGTATTGTATTGTAGTGTGGTGTGTAGTGTGTGTGGCATGGTGGAGGATGCAGTAAAATGCTGAGAGTGTGAAAACTGACGAGCCATAAACTTCTATCAGCGCTGGAGCAGCCCAGACTGGAGGAATTACACACCACACAGAGGAGAGGGAGAGAGAGGGGGAGAGAGAGAGAGAGAGATGGATATAGGAGATACAGGGGGAGAGGGGGGCAGAGATGGATAGAAAGACAGTGTTTGAGGGGGAGACAGAGAGAGAGAGAGAAGAGAGAGATAGAGACAGATGGATATAAGAGATACAGGGGGAGGGGGAGGCATAAATGGATAGAATGAGAGAGTTTGGGAGAGAGACGGAGACAGAGAAAGAGAAGGAGAGGCACACAGAGAGATACAGAGGGAGAGATAGACAGAGAGGGGGGAGGGAACGAGGGGAACGTAAACATAAAGAGAGAGACAGAGAGGGAGAGAAAGATAGAGAGAGAGAGAGAGAGAGGGTGGTGGGGTGCTGATGGGTATGGGCACTGCGCTGCGTTGTGCTGTCTGTCTGCCCGCTGTCTGTCTGTCTGCCCGCTCGCTGTCTGTCTGCCGCAGTGCTGAAGGGTTGCCCAGGGAGATGTTGTGTGCAGTCATGGGCTTGTTTGTTTTACAGCACAGCTCAAACAGAGACGCCCCTGGGGAGCCCTCTACAGCTAATTGAGAGACTGCACAGTGAACACACACACACACACACACACACACACACACATAGCCATTTAAAGTGTGGCGCCCCAAGCTGGTACCCACTGACTGTATAAACACACACACACACACACACACACACACACACACACAGCCATGTAAAGTGCGGCGCCCCAAGCACATACCCACTGACTGTATAAACAAACACACACACACACACACACACAAACAGCCATGTAAAGGGTGGCGCCCCAAGCACATACCCACTGACTGTATAAACAAACACACACACACACACAAACACAGCCATGTAAAGTGTGGCTGCCCAAACACATACCCACTGACACACACACACACACACACACACACACACACACACACACACAGCAGAAAAAAAACACTTAGACACATACACATTAAATGACTGAATTTATTTCAGTCTGTGGGCTCCTTGTCAGTTTCTCATACCCCAAAAGTCTCTGTCCACTCATCCTGAGAATCTCACAAACAAAACACAGCACAGACCATTAAAGGAATTATCCGGAGTGAATCAACACATAGCCCTGCTGTTTTATAGTGCCAAGCGCTATTGATAGCCACCTCAATGACTGAATTCTGTGCAACGCAGACTGAGATAGCGCAACGGCAGCAAACGGTAACAGAATGGGGCATATCAAAACGAAACCAATCGATTAGGTTTTGTTTTGACATGCCCCATTCTGTTAGTGTTAGCTGATGTTTCGCCAACTCGGTCTATGTTGCACGAAATTCGATTATCGAGGTGGCTATCAATAACGCTTAGCACTTTAAAATAGCAAGGCTACATGTTGATTCGCTCCGGATTATACCTTTAATCTACCTTTGTGTGTGAAATGTGCTCTATAAATAAACTTGCCTTGGCTTACCTGACTTACACAAAGGCATACAGTGGCACTCAGTGCACACACACGGAGTCCAACACGCTCACACACACACACACACAGAGACACTCACACACACATGCTCATATAGACACAGATGCTCACACACACAAATGTTCATTCAAAGACTGGTATTGTATGAAGCACACACATAGAATAGAGTAAACTAGATTAGGACAAAGATCTGTGGGCAGAACCAATAAGTCACTTGGTCTTTACAGATGCTTCTGTCATATCCACCTCCTCGCTGTCTTCTCTCTTTTCTATTGTCTCTTCACAAGTGTTCATGTGTGTGTGTGTGTGTGTGTGTGTGTGTGTGTGTGTGTGTGTGTGTGTGTGTGTGTGTGTGTGTGTTGGCGGGCCATTAGACGTAGTGGAGGCTCCACTATCAGGACAAGCAAGTGCAGAAACAAGTGGATTAGGAGTTATTACAAGGACAGGCAATACCTTCTGATGGATGGAACCACTCATAATGCTTAGGGTGCCACTCTTTTTTTTTTTTTTTTTTCTTTCTCACTCCTTCACAAATTCACTTGGAACGAGGGTGTATGATGGAGACATGTGCATTTCCTGTCAGCACAATAACATCCACACACACACAAACACAGACACACACACACACACACCCCTCCTGCCTACCCCACCTTCCTAATAGAATTGTGTGCTTGAGCTTCTAGTCTCCATCTATCAGCTGAAGAGGGGAAGCAGCTGAAATACTAATGTGAAGATTTGCCCATACGTCACTGTCAACGGCGACGTGCCGTCATTGTCGGGCATAGTCGGGCCCACTTCCTGTTGTTCAGAGGCACGAGAGAGAGAGAGAGAGAGAGAGAGAGAGAGAGAGAGAGAGAATGATGAGTGTCTCTCCTAACATTGATTCACTTAAGTCACACAAAAGACAAAACTGTCCTTCCTCCCGTGTGTTTAGTCAGTAGGCCCTACTACACAGCGTTTAGTGCTATCAAAAAGGGTCCAGAATCTCTAGCAGCATATTTCAGAAACGGCTTCACAGCCATTTATTGTAAGTCGGACAATGTTTTTTTCTCTGATGTTTTTCACAGATTATTCATGGTGATGCTTCAGTTCAGTTCAGAAAGAAAGAAAGGATGTAAGAATCAGAGACTCTAGAAATTTCCATGTAGTTTTCCATTCTACCTCCCCTGTGAGGGCACCGGAATCCCACTGAGTGACTGCGCTCCGCTCCAATGTCCTGTTTAGGTTAATTAATCCACAGCGAGATGCGGCGCTAGCGTGACGCTCTTGTGCTTCATCTAGCCGATGGCTATCCCGATGCAGAAGTCAGTGAGACCTTATGTGAGACGCTTGCTAGCTAGCTAGCCGCAGGGTGTTCTTCAGCAGTGGCACCCACTGTGACCACCGTGCGCTAACCGCTTCACTCTCCTCTCCTGCCGTGCCACGCGGTCGGTGGCCCCCGTGATATTTAGCACGTTATTCGCAATCACAGAGGTGGCAGATCAAAGACAGCCATCAGTGTGCTGACAGAAATTAGCCTGAGTAATATCAATGAAGCATGTAAATGAAGCATGCATTTTGTTGTTCAACTTTGGCACCATGCTACTGGATTATAAAGTATGTTCTACTTGTAAACATAGCCTGTGAAGAAAATAAACAATGAAAAAAAGAAACAAAATATATTCCATCTCTCTGTAGATACAGTATATTGTAAACACAGTGCACTCTGAAAAAGAAATGATTTTACGCACACATCTTTGAGAAGACGTTAGTTAGTCATTGGCAGCAGTGCTTTTCCAGTGCTATGCATTGTACTAGTCACACCGCCGTACCCCAGTCCATACCCAGTGCATTAATAACAATAACAATAAAAAAGTAATCAAATCTGTAAAAACAATATGTACTTAATGTTCACCCAGAATCCTTTGCTAAAAGCCCACCTCATCAAACTGCAAATTAGTGGCAGCCGTAACTTTATTAGTGCCGAGCTGGGCAACGGGCTTCCATAAATAATTCACCGCACTGTCTCTGAGCGCCGCGTGATTTAATTCCGAGGAATGGAGTGAGCGTCTGTGTCTGTGTGTGTGTGTGTGTGTGTACACGCGTGCGCAGCGACGGTGCAGTTGCCTGATGAAACAGAAGCCTCCGTCTCTCACTTTCTCTCTCTCTCTCCCTCTCCCACCTCTCTCTCTCTCTCTCTCTCTCTCTCTCTCTCTCTCTCTCTCAATCACTTTCCTTCCCTCTCATTGGTGAGCTCAGAGGCTGTGGCTGCCGCCCTGCTCGCTCGCTTGCTGCAGCGCAGTGCTTGTCGTCAGGTAGCTCCATGGCAACGGGCTGGCCGAGCACATCAATCTCTTGTGCCCTGGGAGCCACGGGGGAAAGGGGGAGGGGGGTGGGGCGGGGGGTGGTTGGGCGTAGAGAGAGCTGGCAGAGTGGGGATGGATGGCAAGGCTGTTACACCCCCACCTCCCCATCCACACACACACACACACACACACACACACACACACACACACACACACAACCTTTATACTCGCCCAGCCCCCCAAGCTCTTTCTCTCTCAAATGCACACATACTCACACACACACATACAAACACACACACTGTGACACACACACACACACACACACACACACACACACACACACACACACACACACACACACACAGAAAATTATTCCTGCTGAAAAAAAGGGAGACACTGAAAGAGGACTGCGGTAGAATGCTTGCAAGTGTGGCAAGATTCAAATGTCAAGGATCCTGGCACATCATATTTCTTTATTAACACACTTTTTTTTTTTTTTTTTTTTTGACATCCCAGACGCTTTTTTCTTTTCTTTCTTTTTTTCACAAGAGGTCAGTGCATGTGTTAGGGGAATCACAGTTATTGCCCACGGTCTTAAAATGGTGTGCGGTGGTTATTGTAGAATCTAGTTCCAGTCTGACTCACCTCATTACTATGCTATGGTGGTCAAGTCCTCTGAAGCTCACGGCTCCACATTTGGGTGGTTTTATTTTACATGGGGCTGCCTGCAGATATACGGAACTGTACTGTGTGTTTAGTTCATACCGATAACATGAGTTTAGACCACGTTGGTTTTGCTTTTAGGGCAAATGCAACTCTGGATGAGACCGAGAGAGAGAGAGAGAGAGAGAGAGAGAGAGAGAGGAGAAAGAGAGAGAGAGAGACGGAGGGTTTTTTTTCGGTGGAGTGAGTGTGTAGTGTCTGAAACATGCTGGAGGGCGGGCAGGCGGTGTTTTTCACATTTGCTGGTTGTTTACCAAGAACACGCTTCTCTCTCTCTCTCTCTCTGTCTCTCTCTCTCTCTCTCTGTCTCTCTCTCTCTCTTGTTGGGCAGTGAAGCATGGCGGCGTATCAGGACTGTAATTGAGAAGTGGAATGAGAAAAGGCAGAGTGAAGGAGGGAAGGAAAGGGGGGCAGTAGGAGAGAGAGAGAGAAAGAGAGAGAGGGAGAGAGAGAAAGAGAGTGAAATAGCTTCTCTCTCTCCGGTGTCAGACTGCAGGCGAGGCACTGGTGCCTGCAGGGCTTGGGCTGAGTGATGTAATGGTGGGGCAATATCGGCGGCAATATCACCGAGGGGGGTGGGAGATGAGGGGGGGGGCTTCCAGGGACATGGTTGGTGGGGGGCAGAGTGAGGGGTAAGGGGGGGGGCGGGGTGAAGGTGGGGGGGGCTCAGGGGAGTAATGGTGCGCTCTCAGCAAGCGCCCACAGCGCAATCAGTTCCGCCATGCCCGCACTCTCCATCACTCTGGCCGGCCTGGCCGCACGGCTGAGGGCTCCACACAGCACTAGGGCGATAAGGCAATATTACGGGCCGGATAAGGCTGGAATTAGTTATCTACAGCCAAGGGGGTGGGGGGATGGGGGTTGGATGCGACCCCCAAGCTGTGATGGAGCACCAGCAGTGTGAGGGAGAGAGAGAGAGAGAGAGAGAGAGAAGAGAGAGGAGAGAGAGAGAGAGGCATTACCCACTCGGATCCTGATGCTATTAGATAGAGCTGAGAAATGGCCCAAACAGAA
>JAODXP020000035.1:9464448-9469626 GCA_027497455.2 Sardinella longiceps | reverse complement strand
CAGACTAATCTACTCTCCGTTGCATTAGGCAGTGTCACGCACACACAGACACACACACACACACACGCACACACTCTCCTCTCTCTCTCTCTCACACACACACACACACACACACACACACTCTCTCTCTCTCTCTCTCTCTCTCTCTCTCTCTCTCTCTCACAGACACACACACACACACACACACACAGGAGTCAAACGTACAGGAATGCATACATCTCTATTGCGTATGTAAGTAGGTGTGCTGCTGTTTGATCATGTAAATAAAGTCAGGGATTGTTGTGATTAAATGGCTTTCGAATCAGGGGAAAGACTATAAAGGTGTTTGGTTGCCTCTCAGGAATCTCTATCAAATTATTCATCTGTTTTCATTTCACTTGTTTCGTTTTTTTTTTTTTCCCTACGCAGACTGAAAGAAATGTATTAGCTCCAAAACACTGTTTTCAAGCAGATAAAGTGTCCTCTGATTTCTGAAGGACCTTGAAGCTTTATTGAATGTTGCTACTAAACCTGCAGACATGCAGCCTCCTCAGCTTCTCTCTCTCTCTCTCTCTCTCTCTCTCTCTCTCTCTCTCTCCCTCTCTCTCTCTCTCTCCACTCTCTCCTGAAAGGTAGGACTGGCT
Source organism: Sardinella longiceps (assembly GCA_027497455.2). Taxonomy (NCBI): domain Eukaryota; kingdom Metazoa; phylum Chordata; class Actinopteri; order Clupeiformes; family Clupeidae; genus Sardinella; species Sardinella longiceps. The sequence goes on along the minus strand of JAODXP020000035.1, from coordinate 9,469,003 downwards.
GTGTGGGTGTTTGTCTGCACTAGAAGGTCTAATACTCAAGAGCATCAATAGGCCTTGAGAGAGAATCAAGGACTCTCAAATTCAGTAGTTTTAACCATAGGTTGACAAAGAACTCCAAAAGAGTTTCTGTGGCTGTGTGTGTGTGTGTGTGTGTGTGTGTGTGTGTGTGTGTGTGTGTGTGTGTGTGTGTGTGTGTGTGTGTGTGTGTGTGTGTGTGTGTGTGTGTGTGTGTGTGTGTGTGTGTGTGTGTGTGTGTGTGTGTGTGAATGTGTGTCTGCCTGTGTGTGTCTGTGTGAGTGATATGTAAGCATGTGTATTATATATTATACTCTGTGTGTGTGTGTGTGTGTGTGTGCGTATGTGTTTTGTCAGTCATATCAACTGTCAGGAAGCTGTCACAGCTTGTCAGTCCTCTAGCTGATGTTGGCTGTTTGCTATTTCTGAAGGCAGTCAGCAACACACACTTCCCCCTTCATTGTAGGCTAATGTTTCAAACAACCCTGTGCGTATTTCTTTCAGCTCTAGGCAGAGGACTAGATCACACACAGGTTAGCGGAGAGAGACTCAGGTGTGCTTATGCCGACTCGTTTTAATTGTGTGTTTAGCGCGGCTCACACATTTGCAGGTTCACAGCGGTTTTTGAAGCCGCCACTTACCTCGTTAGTAGCTGTCACCTCCAACCCACGGCCCTGTGTGCGCGTGTGTGTGTGTGTGTGTGTGTTTACTTCCTGTCAGGGTTGTCATGGGAGGGGAGATATAGAGCAGCAGTTGTGGGGGATGGAGTGTTGTTGGTTGGAGCAGAAAAACATCAGGAAAAAAGATGGCGTCTTCTACTGGAGATTGGGTTTGGTAAATAATATATAATATGGAATATCTTCTGTGCTGCCTTTGCTAAACTTAAATGACAGAAAACAGAAATGGGTGGCTTCCCTTCCTGTTCAGGGTCAAAGCACTGAAGCTCACTTTGATTGTGTTCAGACAAAGTCCGCCCTCTGCTGTCCTTGGTTACTCTCTCTCTCTCTCTCTCTCTCTCTCTCTCTCTCTCTCTCTCTCTCTCTCTCTCTCTCTCTCTCTCTCTCTCACTCACTCTCTCACACACACACACACACACACACACACACACTCACACACACACACACACACACACACACACCTTAGTCCAGCTTTTCCCCTGAACTTTATGCAGCTGAGATGTAGCCTAAGCTTTGTAAACTACTGTATGCTTGTCCATCTTTCCCTCGTGGCCTTCATGCTCATGGCATGTGCCAAACAGAAGCGTGTGTGTGTTTGTGCGTGTACGTGTGTGTGCGTATAAAATTTGAGTCTTGAGTTGTCAGTCCCAGTGTCAGCAACATGAATCAGAATCGTTCCATTTGGAATCTCATTCGATAAGATATAGCAAGCTGAAATGGAGAGGCTTCGGAGCAATCTCTTTATTTTCTGGCCGATAAGATCATTGTCTGGCCCGTGCCTCCGCCGTATCTGATATTAATATTTATCAGTGCTATGGGGAAGGACAGAGGTGCCTTGGATTGGGGGAGGGGAGGAGGAGGAGGGGGGCGGAGGGGTCGGTGAGCTTATTGTTTGAATTCACAAGCCGGCTCCCTGGTGCACCTATGCTTTAGGTGGTAATCCACCACCTCCCCAGCCTTGGGTTTAGTATTGTGTTCAACTCGGCTCCTGTGTTCTGTATTACCAATCACATTCATGCTCTGCACTCCAAACCTTTATTTGTCTTTGTGTCTTTATGAGAGGCCTTTATAGATTTCTCAGAAATATAGTCAAAAGTACTACTTACCACCCACAATCGGCACAATAGTTTCGCTCTCAAGCCAAAGCAGGGGGTGCTATTATGACTGTGAAGGTTCCATTGGCTTCTTTAAATGAAAGCACGCTTTTCATGAGGTGGCAATAATAGCAGTCGTGATTGACTGTAGGTAAGGGCTATTGATGTTAATCAAAAACACTTTCTTATGGGTCAGGGACTTTAAGATAAGAGAGAGAGAGAGAGAGAGAGACTGACGTGTTGGGTGCTGTTATAAAGTTCTTTGCACACTTCACGGTGAATGGACAAGCGGGCACACACTCACACACACTCATACAGACACACACACACACATAGGAGGACAATGGGAACAATTATCATTGAGTGGCAGGAGCGTTTCTAACTAAACTTCCAAAGACGCCCTTCCTTCTCTCCTTGACATGCAAGGCTGCGGTCCCTCATAGGTCCACGCTTCTCTCTTAGCGTAGCCTAGCATTTAGCCTCCGGTAGCTCCATCTCCGATCTCTCTTGCATAGAGAAGCAGAAGGCAATTTGTCTCATGTCAAGATAATCATCTCTAGTCTGCTTTCCTTTCAAGGACAAATCAAAATTCCAAAGAGCGTTGTTTATTTGTTTGTCACATTATCTGTGGATAATTTATGTTCTCCCTGCGCCGAGTGAATATTGCTTTGTTTGGAGGATAATACATATGCAGTGTTAAACCCAAGTAGGCCAGAGTCGAGCATTCAGGGTTTTTACACTTTGGCACAGAAATTGTTGTTATGCAAATACGTTGTGATTTAAATATACCATCTCAATTAAAAATATACACCCTCGTTGTCACACAATCCTCTACTAATTTATATTTCTGTTCTTGTGTTGAGAAGTGATCATTTACACAGTGCAAATCACGTTTATGTTAATATTAGAATGTTCATAGATTAACAGTGTGTCCTTGCCAGAGCTAATTAGAATCTTGGCTGATTGTAGTCTGATAAATTAGATGCAATCTTTGCTAGTTATGCACAATAATTGTATAGGCAAGATGATGATGATAAGCGTTTCTACAGCATAATTAGGCTTATTGTCCCTGATCTCCGTTTAAAAAAAAATCCCAGGAAACCATATGGAGGAACGTCATTTCTGGTTTGTATGTTTTATTTTTTATTTTTTTATTTTTACATATTCCAGGCTGTTTTAACTCCTCATCTCTGTGGGACTGTCGTGTTAACTATTGTTAATCCTATGATAATTATGTAAACTGGCTAGGGCATGCATGTTTTATTTTTACAGCTTAACGGTGCTGAAAAACATTGAACAGAAAATATTCACACTTAGTAAATACAGGATAAGGGAGTGTAGAGCTGAAAAAGAAAACAAGAGAGAGTTTTGTGTGTGGATGTGTGTGTATGTGGAGGTGTTTGTGTGCGTGTGTGTGTGTGTGTGTATGTGTGTGTACTGTGTGTGTACTGTGTATATGTGTTTGTGTGTGTGTGTTTTAAGATATCGAATCTAGTAGCATTGTTTTGATCAAGTCATCCTGATATATGGCCCATGTTGAAACATACAGTACACAAACACACACACACACACAATCACTCTCTCTCTCTCTATCTATCTATCTCAGTACCTTTGGAGATAAGGCGTGCCAGCGCGCTCCCACTATTGAGGCGGAATAGCACAGAGCGAAGGCGGCTGAGAAGCATCTAGCCTGAGCCCCAAACACAAGTGGCACGCGGAGCTTAAGATAAAAGCGCTAGTCTAGTCTGGTCTGGTCTAGATGGAGTGGGAAGAGGAGTGTGTGGAGTGTGGAGATGGGGAGAAAAGATGAGAGCCTCTCCCTGCCTGCCTGCCTGCCTGCGCTCTTTGACAGAGTGCGCACTCTCACGCAGCCAGTTCATTGCTGTCATCCCTTACATCTTTTGACATTTTCTATTATGTCTTTCACACATGACTGGGTGCTTGGTCCCCCCCCACCACACACACACACACACACTCACCCTCTCTCTCCTCCTCCCATCCTTATGCCAACCTCCTCACACACACACACACACACACACACACACCGTACACGCACACACACACACACACCGTACACACACCTCCCCCTCACCTCCGTTCTGTTCTGCCTTTGTGAGTGAACTCCCTCCTGTTTGTTTGCTGTGCCATTAGATGTGTGGGGGGTCAGGCTGCCCATTCAAACCCATTACTCACCAGACACAGTGTAGTAGAGAGAGCAGACACTGTCAAAAACAAAAGGTCTGTGTGTGTGTGTGGGTGTGTGTGGGTATGTGTGTGTGTGTGTGTGTGTGTGTCTGTGTTTAGAAAGGTGTGTGTTTGTGTTTGGATTGGTGTGTGTGTGTGTGTCTCTCTCTCTCTCTCTCTCTCTCTCTCTCTCTCTCTCTCTCTCTCTCTCTCTCTCTCTCTCTCTCTCTCTCTCTGTGTGTGTGTGTGTGTGTGTGTGTGTGTGTGTGTGTGTGTGTGTGTGTGTGTGTGTTTTGCCTGGAGGGTATTGTTATGCTTCGGGTCTCGTGTTTTTGGATTGACAAATAAGCGAAAACAACATAGTCTGATCTTTTTTTATTATTTTATTTTTTGCTTTGATCGTCGCCATGGTGTTCCAGTGGGGGTATGGACTTGGCTGGTACACCAGCTTTTACCAGCCAAATAAAACAGCCTTTCTTGGCATGAGGAAAAAGAAAAAGAAAGCGAGTGAGTGAGACAGAAAGAGCTTTTAACTAGCACGTTGTAAACACAGCAGCGCTCAAAAGCTTTCAAATATGATGTGAT
>JAODXP020000035.1:9454448-9456948 GCA_027497455.2 Sardinella longiceps | reverse complement strand
AAAGGCATACAGTGGCACTCAGTGCACACACACGGAGTCCAACACGCTCACACACACACACACACACAGAGACACTCACACACACATGCTCATATAGACACAGATGCTCACACACACAAATGTTCATTCAAAGACTGGTATTGTATGAAGCACACACATAGAATAGAGTAAACTAGATTAGGACAAAGATCTGTGGGCAGAACCAATAAGTCACTTGGTCTTTACAGATGCTTCTGTCATATCCACCTCCTCGCTGTCTTCACTCTTTTCTATTGTCTCTTCACAAGTGTTCATGTGTGTGTGTGTGTGTGTGTGTGTGTGTGTGTGTGTGTGTGTGTGTGTGTGTGTGTGTGTGTGTGTTGGCGGGCCATTAGACGTAGTGGAGGCTCCACTATCAGGACAAGCAAGTGCAGAAACAAGTGGATTAGGAGTTATTACAAGGACAGGCAATACCTTCTGATGGATGGAACCACTCATAATGCTTAGGGTGCCACTCTTTCTCTTTTTTTTTTTTCTTTCTTTCTCACTCCTTCACAAATTCACTTGGAACGGGGGTGTATGATGGAGACATGTGCATTTCCTGTCAGCACAATAACATCCACACACACACAAACACAGACACACACACACACACCCCTCCTGCCTACCCCACCTTCCTAATAGAATTGTGTGCTTGAGCTTCTAGTCTCCATCTATCAGCTGAAGAGGGGAAGCAGCTGAAATACTAATGTGAAGATTTGCCCATACGTCACTGTCAACGGCGACGTGCCGTCATTGTCGGGCATAGTCGGGCCCACTTCCTGTTGTTCAGAGGCACGAGAGAGAGAGAGAGAGAGAGAGAGAGAGAGAGAGAGAGAGAATGATGAGTGTCTCTCCTAACATTGATTCACTTAAGTCACACAAAAGACAAAACTGTCCTTCCTCCCGTGTGTTTAGTCAGTAGGCCCTACTACACAGCGTTTAGTGCTATCAAAAAGGGTCCAGAATCTCTAGCAGCATATTTCAGAAACGGCTTCACAGCCATTTATTGTAAGTCGGACAATGTTTTTTTCTCTGATGTTTTTCACAGATTATTCATGGTGATGCTTCAGTTCAGTTCAGAAAGAAAGAAAGGATGTAAGAATCAGAGACTCTAGAAATTTCCATGTAGTTTTCCATTCTACCTCCCCTGTGAGGGCACCGGAATCCCACTGAGTGACTGCGCTCCGCTCCAATGTCCTGTTTAGGTTAATTAATCCACAGCGAGATGCGGCGCTAGCGTGACGCTCTTGTGCTTCATCTAGCCGATGGCTATCCCGATGCAGAAGTCAGTGAGACCTTATGTGAGACGCTTGCTAGCTAGCTAGCCGCAGGGTGTTCTTCAGCAGTGGCACCCACTGTGACCACCGTGCGCTAACCGCTTCACTCTCCTCTCCTGCCGTGCCACGCGGTCGGTGGCCCCCGTGATATTTAGCACGTTATTCGCAATCACAGAGGTGGCAGATCAAAGACAGCCATCAGTGTGCTGACAGAAATTAGCCTGAGTAATATCAATGAAGCATGTAAATGAAGCATGCATTTTGTTGTTCAACTTTGGCACCATGCTACTGGATTATAAAGTATGTTCTACTTGTAAACATAGCCTGTGAAGAAAATAAACAATGAAAAAAAGAAACAAAATATATTCCATCTCTCTGTAGATACAGTATATTGTAAACACAGTGCACTCTGAAAAAGAAATGATTTTACGCACACATCTTTGAGAAGACGTTAGTTAGTCATTGGCAGCAGTGCTTTTCCAGTGCTATGCATTGTACTAGTCACACCGCCGTACCCCAGTCCATACCCAGTGCATTAATAACAATAACAATAAAAAAGTAATCAAATCTGTAAAAACAATATGTACTTAATGTTCACCCAGAATCCTTTGCTAAAAGCCCACCTCATCAAACTGCAAATTAGTGGCAGCCGTAACTTTATTAGTGCCGAGCTGGGCAACGGGCTTCCATAAATAATTCACCGCACTGTCTCTGAGCGCCGCGTGATTTAATTCCGAGGAATGGAGTGAGCGTCTGTGTCTGTGTGTGTGTGTGTGTGTGTACACGCGTGCGCAGCGACGGTGCAGTTGCCTGATGAAACAGAAGCCTCCGTCTCTCACTTTCTCTCTCTCTCTCTCCCTCTCCCACTCTCTCTCTCTCTCTCTCTCTCTCTCTCTCTCTCTCTCTCTCAATCACTTTCCTTCCCTCTCATTGGTGAGCTCAGAGGCTGTGGCTGCCGCCCTGCTCGCTCGCTTGCTGCAGCGCAGTGCTTGTCGTCAGGTAGCTCCATGGCAACGGGCTGGCCGAGCACATCAATCTCTTGTGCCCTGGGAGCCACGGGGGAAAGGGGGAGGGGGTGGGGCGGGGGTGGTTGGGCGTAGAGAGAGCTGGCAGAGTGGGGATGGATGGCAAGGCTGTTACACCCCCACCTCCCCATCCACACACACACACACACACACACACACACACACACACACACACAC
>JAODXP020000035.1:9424448-9451948 GCA_027497455.2 Sardinella longiceps | reverse complement strand
TTATTAATATCATGTATTAATAATATGCAGGGATGATTCTCCCAACGCTCCACTCAAACCTGTCAAACATCAACACTTTATGCCCTGAGCTTCATGTCATCTTCTAGAGTTGGGCCAGGCAGAGTTCTTACTAAGATATCTGTATTTATTTAACCAAATGTGACATTTTTGAATGTTGAAAATGACCTTATTTTGAGAAGGTGTATTAAAGTTCGGTGTGATAGGGACCCAAAGTATATTGCAACATCACTAAAAGTTGGAACGTTTGCCGGGGAGCAGAGGTGCTGGTAGTTTATGTGGGCAGAAGATGTCAAAGAGATTTTGAAGTTTTTGGCAGCACAGGGCTATAGGAGCATAACCAGAGATACTTTAGAGCACATCATTTAGGACGGTTCATCAACCGTCTCTGGCATACCTAAGTTATGGTGCAAGGCAGCTCCACAGGGCAGCTCAGCTCCACAGCAGGAACGGACCTTCTTCACGGCTGGCAACAGCAGCAGAGGCGATCCCGCCCAATACATTTTATTCATCATATGATCTTAATCTCTTATATACATGTAAATGTACATAAGTATTCTTGTTTTTAATTTAATTTAATTTAATTTTATTTATTTTATTATTCCCCTTCTTTGTCCCCTTTGTATTTTTGTTTGCTTGTATCTTTTTGATTGTAATATCAGGGCAATGCTGAAAAAGAGATTGATGCTTTTTCCCTGAATAAACAATGGATGATGATGATGATGAATTCAAAATCTCATGGCAACTATATAGAATTGATATTTGTATCAATACACAATGATACAAAAATCCTCCTAATATCTCTTTGAAATGTTTCTAAAAATCATCATGCTTCATAAGCAATGTTCAGCCCCCACCTCTCCATCTAGCGCTAGTTAGCGTATGTGCCAGATCCTGTAATACTGTCTGTAATATCCACACAGATGTTCCTCCTGTTTGCCTGAGTGCTTGGCTGACGGCACTGCGCCACAAACAGGAGTAAACATTAATCCAGAGCAAACATGCTGCCAGATTAGCATGTAGCGTGGAGTAAACCCACACCAGAGAGGGTTGAAGAATGATCTTTGCCCATACTGTAGGTTGGCGCTGGGCTGGGGGAGTGGACACACTGGGGGGGCTCTGCTGGCGTGGACTTGCCTCGCCTTGCCTGGCTCCTTTAACCCTCCTGCACTGCGCGTGCCACCCCTCCTAATGGGCACACAGAGGGCATTACCGCCATGGCATCTGGATGGGCACCACTACTCTGTGGTCTGTGTGTGTGTGTGTGTGTGTGTGTGTGTGTGTGTGTGTGTGTGTGTGAGACATGGACATGCCAGTAACAGCTGGGTGGGCAATACAAGTACAAATGCAGCAGAGTGTCCATCTCCGAGAGGGAAACAAGGCAACCTGTGGGGTAGTTTTTATTCCAAGCTAGCTGGGCTGCCAATGGTGGATAACTGATTCTGTCAAGCCAGTGAGGGTCGCACTTACGGCCACGTTGGTAATTACACGGGTCATCTCAGGAAGGGGGAGACACACTCACGCGTGCACGCACACACATACTGTACATGCACACAAATGACTCATACGCACTCACACATTTAAATCAGCTAATTAGCGCAGCGCAGCGGTGTGCACTAGCACAAAGATTGAAGAGCGTGTTGCCATGATACGGCAAGGGTGTTAATTAAACAGGGCTCGCTGAGAGAGGGGGGGGCAAGGGGGGAAGGAGGAGTTAGGAGGAGAGAGGTGTTGGGGGTCGACGGGGGGCCTCTGTGATACAAGCGTGGAAAGTGTACAGGAAAAGCCTGTTATTTCCCATAATTACCTCGTAATTGTGTCTCTGACTGTCACTGATTGCTTTGTTTATATGAGGGAGGAAAAAAAAAGACAAATTAACTCACTACCCAGCTTGTTCCCTAGGTTCCAATTGGTGCCTATATTTGGCTACATGTATGACTCATCATGACTCGTGATGATTTCCCACAGCATTGTTTACATGCTATAGGAGTTTGGCAGTGGGTGCACACACAGGGTTGAGGTGATACTCATCACACTTCACTCAGAGTAGCCGTCACCTAAAGGACTTTCTGATCCTTAAATGGAGAATGTGATAAAGCAAGAGGTTTTCATTTATTAAAAAAGTGATAAAGTGAGAGGTTTTAATATACTGTATATATATAAAAAAGCGTCATAAAGTGAGAGGTTTTACGATATAAAAAAAGAAAACAAGAATGGCTTCCTCCTGGAGTAGAAAGCGTGGCGGCTTCTCAGCCCTTTGAATCCCATTGATGAATATGGTGGTGCTTGACCTTTGGTGTAAATTACAGTGGGATCCTCTCACTTAATAGAGCAGGTCTTCATATTTCACTGCAAAGTGTTTCTCAGCCTGGAGTACATCTCTGTGTGTATGTCAGTGTGTGTGTGTATTTCATTCTCACTCCCCGTCAGGTGGAGTGTGATAGGACTGAACCAGTGGCCTTTTGCTGGCCAGGCAGCAGAGAAAAGTAAAGAGAAAAAAAAAAAAAAAACTACTGCTCTGGTCTTGCTGAGGTGCTTGAGTTTAATGTGAGAAAAGAAGACCAAAATATCTGACCACTCAAATCTGAGCACCACTTTTCACCAAATTTCATCCAGCTTTTGGTCCTAGACTAGACCCTTCCTCAGGTAGAATAAATTGATACACAGTAATAATAACTAGAAAGAGCAACTAGGAGTCAGAGTTGGTGCTGCCTCGCTATTTTAAGCCCATTTTAAGCCCCCCTGTCAGCCAGTCTCTCACTACGATGTATGTATGCCCTCCATAGGTCTCCCAGATTCCTTTCACACGCTAATTAGCAAGCAATGCTAGCTGTAATGGATGCAGCAGCTCGAGTATTATCTCTAGGCAGAAGCGCTCGGAGAACACCTACCTCACCCATCTTGACCATAACACTATTAGCCTCCAGGAAGTGAAAGGCATGGAAATGTTGCTGTGCTGTGGCTTCTAAAGTAAGTGTCCTCACTGTTTCTCCTTTATCCCAAAGCTCTCCCATAGGAGCCTAGCCATTAGCGCTCGCTCAGTAAGTCTGTCAGCCAAGTTTTTAATAGCCCCCCCCCCCCTTCTCTTCTTTTAGACACTTAGCTGTCTCTCATTCACATTCACTCTCTCTTTCTCACTGCCTCACTCTCTCATTCTCACACACACTCACACACACACACACACACAGAATTGCAAAGACACACTGTATTGAAAGTGACCTTCAGCTGTCTTTTTTTCTTTTCTGTTCTTTTTTGTCCGTCTCTTCCTTTTGTGTTGCGTGCTAAAAATTACGCCCCCCCCCCCCATCCCCATCATCAGTGGAGTGGTGTGGTTGCCCCCTTGGGCCTCAGCATGGTGAGAGGGTGCCAGCCATGAGCCTAATTAACTCATTGAGGATCATGGAGAGAGGGATTGTGATTATGTATGTGTGTGTGTGTGTGTGTGTGTGTGTGTGTGTGTAGTGAGAGAGAGAGAGAGAGAGAGTGTATGTATGTCTGTGTGTGTGTGTGTGTGTGTGACAGAGTGTGTATGAGAGAGAGAGAGCGATTGTGTGTGTCTGTGTGAAAAAGAAAGAGAGAGATTATGTGTGTGTGAAAAAGAGAGAAAGAAAGAGAGAGAGAGATTGTGTGTGTGTTTATGTGAAAAAGAAAGAGCAAGACCGAGACAGAGAGAGAGAGAGAGAGAGAGAGAGAGTAGACTAGACTTCCATCCAGGATGGGTTGCAGTAGAAGAAGGCGGAGAAGTAATTAGCTTGAGAGAAAGCTGAGGCGCGGCGGACTGCTGCTGCTGCTTGGGAGGAAGGGAGGAGGAAGAGGAGAGAGAGAGGGATGGATAGAGATAGAGGAAGGGAGGGAGGACGAGGTGGAGGAAGAGAGAGAGGGATGGAGAGAGATAGAGGAAGGGAGGAGGAAGAGGAAGAGAGAGAGGGATGGAGAGAGATAGAGGAAGGGAGGAGGAAGAGGAAGAGAGAGAGGGATGGATAGAGATAGAGGAAGGGAGGGAGGACGAGGTGGAGGAAGAGAGAGAGGGATAGAGATAGAGGGAGGGAGGACGAGGTGGAGGAAGAGAGGGATGAATAGAGATAGATGAGGCGAGCAGGCTGCTGCTGGCTGATATGAAAGGGAAATATGTAATCTTCAAGAGAGATGGGGGGGGGGGGGGGGGGGCACTGGCAATCTCCCCAACTCAATTAGCTACTGCCCATAAAACAAACCCAGCTTATAATGTGGCCCGTCACACTCACACACACTCTCACACACACACACACACACACACTTACTCATTTTCTGTCTTATGTATAGACACACACACACACACACACTTACTCATTTTCTATCTTATGTATAGACACACACACACTCACACACGCTCACACAATGTGCCCTATAAGAACTTCCTATGGGAAAGGATAGAGTGTGGCGTATAAAATGAATCCTCTATGAGATTAATTTAGTCTCAGCTGCTAAGCACTCTAAGCGCAATTGACTATTTTAAATGACTCGAAACATAAGCAAGGTTTATTTGCCCATTAAGCTAAGAAACCATTATAGGTTTTTTTTTTCTTCTTCTTCTTTCTTGAGGAAATTGTCAAATTTTATGTTGTTCTAGAGTTCAGAATCTTTACGGCGAGGTCCATTACCGTGGCGATAATGTGAAACCTCACCCATCATTGTCATCATTTGGCCAAGCCAGGAGGCCCAAACGAGCAACCCCCCCCACCCCCTCCCCCCACACACACACACACACACACACACACACACACACACACCAATATCACTGATTGAGACGGAGGCCTCTCACGACCAGTGCATCCACTGCACGCATGCCAGCTTCCTGTTGTCATGCCGACCCCTGTGAACCGCCCATTAATCTGAGGGCTCTAACGAGACAGGAGCCTCTCGCCAAGTTTAATTAGCTCTCTGGCTAATTAACACGTTAACGAGCGGAGGCGGCAGCGGCACCCGCCCAGGCCCCCAGAACCCCCCACCCCCCACTGACGGCACCGCTGCGAATGTGAGTGAGCGAGGCTGATGGCTTCATCGTGGTCTGTCACTGACCCCCACCAACCCACTCCACCCCACCCCACCACACCCTACAACCTCCACCCCCACCTCAAGCTCTCACTCCAGGAAAGGGAGCAAAGGGATTGTGACAGGCCCTTTGTTTTGAGGGGAGCCCAGGTTGTCTCAGGGGCCTGACGGAGAGAGGAGGAGGAGAAGAGGGGGTGGGGGGGTGGAGTTGGCACGTGGGGGTCAGGGGGCACAGTGGGTGGTGGATGGAGGGAGGGGGCATCAGAGCTGGCACGGGCCAGGTGGCAGCGCTCTCCCCCTACAAGCCAAACCAGACGCACCACAGATGGATGGGTAAGGGTTACACAGCAGCCGTCATGTGACCTGGCACGGCCTCCAGCAAACACACACACACACACACACACACACAGAGCCTCCCTCTCAGACACGCTCTGCCACCCTGTGCCAGTCGTAGCCGCTGAACGTCTGCCAAGGGACGGGAGGAGGCGAAGGAGGAGAGAGCGAGACTGAGAGAACGAGAGGAAGAAAAGAAAGAAAAAAAGCGAGTGAGCCCACAACGTTCCAGACAATAGAGCTACTTATCTACCTGCCACTAATGGCCGGCAGTGGTCTGTGTGTGTGTGTGTGTGTGTGTGTGTGTGAGAAAGAGAGAGAGAGAGAGGGAGGTAGAGAGTGAGAGAGGGAGCGAGAGAGAGAGCTCTTGTCCTGGGTGAACTGAGTTGGCTTTGTCTGCTCTGTGAGAGTCTCTGGAGGCCCTCTCTGTCTGTGGTGGCTAAGAGGCAGTGATGCCACTGCCGCCGCTACCAGAGGGGGGCTCTCATTGGCTGATAGAACTTTAAAGAACCTTTCCTTATTGTGATGTAATGTATTTACAGTATGCAGATAGGAAGTTTTTTCAGTTTTTCAGCTCCCATTGAAATGTATGATAATGCTGCCATATATTGCTCAGTATTCCATGATCTTTACTACTGCTACTCCTCCATTGGAGAAACTCAGTCTGTCGAGTGACAGAGAAGAAGAGGCGGGAAAGGGCCTCCTCCACCATGGCGACTGTAATCAACACAAACAAGCTGAAACACACCAGTAATGCTGATTAAAGCAAAAACCAGACACAAGAAGCACTATACTTCAGATCTGTATCTAATCTAGATAAACTCTATGACAGGCTGTCAATATTATTTAGAGAGTGAGAAGGGGAGGTAAAGTGAGAGAGAGAGAGATGGAGAGAATCCCAGAATCTAATACCATCCAAAAAGCCATCAAGTGTGCACTATAAACTGACCCAGTCCACCAATCCTGCACTCTCTCGTTCCCTGACGAAGACCAATCATGGGCCTTGTCCTGTCTCCGATTGTTGCTATGCAGCACTCTCTCTCTCTCTCTCTCTCTCTCTGTCTCTCTCCTTCGTTCTCCATTAGGGGTTGTGGGCCAAAAGCACAATTAGATAGCCGTGGGGTGGGTTGGTCGGACTCGTCAGGGCACAGTGGGAGTGCAGGGAGGATCATGCCCGTTTGACAGGCCAGACTCTCGCTAAGCGCTGCGGCCGGGTCTGGGGATTTCTATGGCCTTTAATGAAGTACGGCGGCCAACCCGAGCGGCCGAACAGCCATGAGGGGAGAGTGATTTAATGATCCTCACACTCTACTCCTTCTGCTTCCTCACACTGGGAGAACATGGGAGGAAGAGGAAGATGAGGAGGAAGAGGAGGCTTGTGAAGTCCTGGGCTAATGAGAGTTCTCACTGTGCGCTGGACAAGGGGGGAGGTGGTGGAGATTAAATGTAGGCTATCTGGTACATGTGTCTTGTGTCTGCACTAGGAAGTAGAGGCCGGAGTGGGGAGTTTGGCCCAGATGGGAGTTGTAGTCCACGCTTGCCTGCCTACTTCTGCAGGGGCTAGCTAGACTAACAGGGAGGCTACACCGGATGCGTCAAGTCAAAGACTTATCTGCCGTAACAATTAGCTTCCATTATAAACAATGTAAGTGGCTACACTATGTATGTAACAAATAAACTTGAACTTAAACCAGACACGGCAGCACAGTCAAAATTCTACATTCTATTCACCATTCATTTCAATGTATTTTTGACGGAACTTGACTTAACACTTAACTTAACGCATCCGGTGTAGCCCTAGGGTAAGGCTGCAGGACAGGGCGATGTCTGGTGTCCACGAAGCACTCCTTTCTTACTACTGGGTTATTATGGCAGGAGCTGATCATGTAGTTTGCATCTCATTCTGATTCATCTCTCTCTCTCTCTCTCTCTCTCTCTCTCTCTCTCTCTCTCTCTCTCTGACCCTGTTTATTCTCTCTGTTTTTTCTCTCCCCCCACCATCCTGTTTGTCATTCCACTCGCAGTCCCAGGGTCGGGCTGCCGCTCCTGTTGTCAAGACAACAAGCTCCCAAGCAGTACCTGTGCATGTGTGTGTGTGTGTGTGTGTGTGTGTGTGTGTGAAGGAGATAAACGGCTGTTGGAGAAGTAAAGAAGTGAGAAAGAAATTGGTTGTAATGTGTTGCATTCTGTGTGCCGTGACAGATGTCTAAACAGGCGTTGTGCGATGATGCTTTAATTCATTTGCGTCGTACACAGATTAATGTAGATGAAGAGCATATGGAGTTCTAAGTTCTCTTTTTGAGAAGAACTGCTGATTCCAGACTGAAGGAACCATGTGTTGTGTTCATATACAGAGTGTGTGTGTGTGTGTGTGTGTGTGTGTGTCACCCAGATGGTGAGCTGTCTCGGAGCTGTCTCAGCAGTAGCTCATTTACCTTCATTCTGTCGTTACACCAACACCAACACCAAAAATCCTCATCAGATCAGCGCATCAGAATAATAATCATTCTTCTGCAAGCCGTAGCCCAATCATCAGCGGCCGGGACGGCGCGGTTTCTAATGATCAGTTTATTCCTACAGAGGCAGCTGCCACGTCTTTTGGCTCCTGCTAAAGGCTTTGAGTCTCCTCTGAAGATAAAAGTCCAGCAGGAGACAGCGTTTGAGACATGGGAATTGTTGTGCAATTATCTCCCAGAATGCCGACTTGACAGATTCCCAATTTGTGTTTGCATTTGCAAATTGTGTATTCTATAACTGGTGTGCTTTTGTGCCTGTGTACGTGTGCATGAGTGTGCATGTGTGCGCGCGCATGTGTGTGTGTGTGTCGGTGTGCGTATGTGTCTGTGCGTGAGTGTGCATGTGTTTGTGTGTACGTATGTGTGTGTGTGTGTGTGTGTGTGTGTGTCTATGTACACGTATCTGCATTTTTTCATTTAATTGCTGTCGTCATGCCCGGTGATTGTAAAGGCAGTCCTCAGCTTTGTGTAGGGCCCTTAATTGAAGTCATTACCAATGCAACTCACCCGCTTTGAGTGTTCAATTGTTCAGCCGGCTTAATTATGAGCGCTTGGAGAAGGCATTACTCACCCCACTAATAGAGCAACTCCACAGACTTCACATCCAGAATGGCACAACAGCCACATCAATTACTTGCTTTTTTTCTGCCTGTTTGCACTTTCAATCGCCAGGCATCATGTACAAAAGGCATCTTTTAAGGCGCATTTTGTGTGTGCACACAGATTTACACACACACACACACACACACACACACACACAGTAAGAGTGGAATACTGATTAGCGTTCCATTAATCATTGGCATTTTCCATCAAAGACATTGAAATTAATGCATCCAAATTACAATCCATCGTCAGAAGTCACACTGAAGATATGTCATATTTATTGAATTGTTGTTTACCCTTGTTCGTTTGGCTTAAATAACAGTTTCACATGGTTAGGCTGGGTTTTCTGTTGTTTATAGAACTGACAAAGGGAATTGAATTGAATTGAATTGAATTGAATTGAATTGAAAAAGATGTGTTGTAACTTACCTTGATGAAATTTGCAGTGTTTGATTTACAGTACTGAGTTATTATAATTTTTAGCTTAATTTTATATATATTTTTTTTTACTTTAATTTAAAATTAATTATTAGTATGAGCAATGAACATGAACTATTTGCCTTTCCACAAATGAGAATGAATTTCAAAATTAAGGATACCTTGAAAAGCACCCTGGAAAATATAACAACTGTTATGGCTGAATTTAAGGTGTGTTGCGTTCCATTCCTGCGTCTCTTTCTCTCTCTCTCTCTCTCTCTCTCTCTCTCTCACACACACACACACACACACACACACACACACACACACACACACACACACACACACACACACACACTGCAGCCCCTGGTTGTGAACAAAGAGCATGCTCCCTCTCTCCTCCAGTTGCTGGGGATAAAAAAGCAATTACTGCAACCCCAATGCAGGACCCGGGGCTCACCTCCTGGAGTAAATAAGTCAGTATTGGAGGGCGCTTATGCCTGAGATGGAAAGGACGTGTGTGTGTGTGTGTGTGTGTGTGTGTGTGTGTGTGTGTGTGTGTGTGTGTGTGTGTGTGTGTGTGTTGGGGAAAAAGAGAGAGAGAAACACATCCCCATTGCCTTCAACCTGCTGCAGACTTTAACAAAGCTCACCCCTCCTCCCTCCAGCACAGAGGCAATAGCACCCAGCTTGCAATGCCTCTCTCTCTCTCTCTCCCTCTGTTTCTCTCCCTATCCCTCTTTCTCTCTCATACCCTCCCCTCTCTCTCTCTCTCTGTTTCTCTTCCTATCCCTCTTTCTCTCATACCCTCCCCATCGCTTTTACCCCTGCACTCCATCACCCCTCCTCCTCTCCCCCCACTCGCTCTGTCTTTCTCCCTTCCTCTCTCTCTCTCTCTCTTTCTCCCTTCCTCTCTCTCTCTCTCTCTCTCTCTCCCTCTTCTCAAATAGGTTGATAAGAAATCGCCCTGTCGGCACCACAAGAGACGCGGAGGCCAATTTGACTGGAGAGAAGAAGCAGGCGATTGTGTACTTGTCACCGAGTACCAGGCCGGCGATATAAATCTTAATATCCTATTTAAAGCTCTTATTCATCATCCAGCTGATTTATTAGCAAGGCTTCCGTTTCAATTTATCAAAATAAATACGAGCCCAAGGGGCCCCTCGCCTCACCCAAGGCAAACACGAGCAGAGCGGAGAGACAAGCAAGGGGTGCCACCGCCACAGGACTCTTAAGCAGCGCTAACGCACAGCTAGCTCTGGATCAACGAAGGCCCCCGCTGAGATGAATCCCCCGGAACACACTGTGTGTGTGTGTGTGTGTGTGTGTGTGTGTTTGCTGTGGTTGTAACACATTTAAAAAGTCAGATGAGAGTGGAGCACTGGGGCTTTTATGTTCGTTTGAATGCTTGTTCTGTAATGAAAAACGAAAGCTGTTGAGGGATGAGGCAAAAGTAGCTGCTGGAGTTGTGTTGTGTTAGGAGAGCAGGTGAGCTTGTGATTTAAACAGAGTCTCATGAGCCACACTGAGCATGCTCAGTACTGTAGGAAACATTCACTCAGAGTACAAGAGAAGGGTCCAGCTGCAGTATTGACGGTTCCGCCTTAATGCCAGAACGCCCATGGGCGTTCCAAGAATTTGCAGATTGGCCAATCGTGAAGAATTTCGCAAGGGACACTGGGTATGATGTCATTCTCAAATCCATTTCTGAAAGCTATGGCGCACACCGCACCGTTCCCAATACCTTTCCCACTACCCCCCCCACCCCCCCCCTTTCCTGTAGCCCTACAGGTCAACGTAGCGCATCTGTGGCACCTGTCAGCCAAACCCTGGAGGCCGCATGCATGGAGAGGTACAGTATTAGAGATTGTACTTTACCATTTGCCCACATAGCAATAAGTTATACAAAAGAAATTTTGAGTATTTTCCTCTCTGCTCATATTGGCTGCTCATGAAGCTGGTAGTTAAACCTCACCCTCTGTCTCTCTCTCTCTCTGTACCCCAACAGAACAAGCTGGAACACCTTTCTTGCCCTCGCCATTAACACATGTTGGTCCCACCCTTGAAGCATTGAGCAGAGAAAGGTATTAAAGAATGTACTTTGCCATTTGCCAACATCTATCTATTAATGCATGGAAGGCCTGCCTGTTACCCTGTGTGTCTATTCCATGCAAAACCCGTGGGCGACACAGGATGCTTTACATTGACATTAAGTCAATTTATATCATAAGCACATGAAAAAGTGGTCTATTTTGTTTTTAGGATGTTCACTGCACTGCCTTCTGTGGTGTAACCAGTTCCATTGATCACAGTGGAAGTTAATTGTTACGGCAGAAGTGGCTTTCACTTCATGCATCCAGCGTAGCCTCCCTGTGTAACTCTTGAGCCACTCATCTGACTGACCATCAATTTGCTACAGGTCTTGCTAATGGCATGTGTGAGAGCAGTGCGAAGTGGTTGGCTTTGGACCAAAAACAACAAATATCTTAATATTAAGCCAATTATATACTGTATCCATAATTTCCTCACTACTCATACATATTGGGGGATCATGAAGATGATTGCTAACCCAACACCCCCCCCCCCCCCCCACCCCGCTTGTAGCCCTACAAGTCAAGGTAGCACATCTGTGGCACATGTCAGCCAAACCCTGGAGGCTGCATGCTGGGAGAGGTATTACATTGTACTTTGCCATTTGCCCACATAGTAATAAGTTATACAAAAGAAACATTGAGTATTTTCCTCTCTGCTCATATTGGCTGCTCATGAAGATAGTAGTTAAACCTCACCCTCTCTCTTTCTGTACCCCAACAGAACAAGCTGGAACACCTTTCTTGCCCTCGCCATCAACGCATGTTGGTCCCACCCTTGAAGCATTGAGCAGAGAAAGGTATTAAAGAATGTACTTTGCCATTTGCCAACATCTATCTATTAATGCATGGAAGGCCTGTCTGTTACCCTGTTTGTCTATTCCATGCATAACCCACGGGCTACACAGGATGCTTTACATTGACATTAAGTCAATTTATATCATGAGCACATGAAAGAGTGGTCTATTTTGTTTTTAGGATGTTCACTGCACTGCAGTGGTGTAACCAGTTCCATTGATCACAGTGGAAGTTAATTGTTACGGCAGAAATGGTTTTCACTTCATGCATCCAGCGTAGCCTCCCTGTGTAACTCTTGAACCACTCATCTGACTTACCATCAATTTGCTACTATGTGTGAGAGCAGTGCGAAGTTGTTGGCTTTGGACCAAAAACAACAAATGTCATTATACACTGTATCCATAATTTTCTCACTACTCATACATATTGCATAATTTTCTCTCTGTTCATATTGGCTGCTCATGAAGATGGTTGCCTCCCTGTGTAACTCTTGAACCACTCATCTGACTGACCTTCAATTTGCTACAGGTTTTGCTAATGGCATGTGTGAGTGCAGTGCAAAGTGGTTGGCTTTGGACCAAAAACAACTAATATCTAAATATTAAGCCATTGTCCAAAGCAGTAAATCATTCAAAGCAAACCTTGCATTTATTTTTTATTTGGTGTATTCTCTTTTTCCCTCTCCTCAGCCCCGCAGAACAAGTGGCAGCGATGGACAGGCCTGTCCTCCCCCCGGAGATCCTGCAGAGGATCATCAAGGAGACGCTCTGCTTGGACATGGGAATGCTGTGTTTTTTTTTAATAGGATATCATCATAGAAGATGTCTGACTCCCTGCCTGGCACTAACACACACACACACACACACACACACACACACACACACAGTCCAGCCAGTCTCCCAACTCACTGCACAGCATTTTAATGTATCTGACCACAAATTGTCCTGAAATCCTTGAAGTTAATGCAAATTAGTTAATAATACCATATCCTTAACAGAGCAAGGTGTAAGTTCTAATTTCTTATCTCTAAAACTGGGGGTAGGGATATCTCAGGCTTTTTTTTGTTTTGAGTTCTGAGACATGCTTCTTTTTTGAGAGAGAGAGAGGATTGGGGGATATGTTTGCAATATAATATAATAGTATCTGAAGTTTAAGGATTTTATTTGTTCAGTTTGAAAAAGAAAGAAGAGAAACTAGGGAAAAGGAGAGAAACTTAACACTGCCAAGCTGATTCCTGACCTTGTGCCACAGCTTTAATCCAGTTTTATTCATTCTTTATTTCTTGTTTATTCATTGCTTTTTATTTATTTGCTATTCTGGTCTATAATGTGTTTTTGGTATTTATTTATTTGTTATGCCGGTCTGAAATGTGTTTTAATATGTCCACAGATGTAAAATAGCTTTGTAGCTAACTGGTACATGGCCCCTGTCAAATAAACCAGTAAACTAAACTTCACTTCACTGTTCATGTTTGTTTGAAATAAACTGTTTGAGAGTTACAATTCTGTTTTATTTAATCATCCAATGTGTGCTAAAGGTGGTGGGGGCGGCATAGAAGTGTCCCCAGCTCGTAAGCGACGTTCAACATGCAACCTAGGTGCAAGTTTTCTGTATGGTCTCAATGGCGGAATAAAACTGTTTTTGTGTTATCGTTATCATACTATAACGTAGAGGGACGTGCCGCGTGACTTATGAGCTCTGCGGATTCAGTCAGTAGGCTATCTGTAATGTAAAGGAAGGGGCCTCATTGAGTGTATTCACTGGTATTACGTAGGGATACACCGAAAAATATTTGGTTGATGTAGGCCTACGTGTCCTGTTAACTCTCTTTCCGTTTGACATCAAACAATCTGCATGACTTAAATATTGCAAATACTCCTTTTACAATCGGAATAAGAATCATTTTCACGAACTTTACTCTGGACAAAATACAAACGAGTCGCCAAATGCTTTCACTTTCTCTATCTATCGAGGCTAGCGATAGCACATGAGAACCCGGATGTTCAATAACAAAGCAGCACGTTGACAGTGACGAAGTAAGGGGCAGTACTGTGTAGAGGGCGTTTTATCGAGGACTGGGCGTTTTAGATGAGAGACGCAGCTGGATGATGTTGGAGTACAATACAGTAGGTCCTTATGGATCCTCTGCAGAGCCATTCATTGGTGATGCTCCAAACAATCAGACGTCTCTGGAAATGGTTCCACTTTTCTGCACATGGTTTAAAACTATTATAGTCCAAGACTTTTTATTTGAGATTTTCATTTACGTTTTTTTGTTTAGTTTAGGGCTAACTTTAATCAATGGATAGTATGATAAATGTGTGACAGAAATACCTTTGACTAGCATTTCAACTCCTCCTGAGGGAAACACCACAGAATGTTTCACCACTAGAATCCTTTTGTCATAAAACCTGCAGAGTAGCCTGCAAGCGTGTCAACAGGAAAAGGTTCTTTTGTCTCTCAGCTTCTCTCAGATCTCAACATCTTACTGTGTGTGGGACCTGGGAGTTCTACTTCAAAGAACACACCGAATACCCAGGAAAAGTTTCAGTTTTCCAGGTGTCGAGACTGCAATATATGTGTGTGTGTGTGTGTGTGTGTGTGTGTGTGTAGAGGAGAGAGGTTGGCCATTTATTTTTCGGGCTCAGGAGCCCTCAGCCCGTGGTGTATTGAAGTGTGAGGAGCAGGGCCATTTCAAAGCATTTGGCGGCCCCAGGCAAAGATGACATATTAAGTACCTACTGTATCTTTCATTAATATCATTTGCCATGGTAGTACTATAAAAAATCATCAACAACAACAACAACAAAAACACAAACTTAACAACTAAAATGATTGATTCATTATTCTATCCATAATCCATGTAGTGACTGTCTTGACAAAAACAAAATCAGTGTTTAACTAATGGAATGGTGCATAATCAGCCAATCATGAGGCCCCCTTCAGTTCGGGCCCCTATAGGCAACTGCCTGGTTTGCCTGTCCTCTTGCGACGATGAGGAGCAGGAGGAGGGAGGGGTGTGTGTGTGTGTGTGTGTGTGCCATGGCCTGGCTTGGCTCCTCATCTCCATGACGGAGGAGATGAAATGGCCTTTCAAAGGCGTCTGGAAATAGAGCGGCTCGTCTGCTGAGACAGTCTGAGACTCTCAACGCTCCATCTGGCTATGGGGATACACTGGCCTGCCTGCCTGCCTGCAGAATTGGAGATGGGGAGGCAGCCACTGAGAAAGAAAGGCAAGATGGAAGGAGAGAGAAAAAGAGAGAGAGAGAGTGTGTGTGTGTGTGTGAGAGAGAGAGAGAGAGAATGAGAGAGAAAGTAGGATACTGAGAGAGTGAGAAAGTGTGTGTCTGTGTGTGTGAGAGAGAGAGAGAGAGAGTAGGATACGGAAAGAGTGAGTATGTGTGAGAGAGAGAGAGAGAGAGAGTAGGATACCGAGAGAATGATAGAGACCGAGTCTGAGCCTTGCCTGATGAGATCAGCTTTATCAAGCCGCAGTGGTGAAATGAGTCCAGGCAGGGATGGAGGCAGTGGAGAGGAAACATGAATGTAATCTCACAGGGCCAGACGCCGCTGTCTTGTTACGGGAGAGTTTTAGCGTCCCACAGCCGTGAAATATGGCCGTCTGCCCCCCACACACACACACACACCACCACCCCCCCCTCATCTGCGTCCACAGCACTGATATGGCATGGGTGTGTTTGTGTGTGTGACATGACCTCTCGATCAGAAGATGAGCGTGCCGTGCACAGCATCGTTTAGCAGCCCTGTCCTAAAATCGCCTCTCTAGAGGTGCAATTTGCCCCCAAACTCACATCATCCTTCCAAAAGCATGTCTTGATTTCTGGATGTCTGACTGCGCCAGCAGAAGAAATCTATATCTTGTTTCCCTCTCTCTCTCTCTCTCTCTCTCTCTCTCTCATTTCCAATTCAACCACAATCTCTTTGCATTAGTCAGACCTGTCTGCTGTCTGCCGTATTGATCGGGAAGAAACCGTTAGCCACGGGCCGATCAATGCCACTGCGTCTCGATCGGGTCAGTCTGTGCAACCCCTCGACCCTGACCTTTGACCTCTGACTAGTTGCCGCTGATCCTGACCTCCGCCGCAGCCCCACGGGAGTCTGGCCTC
Organism: Sardinella longiceps; assembly: GCA_027497455.2. NCBI lineage: Eukaryota > Metazoa > Chordata > Actinopteri > Clupeiformes > Clupeidae > Sardinella > Sardinella longiceps. The sequence continues at coordinate 9,436,015 of JAODXP020000035.1, read as the reverse complement.
CAGACCGGAGGTGAATTGATGGTGACGTCTGGAGCAGGGGCGGTCCTGTGGGAAAGGGCCATAAATCCAAATCAGGCCCAATAGAGTCATAGCTGGCCAGGCTGCCTGTCAATCACTCTCGGGTTTAGCTGCTATCCACTGCTGCCCCACTCCCTAGCGTGTCCATAACAGCACATGAATCATTTACAAGCAGTAGACAAAACAGTGTAACACAGACACGCACCCGTGTCTCCTGTCACAGCGGACCGCATCTGCTCATGGCTACGTGCTACATGGGCACAGCAGCCGGGCTTGACATTAATGTTTTTTTTAACAAGCCATAGCATTTTCACTAGCCACCAATTTTGTTGTTTGGAAGTTTTTATTTACAATGGTGTGCAAAAGTTCACCTCAGAGAACTAAATTTGAAACACTTCAATGGCAGCATGAACTGTAGCCTAAAGGCAAAAACAGTTCCACCGTCTGTAATAAAGGCTATATGCTATGCTTTATGCTAACTCCATAAACAGTTCAACCGTCTGTGATAAAGGCTATATGCTGTGCTTTATGCTATGCTAACTCCATAAACAGTTCAATTGTCTGTGATAAAGGCTACATGCTATGCTAATTCCAGTGCTCTAGTGGTTGGAGTGATGGGCACTGATTAGATATCCTAGGGGCAAATGAGACTGATGGCTCAGCGCTGGTCCCCCTCTGAGATCTTGAGGGGCTGGCTAGCCTGCTTTGACTAGCGCAGGGATTAGCGAGAGGCCTGAGGTGAGCGCCCATGCTGCGATCAAAGACCCCCCCCCCATCATGGCCTGCTTCATGCAGACCAGTGTCACCGGAGAGAGACGAGGGGGGAAAGCGTGAGGGCTGAGGTCGGGGCTGTGTGGGGCGTTAATGAGCGGTAACCATGGGGGTCACGCCGGTATGGAGATGAGAGCGGAGAGGGTGAGAGGTGAAGGACCTACCTAATGGGAGTCACCGCCACCACACACACACGCACACACACACACACACATCCCAGCCTCTCCCTCCACACCAACCCCCCTCTCCCCCCATCCGCCTTAGCATCTGCTTAATGAAGGGGCACATATGCTAAACAGGCCGTGCTGAGACCTTCTTTTCATCCTCTCCTCTGGGGAGAGATGGAAGAGAAAGAGATGGAAAAGAGAGAGAGAGAGAGAGAGAGAGTGCTGCTGGGAGCTGAGCTCAAGGTTCAGCAGCTGACGGCCCCGCTCCTCACCCAGACTTCTTTGTTCTGTCCGTCTCAGATGGTGATGCCAGGGTCTCTCTCTCTCCACACAGCCCACTCTCTCTTCTCCATCTCACTCCTTCCATCGTGCGTACGCCAGGACTGCGGTCAGACGTCTGATGTTGTGTCAGTCAGGCCTACTTTAATTAGTGTCTATGGCTCATATTTGAGTTGGATGCACTCTGTGGGTTAGTTTTAATTTGGGACAGCCATGGCTAGTCGCATGAGCTATACTATGACTGCAGCACTAGCAGGAGCCTTGCAAGACTGTACTGTAAGCCCAATGTGCTACCCAGTGCTCCCCTATAGGCTCGTTACTCTCTCTCTCAAATTACTCCAGAGAGGAGCCTCGTTTGCGTCGCTCTCTCTCCCCTTCGTGTCTTGACTTCATCGACGGCCATAAGAGCTCAGATGCGGCCCCGGAGCTCATCAGCGGAATGTGTTTATTTTCGATTAAACTGTTTGTATTAAATCATGGGCCTGATTAATCCATTAGCCAGCGCGTGAGTATGAGAAGGAGCGCCCGTCTCAGAAACAGCAGGGTCACCCTCTTAGCAAGCGGAGGATCATTAACTCAACGATGAAGGTTGCCCGTTAGCCCGTGTGCTGCCACTGCGTCCGAGTCCCCGAAGAGTCGAGCGAGAGAGTGAAAAGATGAACGAGCATCTCTGGGATGAGCGAGGGGTTGCTCCGTGAAAATATGTTTGAACACAACTGAGACACCTGCAACAACACAGGATGAAGCAATTCAGATTAGTAAAACCAAATGAACTCTTCGCAGTCAGGAAGCAATCGAGACGCCATATGCAGCCACTTCATCTGTATAATGCAGAAAGCAGATATCCGCACACTTAAGACAAATGAATTGTACCAGTGACAGTAAGATGCTCAAACCACCTATAGCAGAATGAAGCATTATTGGCAATCAATGTGTAATTCCTGTGAAAGTCGCTACATCATATTCAGTAAGGGAAATTCGGCCACCAGCACAGTTACTTCCAGTACACAGGAAACCCACTTAAAGCAACACAATGGTAGCCTGACATAGCCCGACCATAATACTGCTGTTCATCCGTATTCATGGTCTGGAGGTTCTTTAACCTGACGCGATTATACTGCGGGGGGGAGGGCATTCACTTCTGGTTTGAAACGATTGGACAACTCGTCTAATCAGCTTCGCTTATTGGCCGGTAGACTCCCTACCGATGTAAACACGCCCCAGAGGACCGTGCCCAGACCATGATACGTATGAACATTCGTATTATGGGCGGGCTATGTCAGGCTAACACAATGGAACAATTTGCTACTATTTGAGGTATCCTTTTGATCTATGTCTCTTTGACTATTTGATCTGTATTCTTGTGGTCTTAGTCTCTTTGACTATTTGTTGTGGCATCATCTTTAAATGAATTTGTATGTACTGCAGCCAAATGAAGGAGCAATAAGTTAGACATTTTAAGCCATTGAGGATACTGTATCTACTATGCTAGTCATGATGCAGGTAAACCACCACAAAATAAAGAACACCAATTAGCATGTTCTTGCAATGCCAAGAAGGGTTTGTGTGTCTTTTATTGTTGCCCTCAGAGAATGCTTGACACAATATTTTTACTGGTAAAAAGCCCAAAATGATGCAGACGGTGGGCTAGAGCTATTCTACTTCTAAGGACTTCATGTAGTGAATAACCCTAGCTGTAGCTTGACACAGTGTGGAGATACCTAACTTATCCCTAGTGACCAGCTACTCTTGTCTAGTAAGGTATAGCGAAATTGGTTAGCTATGGTTTCTTATTAGAACTTGTTGGCAGTGGATTACTCTGTGTGATGTAGCCCATGTGTTATCCTTTTAGGCTCCTGATAATGGCTAAGGGAAAAGCTAATACGATTAGCATTAGTGCCTGAACTGTAAGAGGTCAAACCGCCACCGACTCAGCCAAGGTAGTGATGGGGCTACGGTAGGTGAAGCCAAGCAATAATGGTGCTGCAGGTCTTCTAGTAGGCTATAAAAGCTTGCTATTTTTATCCCTGCCCATTTGAACTGTAAAGCAGGACTGTTAGCCTTTCATAGCCTCTCCTTAAGTCCATATTTAAATAAATCACCACCTTTTAAGACTATGCAGATATTCAACCCTTTTTGTCAGGCTCAGAGTGAAGCTCAACTGTGAACAATGCCCGCATTTCCAATGAGCTGTGTCAAAGTCACCCCCCTTCCTTAAAAAAAAAAAGAAGGAAGAAAAAAAAAAAAGAAAACCTTCAGCCGGAATGAGCTTTAGCTTGATTGACGGCTGGAAGAGGGCTGGAGCCTGACAGCAGTGGCAGATCTGAAGGCCCATATGTGTGTGTGTGGTTGTGTGTGTGTGTGTGTGTGTGTGTCTCTCTCTCTCTGTGTGTGTGTGTGTGTGTATGTGTGTGTGAGTGAGTGAGTGTTTGTGAGATGCTGGGAGGCCTGTCTGTAGCATTTGAGAGCTAGCGTTCAGAGGGGGGAGGCATGCAGCTCTTTATGAGAACAGACGTGAGAGTGTAGGCCGGTGGTGCTGGGGGCCTCCTGCGGGGCGGAGGAGAGGGCCAAGGAGGGGGGATTGGGGTGTGTGGGGTTGGGGTGTGTGTGTGTGTGTCCACGGCCAGCAATGTTTGAAGTCAACCTCCTTTAAAGACCTCCCGTGAGCGCCCAGAGCCCGTGATAGATAGTCACTTAAGCCATCGCTGACATCCAATTCAAAATCTGTGATTATAAAGCGCCTTTGCAGGTTTCCTTAAAACCACGGCATCAGAGAGGGAGGGGAATAGAGGGGGTGGGGTGGGAGGAGGGGGTGGAGGGGAGAATCTCATTTTGTTTCCTTCATCGAGGGAGAGACTGATATATGTGCATGCTTGTGAGGGTGTGTGTACGTGTGTGTGCATGCTTATGTGTGTGTGTGTGTGTGTGTGTGTGTGTGTGTGTGTGTGGTTGTGTTTGTCTGTAGTTGCATTGTGACCTAGAGAATGTTTAATTTTCTGGATTCAACAGCAGCTCAGAAATGTAACCATATAATATAAAGAGGGCATCAGAAAAAAAACGTTTATTTTTTGTGGCCTTATTTGAAAGCTCTAGAAAGTTCTATACTTCACTGCAATGCCTGTTAGGCTGCTCATTTGCAGTGAATGAAAATGTCCTCCCCCCCAAGAAGAAAGGAAAAGAGGTGCCAGTCTGAGAGGCTCCTGCATGAACAATGATGGCACTAGTCCCTCGTAGTCTGGCACTCAGACATCGCTAATGAGCCTGGATGGAGGTCCTCGGAATGACGGCCATCGCGCACCGCTGAGGCATTAGAGAACAGTACTCAACCCCCCCATCTCTCTCTCTCTCTCTCTCTCTCTCTCTCTCCCTCTCTCTTTCTCTCCTTCCCTTGTCTCCCCCTTTCATGGAACTGCTTCACTTTGGCAAAGGATCTGCGGAACAATGGTGATGATTATTTAAGTGCGTCTACTGGGGCTGGACTGAAACAATGCCGAAGGGCTCTCCACATACCCAGGCTAAATGGGTTCTCCAACCATCCATTCATCTATCTATCTATCCATCCATCCATCCATCCATCACTCCATCCGCCTGCCATGGCCATTTCAAGAACTCCACTCTCCCACCACCCGGGTTTCACCACCACACACACACACACACACACACACACACACACACACCCTTCCCTTTTCTATTTCTCCAGCTCCCATACTGAAAGGCTGAGAGGCTGTCCTAGTAATGTGTGTTTCTCTCTGCAAGAGAGAGGGAGAGAGAAAAAAATGAAGGAGAAAGAGGAAAAGAAAGTAATAGAAAGAGAGAGAGATAGAGAGAGAGAGAGAGTCAGGAATGAATGAGAGGAGAAAGGCAGGCGAACATTGGGTTACTGCATCCATCTCGGTTGCTTATCATATCAATAGGAGTGTGCGTTTAGTTTTTTCATTCACTTACGCATCGACCACAGCGCAGCACTCTCCCCCCCGCTCAATTTCATCATGCAATCAATATGAAGCCGTCCCCAGATGCATTATTCAACCTGTGGGAGTAGAATAGACTGCATGGTGAATAGAATATAGCCAAGCCCAGCAGAGCAGAGCTCCCAACCGGCCGCCTGTTTGAAAAGATGTCTGTGTTGACTGCAGATGGGAGAGACTAAAGCCTCGTTCAGACTACATGACTACTTCTCTAGTCTCAGACACTGACTGCCTCGGATAGATCACTAGATGCTTCTCTTTCACCCGCTTGCTTTCTTTGGATCGAGTTCTTCGGAATATTTGTGTTTTGAAACTACATAACTGATCTGCGTTGTTATTATAAACAAAGCCAGTGCCAGTCTGAACCCCAAGATTTTGTGAAGCTTGTGCAACTAACTCTAAAGGCCAATTCAGACTGAAGATCCGCGACGAGATGAGACGGTTTTAGAGAGTAGTTGCAGCGGTGTGAATCAATCGTCGCAGGTTGTTGCAGGTAGTTGCAAGCTGTCGTAAAAGATTTAACATGTCAAATCGCAGTTTCTGAGTTTTAGAACAGTATTTCTAGTTTCAGTATTTATTGTGCCCCTATTAGGTAGTGTCTGTGTAACCGAGGCCAGCTAGCTCGGCTAGCTTGGCGGCAGTACGTGTAAATCCTCATCACCCAACTCCATGGGCTCTTCTAACAGCTGAGTTAGAAGCTCGGGCTTTGGTTAGAGCGTCCCATCCCCACTCCAGGAGTTTGTAGCTTATGGGATGGCGGGTTTGAGACCCGTGTGTGGTGCAGACCACCACCGGCTACATCAGCTCTCGTTTCACAAATTCTGTCCAGCTGCAACAAAATTTGTTAATTCTCTCATACCAACAGCATTCAGCAACGCCAAACCACAGGAATACTGATTGATTCACAGTAGACTTCTCCTTTAAGGTTACTACAACGGTCTTGAGAGATTTGGAAGGGCCTGGGCTGTTGGCTGAGTGAAGTGATGTTGTATATAGAGGTGGACTGAGTTAGTCAGTCTCCAGAGGGGTCTTATGATGATACACACACCCTCACACACACACACACACACACACACACACACACACACACACATCCTCCTCTGTGTACACAGCTCCTCCTGGGTCCTTGCCTGCATGCAATCACCAGCCGTGTTTGTGCAGGGCGCTAATAACAGTCATAAAAGCATGCGGCGTATCGTGCTGCTGTCGCTAATGCGCTTACCCCCAACAGGGCGAGCCAACGAGCGTGTGAGCTAGAGAGTTACTGAACGAGGGAGCGAACGAGCGTGGGCCCCCGATCCTCTCCTCTCCTCTCCGCACGCCCTGCTCCCTAACTCTCTCTCTCTCTCTTTCGTAGACCCCCCTGTGCAATACGTCCCACTAATTGGATTAAGCCGACAGTAATGCACTACAGGGCTTTGCACAAGCTACCTAATAAATTGTGCGCTAAGGAATAGACGTATCAATTGCAAGGGGGGGAGATTAAACAGATTATTCTGAGAATTAAGGAACTGCAGCAAACCCCCTCTTTGATAAAGAGAGATAGTCCTCACCTTCTTCTTCCATCTTGATTCTTGGAACGCTGTCTTCCTGAATGGAATAGTCTATACTGAAGCCCCCAGTACAGGGAACGATGGCTATTACAGCGTGAGTGAATTTATGAATTAGCTACATTAATAATCAAATGATTGCCATTAATAATGTCTATCATAACGAGAGTTGTAATCATGACAGTGCTAATCGTAATGCCATTAATCATATCCATAGTTAGCACCATCCACACACAGTTCAGATCAATTCTTTTTTTCAAAATTGAGTGAAAATGTATTCATACAGTATTTGCTTGGGCATGTACCTAAATATCATTAGAAGCTCATTAATAAAATGACGGCCTAGTCTTCTGTACTCATCTCAGCTTGTTTGCCTTTCTGTGTGACTTTGGAGAGAATTTATGACTCTATGACTTACTTGCCTCCAAGGCAGATCTTACAGAGCAACTGGCAACTGAAAAATTAAGGGTCTTCTCCTCTAACTCCTCTCTCTCTCTCTCTCTCTCTCTCTCTATCTACCTCTCTCCTTGCAGATGATATCATTCTTTTTACAGGCAGTCCTTCTCACACATTATGGCTGACCTTTTTCACAACATTTCCTTCCTCTGCTCTCCTTGACCTTTCCCTGGTCCCTTTAGCTTTGTCCTTTCGTCGGTCGGCCGTTTCGCCCGGAGGTAGCGTCTCCTGCTTGGGCTGGGTGATTTATTTACCACTCTCTACCCACAAGCCCCCTCTCCACCCCACCCCACCCTTTCTCATTTTCTATTTCCCAGGAGGCCGTGTTTCATTCTACCCAGGAACAAAAGTCCAAGAGTGATGTCTAAGCGCCTTAGTGAGTCTGTTTCCCAGACCACAGACCATAAACTAGAACCTCATACTGGTGCTCATGCAGTCTGTCTTGACTAGAACATGGAGAACCTCATACTAGTGCTCAGTCTGTCTTGAGACTCTCTGTACTAGAACATGGAGCACCACAGACAGGCAGAGGATGGAGAACCTAAACTGCACACATAAACACACACTGGAAGATGAGTGATGTTTGCAAGCATTCTCAGACCTCTGTCTCTTTGTGTTTGACAGTCATACCAGAGAGGGTTGAAGCTTTGGTAATACTGGTGTTTATCTAGAGACCACTTTCTTTGGAATTGTTGCAAAACCTTCTCCCAGACCTTACTCGTTTGATGAACTCATGTTATCAGTATGTATTGGTGTGTATAGCCTGAAGCCGTTCTTTCTTCACTCAGCGTCACGTCTGGTCCCCTGGGTGCGCTCCGTATCTGAGGCTTCTGAGAGGGAGTCTTGGAGACGCTACGCACTCCTGCTCAATCAGTGTGCAGCCCTGCTAAATTAGCTGTAGGTGGCAGCAGTAGCAGCAACAGCAGCAACACGGTACTCAGTAGCACTATTACTGATAAACACCTGGGCTAAGACTGAGCCACATGCAGTGGATACATGACAAACACCATGTCTGATAGTTCTGGAACCTTCTCTATGAAATATATATTTTACAGAAAATACAGCACATGTATTTTTTTTAACCTTGATGATGTCAACAAATGTCTTGGTTTTCTCTCTCTTCTCTCACTTACTGGTAATTTAGATGTCGTGTTGTATTGTAAACATGTTTTATTAATAAACATGGAGCCAAAGTAGCAGCACCTCAGTCAGTGATGGGCTGTGTGCTCTATGTGAGGAGGAAGCTTGTGTGGTGTGTGTGAGAAGATGTGTTGTGTGTGTGTGTGTGTGTGTGTGTGTGTGTGTGTGTGTGTGTGTGTGTGTGTGTGTGAGAAGATGAGAGCCTTGTAGATGCAGATGGGGCTCCATTATCAGGAGTGAGGCAGTAATGAATGAGTCTGATTTGTAGCTGCAGGCTACCGTCACCTTTGACAAACATACATGGCAGAGAGTACGAGTGCACACACATCCCACAGCCTTTCCGTGTGCTCTCTCTCTCTCTCTCTCTCTCTCTCTCTCTCTCTCTCTCTCTCTCTCTCTCTATCTTCCCCCCCTTTGAAGGTGTCATCAGAACTAGGTCAAGCCAGAGTAATGCATGCTTCAAGACAATAATAAGGCAAGGGAATTTGATTGGCACTTTTTTGGCAGCAGGGCTCTTTATGTGTAAAGGGCTGGCTTGATTGCATTTCTAAACCTATTAGTCTCTGATTAAACTGGATGCCAGGGAGATATTGACTATTTGAATCCCATCCTCCAGGAGAAAAAAAAAAAGATCTTTAATTTCAACCATGGTTAGAAAATGAGAAGTGGTTAAAAATGTTTCCTGAGCCAACCCCCCTTCCCCCCATCCATTATTATGGTCACACACACACACACACTACCATGGTTGGATGGATCACTGGCTCGGAGAGTTGAGTGCTGCGGCTTTTGAATGGTTGCCTCAGGGTTTGGAGAATGTTCCGGATTGAAGCATGAAGGTTGTTTGGCGGACTGGAGCAGTACTGGCCTGAGTGCTACTAACTGAGAGCTCCAGGTATTTCTCCTCTACTGGTGGCCACACAGAGACAAAGACAGATAGACAGCCTCCCTCCCTCCTCCTCCTCCTCTTCCTCCATGTCCACCTCCTCTTCCTCCTCCTCCTCCTCTTCTCCTCTGCCATTCAGAGTCACCTGGTGATGGAGTTTCACAATCAGTCCTCACCACATGGAAAGAGATCAATGTTTGGATTATACAAGAATGGCTGCCTCTATTCCCTGTTCTCTCCTGTGACCTTATCTTCCAGCCGCAATCAAATTGGCAGCAAAGGTAGAGGTGCTTGGTGGAGGAGACTGCGAAAAGATGGGGAGGGGAGGGAGGGGGAGTTTAGAGCGGTGGGATGGAGGATAGGGTTTGGGGTGTTGGAGGAGGGTGGGGGTGAGGCGAGGCGGAATTCGATGATCCTCCAGCGGCTCTTTCTCCTGAAAGAAATGGCAATGTGATAGAAGCAGACAGGCGTTCTCTGTCAGCGCGCCGGACAGAATGCAGCCTCTCATCTCTGCTTTACTCACCCACCCACCCCCCCTCCCTCCTTCACCACCACCACCACCACCACCACCATCCTTCCATCCCTGTATCCGTCCACAGCCCCCTCCCTCCTTTTTCATTCTCCCTCCCCTCCCTCCCTCCCCCTCTCTCTGTCTCTCTCGTTCCCCCTCTGCCCGCTCCGCACCCTATCTACATATCTACTGTAATTGACATTTTCCATTTGGCAGGTTCTATATCTCCTGCCTGCCTTCCGTCGCCTAGGAAACGCTCGGAGAGAGAGCGGCTGGGGCTGGCATGCTGGCGCTGCTGCTGCCCGTTGCCCCGTGGGCAGCCTGTCTGTCTCCGCGCCGATCCGCACCCCAAAACTGACGAGGCTGAGACCCCTAAGCCAGCTAACTCAGGGGGGATTTAATTAGCCAAATAATAATAATTGCTATATCTAATAAGATCGGGAAGAATTGATGGTGACTTTATGAGCCCAAGAGGCTATTAGGAGGGCAAAGTGATTTAAATTTTTTTTTTTTTTTCCTTTCCTGCTTTGCATGCGAAACATCGTCCCTTCTGCTTCAACGTTAGCCAAGACCGAAGGCGACCAACGTCAATTGGTGTTAAAGTTCATTCCGATCGATTTTGAGATACGCTGCGTGTTTTCCTCACATGTTTTGTTGTTGTTGTTGTTTGTTTGTTTTGCTTTCTTTGTTGTTCAAGGTTATCTGGTCCCCAGTCTCTCCCCCAGTCTTGAAGTATGGAGGAGGGGGTCTTTGCTCAAAATGAAAGGGAAAAAAAATCTCAATTGTGGGGAAGAAAAGGAGAAAATCAATGGCATCGCACGGCTAATCTCTAGGCTTAATTACACTAATGCCAATGAAAGGCCGTTTAATCCGCAGACCTGTTACCGCCGTCCTGCAGGTCTCAACCCCCCCACTCCCAACCCCCAACCCCTAACCCCATCCATCCCCCAAATCCATTTGCAACACAGATTCAGATGAAGATAAATGCCCTGTGGGGGCTAGGCTTAGGCTGCCCCCCCCCACACCCCTCCCCACCACCATCTCCCACCCTAGCGCTAGGCTAGCCATTGGACACACACTCTCACCTTGCTAGCCTCTAAAGCCTTGAGGAGACGACCCACAGGGAACTCATCATCTATTCTGATCACGAGAGGCGTCTCGGACAGGATGGGAGGGAAGTTATGTATGCTGCCATGGTCCAGCGCCACCTTATGAATCCCAAACCTCCTGGTCGGTCGAGCTTCAGTGTCCGTCTGGGGGCGTATCAGACCAGAGTCCTCTCTTTTGGAAGGGTGATAACCCTCTATTAAAATCAATATGGGCTTATGTGATACAGGCCACGAGCACAACAGTGTTCCAGGCTACGGATGTTCCAGATGATTCTGTTGGCCGCTGGCGATAAGAGCAGCAGGCCTCTGGCCGTCCCGAAGCGTTGGGGGGTGGGGGGTTGGACAGACGCTTCCCTCTCCACTCCGTTCCATTTGTCGCGGAGAGGTGGACCAGATGAAAGAGAAGGATAGAGGGAGAGATAAACGAGGGAGGGAGACGCTACGGGAGAGGGAGAGATAGGGAGAGATGCAGCACGCTCAGCTGTGGCGCTAAATTGAAAAAGAGGGGGTGAGGGAGGGAGAGGAGGGGAGGGGAGGGGGTGTTCGAGATTGCGATCAGTGTGTCCTCTCACGCCAGCTGATGCAGATTGCGGGATGCCTGTTCGTTCGTTGTGTCCCGGCTCCGCTCCACTCCGCTCTCTGCTCCCCTTCTCTGGGCTGTCACACACACTAACACGTTGTGATGGTGCCGCTGCAGCAGCGCCGCCTCTGCCAT